>OU892278.1:6273797-6728837 GCA_917834065.1 Ceutorhynchus assimilis | reverse complement strand
CACAATTGCTTAGCACGATTTTATCTCAGGAACTATAAGTGTCAATGAGCTGAAATTTTCAGGGATTGTAGTCCTTTGAAAAGGATAATTTTCAGTGAAAGATTCAGCTTTCTATCTATAATAGAAAAAAAGTTATGACTTTTCAAAATTTTCCAAAAAAAATCATAAGGGGGGTACCTTCCTACTAAAACGATGAAATTTCAAATTTTTTTTTCTGGAGATTTTGTGTCCTAATGGTCCCTCGTGATACCCTGAACTCCATAAACTAAATTATTCTCAGATTTGAAGCCAAAATCCATGAAAAAAGGCACTCAGAAAAATTCAAAAATTGATAAATCATCACAATTGCTTAGCACGATTTTATCTCAGGAACTATAAGTGTCAATGAGCTGAAATTTTCAGGGATTGTAGTCCTTTGAAAAGGATAATTTTCAGTGAAAGATTCAGCTTTCTATCTATAATAGAAAAAAAGTTATGACTTTTCAAAATTTTCCAAAAAAATCATAAGGGGGGTACCTTCCTACTAAAACGATGAAATTTCAAATTTTTTTTTCTGGAGATTTTGTGTCCTAATGGTCCCTCGTGATACCCTGAACTCCATAAACTAAATTATTCTCAGATTTGTAGCCAAAATCTATGAAAAAAGGCACTCAGAAAAATTGAAAAATTGATAAATCACCACAATTGCTTAGCACGATTTTATCTCAGGAACTATAAGTGTCAATGAGCTGAAATTTTCAGGGATTGTAGTCCTTTGAAAAGGATAATTTTCAGTGAAAGATTCAGCTTTCTATCTATAATAGAAAAAAAGTTATGACTTTTCAAAATTTTCCAAAAAAATCATAAGGGGGGTACCTTCCTACTAAAACGATGAAATTTCAAATTTTTTTTTCTGGAGATTTTGTGTCCTAATGGTCCCTCGTGATACCCTGAACTCCATAAACTAAATTATTCTCAGATTTGAAGCCAAAATCTATGAAAAAAAAACACTCAGAAAAATTGAAAAATTGATAAATCACCACAATTGCTTAGCACGATTTTATCTCAGGAACTATAAGTGTCAATGAGCTGAAATTTTCAGGGATTGTAGTCCTTTGAAAAGGATAATTTTCAGTGAAAGATTCAGCTTTCTATCTATAATAGAAAAAAAGTTATGACTTTTCAAAATTTTCCAAAAAAATCATAAGGGGGGTACCTTCCTACTAAAACGATGAAATTTCAAATTTTTTTTTCTGGAGATTTTGTGTCCTAATGGTCCCTCGTGATACCCTGAACTCCATAAACTAAATTATTCTCAGATTTGAAGCCAAAATCTATGAAAAAAGGCACTCAGAAAAATTGAAAAATTGATAAATCACCACAATTGCTTAGCACGATTTTATCTCAGGAACTATAAGTGTCAATGAGCTGAAATTTTCAGGGATTGTAGTCCTTTGAAAAGGATAATTTTCAGTGAAAGATTCAGCTTTCTATCTATAATAGAAAAAAAGTTATGACTTTTCAAATTTTCCAAAAAAATCATAAGGGGGGTACCTTCCTACTAAAACGATGAAATTTCAAATTTTTTTTTGTCGAGATTTTGTGTCCAAATGGTCCCTCGTGATACCCTGAACTCCATAAACTAAATATTCTCAGATTTGAAGCCAAAATCCATGAAAAAAGGCACTCAGAAAAATTGAAAAATTGATAAATCACCACAATTGCTTAGCACGATTTTATCTCAGGAACTATAAGTGTCAATGAGCTGAAATTTTCAGGGATTGCAGTCCTTTGAAAAGGATAATTTTCAGTGAAAGATTCAGCTTTCTATCTATAATAGAAAAAAAGTTATGACTTTTCAAAATTTTCCAAAAAAATCATAAGGGGGGGTACCTTCCTACTAAAACGATGAAATTTCAAATTTTTTTTTGTCGAGATTTTGTGTCCAAATGGTCCCTCGTCATACCCTGAACTCCATAAACTAAATTATTCTCAGATTTGAAGCCAAAATCCATGAAAAAAGGCACTCAGAAAAATTGATAAATCACCACAATTGCTAAGCACGATTTTATCTCAGGAACTATAAGTGTCAATGAGCTGAAATTTTCAGGGATTGTAGTCCTTTGAAAAGGATAATTTTCAGTGAAAGATTCAGCTTTCTATCTATAATAGAAAAAAAGTTATGACTTTTCAAAATTTTCCAAAAAAATCATAAGGGGGGTACCTTCCTACTAAAACGATGAAATTTCAAATTTTTTTTTCTGGAGATTTTGTGTCCTAATGGTCCCTCGTGATACCCTGAACTCCATAAACTAAATTATTCTCAGATTTGAAGCCAAAATCTATGAAAAAAGGCACTCAGAAAAATTGAAAAATTGATAAATCACCACAATTGCTTAGCACGATTTTATCTCAGGAACTATAAGTTTCAATGAGCTGAAATTTTCAGGGATTGTAGTCCTTTGAAAAGGATAATTTTCAGTGAAAGATTCAGCTTTCTATCTATAATAGAAAAAAAGTTATGACTTTTCAAAATTTTCCAAAAAAATCATAAGGGGGGTACCTTCCTACTAAAACGATGAAATTTCAAATTTTTTTTTCTGGAGATTTTGTGTCCTAATGGTCCCTCGTGATACCCTGAACTCCATAAACTAAATTATTCTCAGATTTGAAGCCAAAATCTATGAAAAAAGGCACTCAGAAAAATTGAAAAATTGATAAATCACCACAATTGCTTAGCACGATTTTATCTCAGGAACTATAAGTGTCAATGAGCTGAAATTTTCAGGGATTGTAGTCCTTTGAAAAGGATAATTTTCAGTGAAAGATTCAGCTTTCTATCTATAATAGAAAAAAAGTTATGACTTTTCAAAATTTTCCAAAAAAAATCATAAGGGGGGTACCTTCCTACTAAAACGATGAAATTTCAAATTTTTTTTTCTGGAGATTTTGTGTCCTAATGGTCCCTCGTGATACCCTGAACTCCATAAACTAAATTATTCTCAGATTTGAAGCCAAAATCTATGAAAAAAGGCACTCAGAAAAATTCAAAAATTGATAAATCATCACAATTGCTTAGCACGATTTTATCTCAGGAACTATAAGTGTCAATGAGCTGAAATTTTCAGGGATTGTAGTCCTTTGAAAAGGATAATTTTCAGTGAAAGATTCAGCTTTCTATCTATAATAGAAAAAAAGTTATGACTTTTCAAAATTTTCCAAAAAAATCATAAGGGGGGTACCTTCCTACTAAAACGATGAAATTTCAAATTTTTTTTTCTGGAGATTTTGTGTCCTAATGGTCCCTCGTGATACCCTGAACTCCATAAACTAAATTATTCTCAGATTTGTAGCCAAAATCTATGAAAAAAGGCACTCAGAAAAATTGAAAAATTGATAAATCACCACAATTGCTTAGCACGATTTTATCTCAGGAACTATAAGTGTCAATGAGCTGAAATTTTCAGGGATTGCAGTCCTTTGAAAAGGATAATTTTCAGTGAAAGATTCAGCTTTCTATCTATAATAGAAAAAAAGTTATGACTTTTCAAAATTTTCCAAAAAAAATCATAAGGGGGGTACCTTCCTACTAAAACGATGAAATTTCAAATTTTTTTTTCTGGAGATTTTGTGTCCTAATGGTCCCTCGTGATACCCTGAACTCCATAAACTAAATTATTCTCAGATTTGAAGCCAAAATCTATGAAAAAAGGCACTCAGAAAAATTGAAAAATTGATAAATCACCACAATTGCTTAGCACGATTTTATCTCAGGAACTATAAGTGTCAATGAGCTGAAATTTTCAGGGATTGTAGTCCTTTGAAAAGGATAATTTTCAGTGAAAGATTCAGCTTTCTATCTATAATAGAAAAAAAGTTATGACTTTTCAAAATTTTCCAAAAAAATCATAAGGGGGGTACCTTCCTACTAAAACGATGAAATTTCAAATTTTTTTTTGTCGAGATTTTGTGTCCAAATGGTCCCTCGTGATACCCTGAACTCCATAAACTAAATTATTCTCAGATTTGAAGCCAAAATCCATGAAAAAAGGCACTCAGAAAAATTGAAAAATTGATAAATCACCACAATTGCTAAGCACGATTTTATCTCAGGAACTATAAGTGTCAATGAGCTGAAATTTTCAGGGATTGTAGTCCTTTGAAAAGGATAATTTTCAGTGAAAGATTCAGCTTTCTATCTATAATAGAAAAAAAAGTTATGACTTTTCAAAATTTTCCAAAAAAATCATAAGGGGGGTACCTTCCTACTAAAACGATGAAATTTCAAATTTTTTTTTCTGGAGATTTTGTGTCCTAATGGTCCCTCGTGATACCCTGAACTCCATAAACTAAATTATTCTCAGATTTGAAGCCAAAATCTATGAAAAAAGGCACTCAGAAAAATTGAAAAATTGATAAATCACCACAATTGCTTAGCACGATTTTATCTCAGGAACTATAAGTGTCAATGAGCTGAAATTTTCAGGGATTGTAGTCCTTTGAAAAGGATAATTTTCAGTGAAAGATTCAGCTTTCTATCTATAATAGAAAAAAAGTTATGACTTTTCAAAATTTTCCAAAAAAATTCATAAGGGGGGTACCTTCCTACTAAAACGATGAAATTTCAAATTTTTTTTTGTCGAGATTTTGTGTCCAAATGGTCCCTCGTGATACCCTGAACTCCATAAACTAAATTATTCTCAGATTTGAAGCCAAAATCCATGAAAAAAGGCACTCAGAAAAATTCAAAAATTGATAAATCATCACAATTGCTTAGCACGATTTTATCTCAGGAACTATAAGTGTCAATGAGCTGAAATTTTCAGGGATTGTAGTCCTTTGAAAAGGATAATTTTCAGTGAAAGATTCAGCTTTCTATCTATAATAGAAAAAAAGTTATGACTTTTCAAAATTTTCCAAAAAAAATCATAAGGGGGGTACCTTCCTACTAAAACGATGAAATTTCAAATTTTTTTTTCTGGAGATTTTGTGTCCTAATGGTCCCTCGTGATACCCTGAACTCCATAAACTAAATTATTCTCAGATTTGAAGCCAAAATCTATGAAAAAAGGCACTCAGAAAAATTGAAAAATTGATAAATCACCACAATTGCTTAGCACGATTTTATCTCAGGAACTATAAGTGTCAATGAGCTGAAATTTTCAGGGATTGTAGTCCTTTGAAAAGGATAATTTTCAGTGAAAGATTCAGCTTTCTATCTATAATAGAAAAAAAGTTATGACTTTTCAAAATTTTCCAAAAAAATCATAAGGGGGGTACCTTCCTACTAAAACGATGAAATTTCAAATTTTTTTTTCTGGAGATTTTGTGTCCTAATGGTCCCTCGTGATACCCTGAACTCCATAAACTAAATTATTCTCAGATTTGAAGCCAAAATCTATGAAAAAAGGCACTCAGAAAAATTCAAAAATTGATAAATCACCACAATTGCTTAGCACGATTTTATCTCAGGAACTATAAGTGTCAATGAGCTGAAATTTTCAGGGATTGTAGTCCTTTGAAAAGGATAATTTTCAGTGAAAGATTCAGCTTTCTATCTATAATAGAAAAAAAGTTATGACTTTTCAAAATTTTCCAAAAAAATCATAAGGGGGGTACCTTCCTACTAAAACGATGAAATTTCAAATTTTTTTTTGTCGAGATTTTGTGTCCTAATGGTCCCTCGTGATACCCTGAACTCCATAAACTAAATTATTCTCAGATTTGAAGCCAAAATCTATGAAAAAAGGCACTCAGAAAAATTCAAAAATTGATAAATCATCACAATTGCTTAGCACGATTTTATCTCAGGAACTATAAGTGTCAATGAGCTGAAATTTTCAGGGATTGTAGTCCTTTGAAAAGGATAATTTTCAGTGAAAGATTCAGCTTTCTATCTATAATAGAAAAAAAGTTATGACTTTTCAAAATTTTCCAAAAAAATCATAAGGGGGGTACCTTCCTACTAAAACGATGAAATTTCAAATTTTTTTTTCTGGAGATTTTGTGTCCTAATGGTCCCTCGTGATACCCTGAACTCCATAAACTAAATTATTCTCAGATTTGAAGCCAAAATCTATGAAAAAAGGCACTCAGAAAAATTCAAAAATTGATAAATCACCACAATTGCTTAGCACGATTTTATCTCAGGAACTATAAGTGTCAATGAGCTGAAATTTTCAGGGATTGTAGTCCTTTGAAAAGGATAATTTTCAGTGAAAGATTCAGCTTTCTATCTATAATAGAAAAAAAGTTATGACTTTTCAAAATTTTCCAAAAAAATCATAAGGGGGGTACCTTCCTACTAAAACGATGAAATTTCAAATTTTTTTTTCTGGAGATTTTGTGTCCTAATGGTCCCTCGTGATACCCTGAACTCCATAAACTAAATTATTCTCAGATTTGAAGCCAAAATCTATGAAAAAAGGCACTCAGAAAAATTGAAAAATTGATAAATCACCACAATTGCTTAGCACGATTTTATCTCAGGAACTATAAGTGTCAATGAGCTGAAATTTTCAGGGATTGTAGTCCTTTGAAAAGGATAATTTTCAGTGAAAGATTCAGCTTTCTATCTATAATAGAAAAAAAGTTATGACTTTTCAAAATTTTCCAAAAAAATCATAAGGGGGGTACCTTCCTACTAAAACGATGAAATTTCAAATTTTTTTTTCTGGAGATTTTGTGTCCTAATGGTCCCTCGTGATACCCTGAACTCCATAAACTAAATTATTCTCAGATTTGAAGCCAAAATCTATGAAAAAAGGCACTCAGAAAAATTCAAAAATTGATAAATCACCACAATTGCTTAGCACGATTTTATCTCAGGAACTATAAGTGTCAATGAGCTGAAATTTTCAGGGATTGTAGTCCTTTGAAAAGGATAATTTTCAGTGAAAGATTCAGCTTTCTATCTATAATAGAAAAAAAGTTATGACTTTTCAAAATTTTCCAAAAAAATCATAAGGGGGGTACCTTCCTACTAAAACGATGAAATTTCAAATTTTTTTTTCTGGAGATTTTGTGTCCTAATGGTCCCTCGTGATACCCTGAACTCCATAAACTAAATTATTCTCAGATTTGAAGCCAAAATCTATGAAAAAAGGCACTCAGAAAAATTCAAAAATTGATAAATCACCACAATTGCTTAGCACGATTTTATCTCAGGAACTATAAGTGTCAATGAGCTGAAATTTTCAGGGATTGTAGTCCTTTGAAAAGGATAATTTTCAGTGAAAGATTCAGCTTTCTATCTATAATAGAAAAAAAGTTATGACTTTTCAAAATTTTCCAAAAAAATCATAAGGGGGGTACCTTCCTACTAAAACGATGAAATTTCAAATTTTTTTTTGTCGAGATTTTGTGTCCAAATGGTCCCTCGTGATACCCTGAACTCCATAAACTAAATTATTCTCAGATTTGAAGCCAAAATCCATGAAAAAAGGCACTCAGAAAAATTCAAAAATTGATAAATCATCACAATTGCTTAGCACGATTTTATCTCAGGAACTATAAGTGTCAATGAGCTGAAATTTTCAGGGATTGTAGTCCTTTGAAAAGGATAATTTTCAGTGAAAGATTCAGCTTTCTATCTATAATAGAAAAAAAGTTATGACTTTTCAAAATTTTCCAAAAAAATCATAAGGGGGGTACCTTCCTACTAAAACGATGAAATTTCAAATTTTTTTTTCTGGAGATTTTGTGTCCTAATGGTCCCTCGTGATACCCTGAACTCCATAAACTAAATTATTCTCAGATTTGAAGCCAAAATCTATGAAAAAAGGCACTCAGAAAAATTCAAAAATTGATAAATCACCACAATTGCTTAGCACGATTTTATCTCAGGAACTATAAGTGTCAATGAGCTGAAATTTTCAGGGATTGTAGTCCTTTGAAAAGGATAATTTTCAGTGAAAGATTCAGCTTTCTATCTATAATAGAAAAAAAGTTATGACTTTTCAAAATTTTCCAAAAAAATCATAAGGGGGGTACCTTCCTACTAAAACGATGAAATTTCAAATTTTTTTTTGTCGAGATTTTGTGTCCAAATGGTCCCTCGTGATACCCTGAACTCCATAAACTAAATTATTCTCAGATTTGAAGCCAAAATCCATGAAAAAAGGCACTCAGAAAAATTCAAAAATTGATAAATCATCACAATTGCTTAGCACGATTTTATCTCAGGAACTATAAGTGTCAATGAGCTGAAATTTTCAGGGATTGTAGTCCTTTGAAAAGGATAATTTTCAGTGAAAGATTCAGCTTTCTATCTATAATAGAAAAAAAGTTATGACTTTTCAAAATTTTCCAAAAAAATCATAAGGGGGGTACCTTCCTACTAAAACGATGAAATTTCAAATTTTTTTTTCTGGAGATTTTGTGTCCTAATGGTCCCTCGTGATACCCTGAACTCCATAAACTAAATTATTCTCAGATTTGAAGCCAAAATCTATGAAAAAAGGCACTCAGAAAAATTCAAAAATTGATAAATCACCACAATTGCTTAGCACGATTTTATCTCAGGAACTATAAGTGTCAATGAGCTGAAATTTTCAGGGATTGTAGTCCTTTGAAAAGGATAATTTTCAGTGAAAGATTCAGCTTTCTATCTATAATAGAAAAAAAGTTATGACTTTTCAAAATTTTCCAAAAAAATCATAAGGGGGGTACCTTCCTACTAAAACGATGAAATTTCAAATTTTTTTTTGTCGAGATTTTGTGTCCAAATGGTCCCTCGTGATACCCTGAACTCCATAAACTAAATTATTCTCAGATTTGAAGCCAAAATCCATGAAAAAAGGCACTCAGAAAAATTCAAAAATTGATAAATCATCACAATTGCTTAGCACGATTTTATCTCAGGAACTATAAGTGTCAATGAGCTGAAATTTTCAGGGATTGTAGTCCTTTGAAAAGGATAATTTTCAGTGAAAGATTCAGCTTTCTATCTATAATAGAAAAAAAGTTATGACTTTTCAAAATTTTCCAAAAAAATCATAAGGGGGGTACCTTCCTACTAAAACGATGAAATTTCAAATTTTTTTTTCTGGAGATTTTGTGTCCTAATGGTCCCTCGTGATACCCTGAACTCCATAAACTAAATTATTCTCAGATTTGAAGCCAAAATCTATGAAAAAAGGCACTCAGAAAAATTCAAAAATTGATAAATCACCACAATTGCTTAGCACGATTTTATCTCAGGAACTATAAGTGTCAATGAGCTGAAATTTTCAGGGATTGTAGTCCTTTGAAAAGGATAATTTTCAGTGAAAGATTCAGCTTTCTATCTATAATAGAAAAAAAGTTATGACTTTTCAAAATTTTCCAAAAAAATCATAAGGGGGGTACCTTCCTACTAAAACGATGAAATTTCAAATTTTTTTTTGTCGAGATTTTGTGTCCAAATGGTCCCTCGTGATACCCTGAACTCCATAAACTAAATTATTCTCAGATTTGAAGCCAAAATCCATGAAAAAAGGCACTCAGAAAAATTCAAAAATTGATAAATCACCACAATTGCTTAGCACGATTTTATCTCAGGAACTATAAGTGTCAATGAGCTGAAATTTTCAGGGATTGTAGTCCTTTGAAAAGGATAATTTTCAGTGAAAGATTCAGCTTTCTATCTATAATAGAAAAAAAGTTATGACTTTTCAAAATTTTCCAAAAAAATCATAAGGGGGGTACCTTCCTACTAAAACGATGAAATTTCAAATTTTTTTTTGTCGAGATTTTGTGTCCAAATGGTCCCTCGTGATACCCTGAACTCCATAAACTAAATTATTCTCAGATTTGAAGCCAAAATCCATGAAAAAAGGCACTCAGAAAAATTCAAAAATTGATAAATCATCACAATTGCTTAGCACGATTTTATCTCAGGAACTATAAGTGTCAATGAGCTGAAATTTTCAGGGATTGTAGTCCTTTGAAAAGGATAATTTTCAGTGAAAGATTCAGCTTTCTATCTATAATAGAAAAAAAAGTTATGACTTTTCAAAATTTTCCAAAAAAATTTCCAAAAAAATCATAAGGGGGGTACCTTCCCTACTAAAACGATGAAATTTCAAATTTTTTTTTGTCGAGATTTTGTGTCCTAATGGTCCCTCGTGATACCCTGAACTCCATAAACTAAATTATTCTCAGATTTGAAGCCAAAATCTATGAAAAACGGCACTCAGAAAAATTGAAAAATTGATAAATCACCACAATTGCTTAGCACGATTTTATCTCAGGAACTATAAGTGTCAATGAGCTGAAATTTTCAGGGATTGTAGCCCTTTGAAAAGGATAATTTTCAGTGAAAGATTCAGCTTTCTATCTATAATAGAAAAAAAGTTATGACTTTTCAAAATTTTCCAAAAAAATCATAAGGGGGGTACCTTCCTACTAAAACGATGAAATTTCAAATTTTTTTTTGTCGAGATTTTGTGTCCTAATGGTCCCTCGTGATACCCTGAACTCCATAAACTAAATTATTCTCAGATTTGAAGCCAAAATCTATGAAAAAAGGCACTCAGAAAAATTGAAAAATTGATAAATCACCACAATTGCTTAGCACGATTTTATCTCAGGAACTATAAGTGTCAATGAGCTGAAATTTTCAGGGATTGTAGCCCTTTGAAAAGGATAATTTTCAGTGAAAGATTCAGCTTTCTATCTATAATAGAAAAAAAGTTATGACTTTTCAAAATTTTCCAAAAAAATCATAAGGGGGGTACCTTCCTACTAAAACGATGAAATTTCAAATTTTTTTTTGTCGAGATTTTGTGTCCTAATGGTCCCTCGTGATACCCTGAACTCCATAAACTAAATTATTCTCAGATTTGAAGCCAAAATCTATGAAAAAAGGCACTCAGAAAAATTGAAAAATTGATAAATCACCACAATTGCTTAGCACGATTTTATCTCAGGAACTATAAGTGTCAATGAGCTGAAATTTTCAGGGATTGTAGTCCTTTGAAAAGGATAATTTTCAGTGAAAGATTCAGCTTTCTATCTATAATAGAAAAAAAGTTATGACTTTTCAAAATTTTCCAAAAAAATCATAAGGGGGGTACCTTCCTACTAAAACGATGAAATTTCAAATTTTTTTTTGTCGAGATTTTGTGTCCTAATGGTCCCTCGTGATACCCTGAACTCCATAAACTAAATTATTCTCAGATTTGAAGCCAAAATCTATGAAAAACGGCACTCAGAAAAATTGAAAAATTGATAAATCACCACAATTGCTTAGCACGATTTTATCTCAGGAACTATAAGTGTCAATGAGCTGAAATTTTCAGGGATTGTAGCCCTTTGAAAAGGATAATTTTCAGTGAAAGATTCAGCTTTCTATCTATAATAGAAAAAAAGTTATGACTTTTCAAAATTTTCCAAAAAAATCATAAGGGGGGTACCTTCCTACTAAAACGATGAAATTTCAAATTTTTTTTTGTCGAGATTTTGTGTCCTAATGGTCCCTCGTGATACCCTGAACTCCATAAACTAAATTATTCTCAGATTTGAAGCCAAAATCTATGAAAAAAAGGCACTCAGAAAAATTGAAAAATTGATAAATCACCACAATTGCTTAGCACGATTTTATCTCAGGAACTATAAGTGTCAATGAGCTGAAATTTTCAGGGATTGTAGCCCTTTGAAAAGGATAATTTTCAGTGAAAGATTCAGCTTTCTATCTATAATAGAAAAAAAAGTTATGACTTTTCAAAATTTTCCAAAAAAATCATAAGGGGGGTACCTTCCTACTAAAACGATGAAATTTCAAATTTTTTTTTGTCGAGATTTTGTGTCCTAATGGTCCCTCGTGATACCCTGAACTCCATAAACTAAATTATTCTCAGATTTGAAGCCAAAATCTATGAAAAACGGCACTCAGAAAAATTGAAAAATTGATAAATCACCACAATTGCTTAGCACGATTTTATCTCAGGAACTATAAGTGTCAATGAGCTGAAATTTTCAGGGATTGTAGTCCTTTGAAAAGGATAATTTTCAGTGAAAGATTCAGCTTTCTATCTATAATAGAAAAAAAGTTATGACTTTTCAAAATTTTCCAAAAAAATCATAAGGGGGGGTACCTTCCTACTAAAACGATGAAATTTCAAATTTTTTTTTGTCGAGATTTTGTGTCCTAATGGTCCCTCGTGATACCCTGAACTCCATAAACTAAATTATTCTCAGATTTGAAGCCAAAATCTATGAAAAACGGCACTCAGAAAAATTGAAAAATTGATAAATCACCACAATTGCTTAGCACGATTTTATCTCAGGAACTATAAGTGTTAATGAGCTGAAATTTTCAGGGATTGTAGCCCTTTGAAAAGGATAATTTTCAGTGAAAGATTCAGCTTTCTATCTATAATAGAAAAAAAGTTATGACTTTTCAAAATTTTCCAAAAAAATCATAAGGGGGGTACCTTCCTACTAAAACGATGAAATTTCAAATTTTTTTTTGTCGAGATTTTGTGTCCTAATGGTCCCTCGTGATACCCTGAACTCCATAAACTAAATTATTCTCAGATTTGAAGCCAAAATCTATGAAAAAAGGCACTCAGAAAAATTGAAAAATTGATAAATCACCACAATTGCTTAGCACGATTTTATCTCAGGAACTATAAGTGTCAATGAGCTGAAATTTTCAGGGATTGTAGTCCTTTGAAAAGGATAATTTCAGTGAAAGATTCAGCTTTCTATCTATAATAAAAAAAAAGTTATGACTTTTCAAAATTTTCCAAAAAAATCATAAGGGGGGTACCTTCCTACTAAAACGATGAAATTTCAAATTTTTTTTTTGTCGAGATTTTGTGTCCTAATGGTCCCTCGTGATACCCTGAACTCCATAAACTAAATTATTCTCAGATTTGAAGCCAAAATCTATGAAAAACGGCACTCAGAAAAATTGAAAAATTGATAAATCACCACAATTGCTTAGCACGATTTTATCTCAGGAACTATAAGTGTTAATGAGCTGAAATTTCCAGGGATTGTAGCCCTTTGAAAAGGATAATTTTCAGTGAAAGATTCAGCTTTCTATCTATAATAGAAAAAAAGTTATGACTTTTCAAAATTTTCCAAAAAAATCATAAGGGGGGTACCTTCCTACTAAAACGATGAAATTTCAAATTTTTTTTTGTCGAGATTTTGTGTCCTAATGGTCCCTCGTGATACCCTGAACTCCATAAACTAAATTATTCTCAGATTTGAAGCCAAAATCTATGAAAAAAGGCACTCAGAAAAATTGAAAAATTGATAAATCACCACAATTGCTTAGCACGATTTTATCTCAGGAACTATAAGTGTCAATGAGCTGAAATTTTCAGGGATTGTAGTCCTTTGAAAAGGATAATTTTCAGTGAAAGATTCAGCTTTCTATCTATAATAGAAAAAAAGTTATGACTTTTCAAAATTTTCCAAAAAAATCATAAGGGGGGTACCTTCCTACTAAAACGATGAAATTTCAAATTTTTTTTTGTCGAGATTTTGTGTCCTAATGGTCCCTCGTGATACCCTGAACTCCATAAACTAAATTATTCTCAGATTTGAAGCCAAAATCTATGAAAAACGGCACTCAGAAAAATTGAAAAATTGATAAATCACCACAATTGCTTAGCACGATTTTATCTCAGGAACTATAAGTGTCAATGAGCTGAAATTTTCAGGGATTGTAGTCCTTTGAAAAGGATAATTTTCAGTGAAAGATTCAGCTTTCTATCTATAATAAAAAAAAAGTTATGACTTTTCAAAATTTTCCAAAAAAATCATAAGGGGGGTACCTTCCTACTAAAACGATGAAATTTCAAATTTTTTTTTGTCGAGATTTTGTGTCCTAATGGTCCCTCGTGATACCCTGAACTCCATAAACTAAATTATTCTCAGATTTGAAGCCAAAATCTATGAAAAAAGGCACTCAGAAAAATTGAAAAATTGATAAATCATCACAATTGCTTAGCACGATTTTATCTCAGGAACTATAAGTGTCAATGAGCTGAAATTTTCAGGGATTGTAGTCCTTTGAAAAGGATAATTTTCAGTGAAAGATTCAGCTTTCTATCTATAATAGAAAAAAAGTTATGACTTTTCAAAATTTTCCAAAAAAATCATAAGGGGGGTACCTTCCTACTAAAACGATGAAATTTCAAATTTTTTTTTGTCGAGATTTTGTGTCCTAATGGTCCCTCGTGATACCCTGAACTCCATAAACTAAATTATTCTCAGATTTGAAGCCAAAATCTATGAAAAAAGGCACTCAGAAAAAATGAAAAATTGATAAATCATCACAATTGCTTAGCACGATTTTATCTCAGGAACTATAAGTGTCAATGAGCTGAAATTTTCAGGGATTGTAGTCCTTTGAAAAGGATAATTTTCAGTGAAAGATTCAGCTTTCTATCTATAATAGAAAAAAAAGTTATGACTTTTCAAAATTTTCCAAAAAAATCATAAGGGGGGTACCTTCCTACTAAAACGATGAAATTTCAAATTTTTTTTTGTCCTAATGGTCCCTCGTGATACCCTGAACTCCATAAACTAAATTATTCTCAGATTTGAAGCCAAAATCTATGAAAAAAGCACTCAGAAAAATTGAAAAATTGATAAATCACCACAATTGCTTAGCACGATTTTATCTCAGGAACTATAAGTGTCAATGAGCTGAAATTTTCAGGGATTGTAGTCCTTTGAAAAGGATAATTTTCAGTGAAAGATTCAGCTTTCTATCTATAATAGAAAAAAAGTTATGACTTTTCAAAATTTTCCAAAAAAATCATAAGGGGGGTACCTTCCTACTAAAACGATGAAATTTCAAATTTTTTTTTGTCGAGATTTTGTGTCCTAATGGTCCCTCGTGATACCCTGAACTCCATAAACTAAATTATTCTCAGATTTGAAGCCAAAATCTATGAAAAAAGGCACTCAGAAAAATTGAAAAATTGATAAATCATCACAATTGCTTAGCACGATTTTATCTCAGGAACTATAAGTGTCAATGAGCTGAAATTTTCAGGGATTGTAGTCCTTTGAAAAGGATAATTTTCAGTGAAAGATTCAGCTTTCTATCTATAATAGAAAAAAAGTTATGACTTTTCAAAATTTTCCAAAAAAATCATAAGGGGGGTACCTTCCTACTAAAACGATGAAATTTCAAATTTTTTTTTGTCGAGATTTTGTGTCCTAATGGTCCCTCGTGATACCCTGAACTCCATAAACTAAATTATTCTCAGATTTGAAGCCAGAATCTATGAAAAAAGGCACTCAGAAAAATTGAAAAATTGATAAATCATCACAATTGCTTAGCACGATTTTATCTCAGGAACTATAAGTGTCAATGAGCTGAAATTTTCAGGGATTGTAGTCCTTTGAAAAGGATAATTTTCAGTGAAAGATTCAGCTTTCTATATATAATAGAAAAAAAGTTATGACTTTTCAAAATTTTCCAAAAAAATCATAAGGGGGGTACCTTCCTACTAAAACGATGAAATTTCAAATTTTTTTTTTGTCGAGATTTTGTGTCCTAATGGTCCCTCGTGATACCCTGAACTCCATAAACTAAATTATTCTCAGATTTGAAGCCAGAATCTATGAAAAAAGGCACTCAGAAAAATTGAAAAATTGATAAATCATCACAATTGCTTAGCACGATTTTATCTCAGGAACTATAAGTGTCAATGAGCTGAAATTTTCAGGGATTGTAGTCCTTTGAAAAGGATAATTTTCAGTGAAAGATTCAGCTTTCTATATATAATAGAAAAAAAGTTATGACTTTTCAAAATTTTCCAAAAAAAATCATAAGGGGGGTACCTTCCTACTAAAACGATGAAATTTCAAATTTTTTTTTTGTCGAGATTTTGTGTCCTAATGGTCCCTCGTGATACCCTGAACTCCATAAACTAAATTATTCTCAGATTTGAAGCCAAAATCTATGAAAAAAGGCACTCAGAAAAATTGAAAAATTGATAAATCATCACAATTGCTTAGCACGATTTTATCTCAGGAACTATAAGTGTCAATGAGCTGAAATTTTCAGGGATTGTAGTCCTTTGAAAAGGATAATTTTCAGTGAAAGATTCAGCTTTCTATCTATAATAAAAAAAAAGTTATGACTTTTCAAAATTTTCCAAAAAAATCATAAGGGGGGTACCTTCCTACTAAAACGATGAAATTTCAAATTTTTTTTTGTCGAGATTTTGTGTCCTAATGGTCCCTCGTGATACCCTGAACTCCATAAACTAAATTATTCTCAGATTTGAAGCCAAAATCTATGAAAAAAGGCACTCAGAAAAAATTGAAAAATTGATAAATCATCACAATTGCTTAGCACGATTTTATCTCAGGAACTATAAGTGTCAATGAGCTGAAATTTTCAGGGATTGTAGTCCTTTGAAAAGGATAATTTTCAGTGAAAGATTCAGCTTTCTATCTATAATAGAAAAAAAGTTATGACTTTTCAAAATTTTCCAAAAAAAATCATAAGGGGGGTACCTTCCTACTAAAACGATGAAATTTCAAATTTTTTTTTGTCGAGATTTTGTGTCCTAATGGTCCCTCGTGATACCCTGAACTCCATAAACTAAATTATTCTCAGATTTGAAGCCAAAATCTATGAAAAAAGGCACTCAGAAAAATTGAAAAATTGATAAATCATCACAATTGCTTAGCACGATTTTATCTCAGGAACTATAAGTGTCAATGAGCTGAAATTTTCAGGGATTGTAGTCCTTTGAAAAGGATAATTTTCAGTGAAAGATTCAGCTTTCTATCTATAATAGAAAAAAAGTTATGACTTTTCAAAATTTTCCAAAAAAATCATAAGGGGGGGTACCTTCCTACTAAAACGATGAAATTTCAAATTTTTTTTTGTCGAGATTTTGTGTCCTAATGGTCCCTCGTGATACCCTGAACTCCATAAACTAAATTATTCTCAGATTTGAAGCCAAAATCTATGAAAAAAGGCACTCAGAAAAATTGAAAAATTGATAAATCATCACAATTGCTTAGCACGATTTTATCTCAGGAACTATAAGTGTCAATGAGCTGAAATTTTCAGGGATTGTAGTCCTTTGAAAAGGATAATTTTCAGTGAAAGATTCAGCTTTCTATCTATAATAAAAAAAAAGTTATGACTTTTCAAAATTTTCCAAAAAAATCATAAGGGGGGTACCTTCCTACTAAAACGATGAAATTTCAAATTTTTTTTTTGTCGAGATTTTGTGTCCTAATGGTCCCTCGTGATACCCTGAACTCCATAAACTAAATTATTCTCAGATTTGAAGCCAAAATCTATGAAAAAAGGCACTCAGAAAAATTGAAAAATTGATAAATCATCACAATTGCTTAGCACGATTTTATCTCAGGAACTATAAGTGTCAATGAGCTGAAATTTTCAGGGATTGTAGTCCTTTGAAAAGGATAATTTTCAGTGAAAGATTCAGCTTTCTATCTATAATAGAAAAAAAGTTATGACTTTTCAAAATTTTCCAAAAAAATCATAAGGGGGGTACCTTCCTACTAAAACGATGAAATTTCAAATTTTTTTTTGTCGAGATTTTGTGTCCTAATGGTCCCTCGTGATACCCTGAACTCCATAAACTAAATTATTCTCAGATTTGAAGCCAAAATCTATGAAAAAAGGCACTCAGAAAAATTGAAAAATTGATAAATCACCACAATTGCTTAGCACGATTTTATCTCAGGAACTATAAGTGTCAATGAGCTGAAATTTTCAGGGATTGTAGTCCTTTGAAAAGGATAATTTTCAGTGAAAGATTCAGCTTTCTATCTATAATAGAAAAAAAGTTATGACTTTTCAAAATTTTCCAAAAAAATCATAAGGGGGGTACCTTCCTACTAAAACGATGAAATTTCAAATTTTTTTTTGTCGAGATTTTGTGTCCTAATGGTCCCTCGTGATACCCTGAACTCCATAAACTAAATTATTCTCAGATTTGAAGCCAGAATCTATGAAAAAAGGCACTCAGAAAAATTGAAAAATTGATAAATCATCACAATTGCTTAGCACGATTTTATCTCAGGAACTATAAGTGTCAATGAGCTGAAATTTTCAGGGATTGTAGTCCTTTGAAAAGGATAATTTTCAGTGAAAGATTCAGCTTTCTATCTATAATAGAAAAAAAGTTATGACTTTTCAAAATTTTCCAAAAAAATCATAAGGGGGGTACCTTCCTACTAAAACGATGAAATTTCAAATTTTTTTTTTGTCGAGATTTTGTGTCCTAATGGTCCCTCGTGATACCCTGAACTCCATAAACTAAATTATTCTCAGATTTGAAGCCAAAATCTATGAAAAAAGGCACTCAGAAAAATTGAAAAATTGATAAATCATCACAATTGCTTAGCACGATTTTATCTCAGGAACTATAAGTGTCAATGAGCTGAAATTTTCAGGGATTGTAGTCCTTTGAAAAGGATAATTTTCAGTGAAAGATTCAGCTTTCTATCTATAATAGAAAAAAAGTTATGACTTTTCAAAATTTTCCAAAAAAATCATAAGGGGGGTACCTTCCTACTAAAACGATGAAATTTCAAATTTTTTTTTGTCGAGATTTTGTGTCCTAATGGTCCCTCGTGATACCCTGAACTCCATAAACTAAATTATTCTCAGATTTGAAGCCAGAATCTATGAAAAAAGGCACTCAGAAAAATTGAAAAATTGATAAATCATCACAATTGCTTAGCACGATTTTATCTCAGGAACTATAAGTGTCAATGAGCTGAAATTTTCAGGGATTGTAGTCCTTTGAAAAGGATAATTTTCAGTGAAAGATTCAGCTTTCTATCTATAATAGAAAAAAAGTTATGACTTTTCAAAATTTTCCAAAAAAATCATAAGGGGGGTACCTTCTTACTAAAACGATGAAATTTCAAATTTTTTTTTGTCGAGATTTTGTGTCCTAATGGTCCCTCGTGATACCCTGAACTCCATAAACTAAATTATTCTCAGATTTGAAGCCAGAATCTATGAAAAAAGGCACTCAGAAAAATTGAAAAATTGATAAATCATCACAATTGCTTAGCACGATTTTATCTCAGGAACTATAAGTGTCAATGAGCTGAAATTTTCAGGGATTGTAGTCCTTTGAAAAGGATAATTTTCAGTGAAAGATTCAGCTTTCTATCTATAATAGAAAAAAAGTTATGACTTTTCAAAATTTTCCAAAAAAATCATAAGGGGGGTACCTTCCTACTAAAACGATGAAATTTCAAATTTTTTTTTGTCGAGATTTTGTGTCCTAATGGTCCCTCGTGATACCCTGAACTCCATAAACTAAATTATTCTCAGATTTGAAGCCAAAATCTATGAAAAAAGGCACTCAGAAAAATTGAAAAATTGATAAATCATCACAATTGCTTAGCACGATTTTATCTCAGGAACTATAAGTGTCAATGAGCTGAAATTTTCAGGGATTGTAGTCCTTTGAAAAGGATAATTACCAGTGAAAGATTCAGCTTTCTATCTATAATAGAAAAAAAGTTATGACTTTTCAAAATTTTCCAAAAAAATCATAAGGGGGGTACCTTCCTACTAAAACGATGAAATTTCAAATTTTTTTTTGTCGAGATTTTGTGTCCTAATGGTCCCTCGTGATACCCTGAACTCCATAAACTAAATTATTCTCAGATTTGAAGCCAGAATCTATGAAAAAAGGCACTCAGAAAAATTGAAAAATTGATAAATCATCACAATTGCTTAGCACGATTTTATCTCAGGAACTATAAGTGTCAATGAGCTGAAATTTTCAGGGATTGTAGTCCTTTGAAAAGGATAATTTTCAGTGAAAGATTCAGCTTTCTATCTATAATAGAAAAAAAGTTATGACTTTTCAAAATTTTCCAAAAAAATCATAAGGGGGGTACCTTCCTACTAAAACGATGAAATTTCAAATTTTTTTTTGTCGAGATTTTGTGTCCTAATGGTCCCTCGTGATACCCTGAACTCCATAAACTAAATTATTCTCAGATTTGAAGCCAGAATCTATGAAAAAAGGCACTCAGAAAAATTGAAAAATTGATAAATCATCACAATTGCTTAGCACGATTTTATCTCAGGAACTATAAGTGTCAATGAGCTGAAATTTTCAGGGATTGTAGTCCTTTGAAAAGGATAATTTTCAGTGAAAGATTCAGCTTTCTATCTATAATAGAAAAAAAGTTATGACTTTTCAAAATTTTCCAAAAAAATCATAAGGGGGGTACCTTCCTACTAAAACGATGAAATTTCAAATTTTTTTTTGTCGAGATTTTGTGTCCTAATGGTCCCTCGTGATACCCTGAACTCCATAAACTAAATTATTCTCAGATTTGAAGCCAGAATCTATGAAAAAAGGCACTCAGAAAAATTTAAAAAATTGATAAATCATCACAATTGCTTAGCACGATTTTATCTCAGGAACTATAAGTGTCAATGAGCTGAAATTTTCAGGGATTGTAGTCCTTTGAAAAGGATAATTTTTCAGTGAAAGATTCAGCTTTCTATCTATAATAGAAAAAAAGTTATGACTTTTCAAAATTTTCCAAAAAAATCATAAGGGGGGTACCTTCCTACTAAAACGATGAAATTTCAAATTTTTTTTTGTCGAGATTTTGTGTCCTAATGGTCCCTCGTGATACCCTGAACTCCATAAACTAAATTATTCTCAGATTTGAAGCCAAAATCTATGAAAAAAGGCACTCAGAAAAATTGAAAAATTGATAAATCATCACAATTGCTTAGCACGATTTTATCTCAGGAACTATAAGTGTCAATGAGCTGAAATTTTCAGGGATTGTAGTCTTTTGAAAAGGATAATTTTCAGTGAAAGATTCAGCTTTCTATCTATAATAGAAAAAAAGTTATGACTTTTCAAAATTTTCCAAAAAAATCATAAGGGGGGTACCTTCCTACTAAAACGATGAAATTTCAAATTTTTTTTTGTCGAGATTTTGTGTCCTAATGGTCCCTCGTGATACCCTGAACTCCATAAACTAAATTATTCTCAGATTTGAAGCCAAAATCTATGAAAAAAGGCACTCAGAAAAATTGAAAAATTGATAAATCATCACAATTGCTTAGCACGATTTTATCTCAGGAACTATAAGTGTCAATGAGCTGAAATTTTCAGGGATTGTAGTCTTTTGAAAAGGATAATTTTCAGTGAAAGATTCAGCTTTCTATCTATAATAGAAAAAAAGTTATGACTTTTCAAAATTTTCCAAAAAAATCATAAGGGGGGTACCTTCCTACTAAAACGATGAAATTTCAAATTTTTTTTTGTCGAGATTTTGTGTCCTAATGGTCCCCTCGTGATACCCTGAACTCCATAAACTAAATTATTCTCAGATTTGAAGCCAAAATCTATGAAAAAAGGCACTCAGAAAAATTGAAAAATTGATAAATCATCACAATTGCTTAGCACGATTTTATCTCAGGAACTATAAGTGTCAATGAGATGAAATTTTCAGGGATTGTAGTCCTTTGAAAAGGATAATTTTCAGTGAAAGATTCAGCTTTCTATCTATAATAGAAAAAAAGTTATGACTTTTCAAAATTTTCCAAAAAAATCATAAGGGGGGTACCTTCCTACTAAAACGATGAAATTTCAAATTTTTTTTTGTCGAGATTTTGTGTCCTAATGGTCCCTCGTGATACCCTGAACTCCATAAACTAAATTATTCTCAGATTTGAAGCCAAAATCTATGAAAAAAGGCACTCAGAAAAATTGAAAAATTGATAAATCATCACAATTGCTTAGCACGATTTTATCTCAGGAACTATAAGTGTCAATGAGCTGAAATTTTCAGGGATTGTAGTCCTTTGAAAAGGATAATTTTCAGTGAAAGATTCAGCTTTCTATCTATAATAGAAAAAAAGTTATGACTTTTCAAAATTTTCCAAAAAAATCATAAGGGGGGTACCTTCCTACTAAAACGATGAAATTTCAAATTTTTTTTTGTCGAGATTTTGTGTCCTAATGGTCCCTCGTGATACCCTGAACTCCATAAACTAAATTATTCTCAGATTTGAAGCCAGAATCTATGAAAAAAGGCACTCAGAAAAATTGAAAAATTGATAAATCATCACAATTGCTTAGCACGATTTTATCTCAGGAACTATAAGTGTCAATGAGCTGAAATTTTCAGGGATTGTAGTCCTTTGAAAAGGATAATTTTCAGTGAAAGATTCAGCTTTCTATCTATAATAGAAAAAAAGTTATGACTTTTCAAAATTTTCCAAAAAAAATCATAAGGGGGGTACCTTCCTACTAAAACGATGAAATTTCAAATTTTTTTTTGTCGAGATTTTGTGTCCTAATGGTCCCTCGTGATACCCTGAACTCCATAAACTAAATTATTCTCAGATTTGAAGCCAAAATCTATGAAAAAAGCACTCAGAAAAATTGAAAAATTGATAAATCATCACAATTGCTTAGCACGATTTTATCTCAGGAACTATAAGTGTCAATGAGCTGAAATTTTCAGGGATTGTAGTCTTTTGAAAAGGATAATTTTCAGTGAAAGATTCAGCTTTCTATCTATAATAGAAAAAAAAGTTATGACTTTTCAAAATTTTCCAAAAAAATCATAAGGGGGGTACCTTCCTACTAAAACGATGAAATTTCAATTTTTTTTTTGTCGAGATTTTGTGTCCTAATGGTCCCTCGTGATACCCTGAACTCCATAAACTAAATTATTCTCAGATTTGAAGCCAGAATCTATGAAAAAAGGCACTCAGAAAAATTGAAAAATTGATAAATCATCACAATTGCTTAGCACGATTTTATCTCAGGAACTATAAGTGTCAATGAGCTGAAATTTTCAGGGATTGTAGTCTTTTGAAAAGGATAATTTTCAGTGAAAGATTCAGCTTTCTATCTATAATAGAAAAAAAGTTATGACTTTTCAAAATTTTCCAAAAAAATCATAAGGGGGGTACCTTCCTACTAAAACGATGAAATTTCAAATTTTTTTTTGTCGAGATTTTGTGTCCTAATGGTCCCTCGTGATACCCTGAACTCCATAAACTAAATTATTCTCAGATTTGAAGCCAAAATCTATGAAAAAAGGCACTCAGAAAAATTGAAAAATTGATAAATCATCACAATTGCTTAGCACGATTTTATCTCAGGAACTATAAGTGTCAATGAGCTGAAATTTTCAGGGATTGTAGTCCTTTGAAAAGGATAATTTTCAGTGAAAGATTCAGCTTTCTATCTATAATAGAAAAAAAGTTATGACTTTTCAAAATTTTCCAAAAAAATCATAAGGGGGGTACCTTCCTACTAAAACGATGAAATTTCAAATTTTTTTTTGTCGAGATTTTTGTGTCCTAATGGTCCCTCGTGATACCCTGAACTCCATAAACTAAATTATTCTCAGATTTGAAGCCAAAATCTATGAAAAAAGCACTCAGAAAAATTGAAAAATTGATAAATCATCACAATTGCTTAGCACGATTTTATCTCAGGAACTATAAGTGTCAATGAGCTGAAATTTTCAGGGATTGTAGTCCTTTGAAAAGGATAATTTTCAGTGAAAGATTCAGCTTTCTATCTATAATAGAAAAAAAGTTATGACTTTTCAAAATTTTCCAAAAAAATCATAAGGGGGGTACCTTCCTACTAAAACGATGAAATTTCAAATTTTTTTTTGTCGAGATTTTGTGTCCTAATGGTCCCTCGTGATACCCTGAACTCCAAAAACTAAATTATTCTCAGATTTGAAGCCAAAATCTATGAAAAAAGCACTCAGAAAAATTGAAAAATTGATAAATCATCACAATTGCTTAGCACGATTTTATCTCAGGAACTATAAGTGTCAATGAGCTGAAATTTTCAGGGATTGTAGTCTTTTGAAAAGGATAATTTTCAGTGAAAGATTCAGCTTTCTATCTATAATAGAAAAAAAGTTATGACTTTTCAAAATTTTCCAAAAAAATCATAAGGGGGGTACCTTCCTACTAAAACGATGAAATTTCAATTTTTTTTTTGTCGAGATTTTGTGTCCTAATGGTCCCTCGTGATACCCTGAACTCCATAAACTAAATTATTCTCAGATTTGAAGCCAGAATCTATGAAAAAAGGCACTCAGAAAAATTGAAAAATTGATAAATCATCACAATTGCTTAGCACGATTTTATCTCAGGAACTATAAGTGTCAATGAGCTGAAATTTTCAGGGATTGTAGTCTTTTGAAAAGGATAATTTTCAGTGAAAGATTCAGCTTTCTATCTATAATAGAAAAAAAGTTATGACTTTTCAAAATTTTCCAAAAAAATCATAAGGGGGGTACCTTCCTACTAAAACGATGAAATTTCAAATTTTTTTTTGTCGAGATTTTGTGTCCTAATGGTCCCTCGTGATACCCTGAACTCCATAAACTAAATTATTCTCAGATTTGAAGCCAAAATCTATGAAAAAAGGCACTCAGAAAAATTGAAAAATTGATAAATCATCACAATTGCTTAGCACGATTTTATCTCAGGAACTATAAGTGTCAATGAGCTGAAATTTTCAGGGATTGTAGTCCTTTGAAAAGGATAATTTTCAGTGAAAGATTCAGCTTTCTATCTATAATAGAAAAAAAGTTATGACTTTTCAAAATTTTCCAAAAAAATCATAAGGGGGGGTACCTTCCTACTAAAACGATGAAATTTCAAATTTTTTTTTGTCGAGATTTTGTGTCCTAATGGTCCCTCGTGATACCCTGAACTCCATAAACTAAATTATTCTCAGATTTGAAGCCAAAATCTATGAAAAAAGGCACTCAGAAAAATTGAAAAATTGATAAATCATCACAATTGCTTAGCACGATTTTATCTCAGGAACTATAAGTGTCAATGAGCTGAAATTTTCAGGGATTGTAGTCCTTTGAAAAGGATAATTTTCAGTGAAAGATTCAGCTTTCTATCTATAATAGAAAAAAAGTTATGACTTTTCAAAATTTTCCAAAAAAATCATAAGGGGGGTACCTTCCTACTAAAACGATGAAATTTCAAATTTTTTTTTGTCGAGATTTTGTGTCCTAATGGTCCCTCGTGATACCCTGAACTCCATAAACTAAATTATTCTCAGATTTGAAGCCAAAATCTATGAAAAAAGGCACTCAGAAAAATTGAAAAATTGATAAATCACCACAATTGCTTAGCACGATTTTATCTCAGGAACTATAAGTGTCAATGAGCTGAAATTTTCAGGGATTGTAGTCCTTTGAAAAGGATAATTTTCAGTGAAAGATTCAGCTTTCTATCTATAATAGAAAAAAAGTTATGACTTTTCATAATTTTCCAAAAAAATCATAAGGGGGGTACCTTCCTACTAAAACGATGAAATTTCAAATTTTTTTTTGTCGAGATTTTGTGTCCTAATGGTCCCTCGTGATACTCTGAACTCCATAAACTAAATTATTCTCAGATTTGAAGCCAAAATCTATGAAAAAAGGCACTCAGAAAAATTGAAAAATTGATAAATCACCACAATTGCTTAGCACGATTTTATCTCAGGAACTATAAGTGTCAATGAGCTGAAATTTTCAGGGATTGTAGTCCTTTGAAAAGGATAATTTTCAGTGAAAGATTCAGCTTTCTATCTATAATAGAAAAAAAGTTATGACTTTTCATAATTTTCCAAAAAAATCATAAGGGGGGTACCTTCCTACTAAAACGATGAAATTTCAAATTTTTTTTTGTCGAGATTTTGTGTCCTAATGGTCCCTCGTGATACCCTGAACTCCATAAACTAAATTATTCTCAGATTTGAAGCCAAAATCTATGAAAAAAGGCACTCAGAAAAATTGAAAAATTGATAAATCACCACAATTGCTTAGCACGATTTTATCTCAGGAACTATAAGTGTCAATGAGCTGAAATTTTCAGGGATTGTAGTCCTTTGAAAAGGATAATTTTCAGTGAAAGATTCAGCTTTCTATCTATAATAGAAAAAAAGTTATGACTTTTCAAAATTTTCCAAAAAAATCATAAGGGGGGTACCTTCCTACTAAAACGATGAAATTTCAAATTTTTTTTTGTCGAGATTTTGTGTCCTAATGGTCCCTCGTGATACCCTGAACTCCATAAACTAAATTATTCTCAGATTTGAAGCCAAAATCTATGAAAAAAGGCACTCAGAAAAATTGAAAAATTGATAAATCATCACAATTGCTTAGCACGATTTTATCTCAGGAACTATAAGTGTCAATGAGCTGAAATTTTCAGGGATTGTAGTCCTTTGAAAAGGATAATTTTCAGTGAAAGATTCAGCTTTCTATCTATAATAGAAAAAAAGTTATGACTTTTCAAAATTTTCCAAAAAAATCATAAGGGGGGTACCTTCCTACTAAAACGATGAAATTTCAAATTTTTTTTTGTCGAGATTTTGTGTCCTAATGGTCCCTCGTGATACCCTGAACTCCATAAACTAAATTATTCTCAGATTTGAAGCCAAAATCTATGAAAAAAGGAACTCAGAAAAATTGAAAAATTGATAAATCACCACAATTGCTTAGCACGATTTTATCTCAGGAACTATAAGTGTCAATGAGCTGAAATTTTCAGGGATTGTAGTCCTTTGAAAAGGATAATTTTCAGTGAAAGATTCAGCTTTCTATCTATAATAGAAAAAAAGTTATGACATTTCAAAATTTTCCAAAAAAATCATAAGGGGGGTACCTTCCTACTAAAACGATGAAATTTCAAATTTTTTTTTGTCGAGATTTTGTGTTCTAATGGACCCTCGTGATACCCTGAACTCCATAAACTAAATTATTCTCAGATTTGAAGCCAAAATCCATGAAAAAAGGCACTCAGAAAAATTGAAAAATTGATAAATCACCACAATTGCTTAGCACGATTTTATCTCAGGAACTATAAGTGTCAATGAGCTGAAATTTTCAGGGATTGTAGTCCTTTGAAAAGGATAATTTTCAGTGAAAGATTCAGCTTTCTATCTATAATAGAAAAAAAGTTATGACTTTTCAAAATTTTCCAAAAAAAATCATAAGGGGGGTACCTTCCTACTAAAACGATGAAATTTCAAATTTTTTTTTTGTCGAGATTTTGTGTCCTAATGGTCCCTCGTGATACCCTGAACTCCATAAACTAAATTATTCTCAGATTTGAAGCCAAAATCTATGAAAAAAGGCACTCAGAAAAATTGAAAAATTGATAAATCAGCACAATTGCTTAGCACGATTTTATCTCAGGAACTATAAGTGTCAATGAGCTGAAATTTTCAGGGATTGTAGTCCTTTGAAAAGGATAATTTTCAGTGAAAGATTCAGCTTTCTATCTATAATAGAAAAAAAGTTATGACTTTTCAAAATTTTCCAAAAAAATCATAAGGGGGGTACCTTCCTACTAAAACGATGAAATTTCAAATTTTTTTTTGTCGAGATTTTGTGTTCTAATGGACCCTCGTGATACCCTGAACTCCATAAACTAAATTATTCTCAGATTTGAAGCCAAAATCCATGAAAAAAGGCACTCAGAAAAATTGAAAAATTGATAAATCACCACAATTGCTTAGCACGATTTTATCTCAGGAACTATAAGTGTCAATGAGCTGAAATTTTCAGGGATTGTAGTCCTTTGAAAAGGATAATTTTCAGTGAAAGATTCAGCTTTCTATCTATAATAGAAAAAAAGTTATGACTTTTCAAAATTTTCCAAAAAAATCATAAGGGGGGTACCTTCCTACTAAAACGATGAAATTTCAAATTTTTTTTTGTCGAGATTTTGTGTCCTAATGGTCCCTCGTGATACCCTGAACTCCATAAACTAAATTATTCTCAGATTTGAAGCCAAAATCTATGAAAAAAGGCACTCAGAAAAATTGAAAAATTGATAAATCAGCACAATTGCTTAGCACGATTTTATCTCAGGAACTATAAGTGTCAATGAGCTGAAATTTTCAGGGATTGTAGTCCTTTGAAAAGGATAATTTTCAGTGAAAGATTCAGCTTTCTATCTATAATAGAAAAAAAGTTATGACTTTTCAAAATTTTCCAAAAAAATCATAAGGGGGGTACCTTCCTACTAAAACGATGAAATTTCAAATTTTTTTTTGTCGAGATTTTGTGTTCTAATGGACCCTCGTGATACCCTGAACTCCATAAACTAAATTATTCTCAGATTTGAAGCCAAAATCCATGAAAAAAGGCACTCAGAAAAATTGAAAAATTGATAAATCACCACAATTGCTTAGCACGATTTTATCTCAGGAACTATAAGTGTCAATGAGCTGAAATTTTCAGGGATTGTAGTCCTTTGAAAAGGATAATTTTCAGTGAAAGATTCAGCTTTCTATCTATAATAGAAAAAAAGTTATGACTTTTCAAAATTTTCCAAAAAAATCATAAGGGGGGTACCTTCCTACTAAAACGATGAAATTTCAAATTTTTTTTTGTCGAGATTTTGTGTCCTAATGGTCCCTCGTGATACCCTGAACTCCATAAACTAAATTATTCTCAGATTTGAAGCCAAAATCTATGAAAAAAGGCACTCAGAAAAATTGAAAAATTGATAAATCACCACAATTGCTTAGCACGATTTTATCTCAGGAACTATAAGTGTCAATGAGCTGAAATTTTCAGGGATTGTAGTCCTTTGAAAAGGATAATTTTCAGTGAAAGATTCAGCTTTCTATCTATAATAGAAAAAAAGTTATGACTTTTCAAAATTTTCCAAAAAAATCATAAGGGGGGTACCTTCCTACTAAAACGATGAAATTTCAAATTTTTTTTTGTCGAGATTTTGTGTTCTAATGGACCCTCGTGATACCCTGAACTCCATAAACTAAATTATTCTCAGATTTGAAGCCAAAATCCATGAAAAAAGGCACTCAGAAAAATTGAAAAATTGATAAATCACCACAATTGCTTAGCACGATTTTATCTCAGGAACTATAAGTGTCAATGAGCTGAAATTTTCAGGGATTGTAGTCCTTTGAAAAGGATAATTTTCAGTGAAAGATTCAGCTTTCTATCTATAATAGAAAAAAAGTTATGACTTTTCAAAATTTTCCAAAAAAATCATAAGGGGGGTACCTTCCTACTAAAACGATGAAATTTCAAATTTTTTTTTGTCGAGATTTTGTGTTCTAATGGACCCTCGTGATACCCTGAACTCCATAAACTAAATTATTCTCAGATTTGAAGCCAAAATCCATGAAAAAAGGCACTCAGAAAAATTGAAAAATTGATAAATCACCACAATTGCTTAGCACGATTTTATCTCAGGAACTATAAGTGTCAATGAGCTGAAATTTTCAGGGATTGTAGTCCTTTGAAAAGGATAATTTTCAGTGAAAGATTCAGCTTTCTATCTATAATAGAAAAAAAGTTATGACTTTTCAAAATTTTCCAAAAAAATCATAAGGGGGGTACCTTCCTACTAAAACGATGAAATTTCAAATTTTTTTTTGTCGAGATTTTGTGTCCTAATGGTCCCTCGTGATACCCTGAACTCCATAAACTAAATTATTCTCAGATTTGAAGCCAAAATCTATGAAAAAAGGCACTCAGAAAAATTGAAAAATTGATAAATCATCACAATTGCTTAGCACGATTTTATCTCAGGAACTATAAGTGTCAATGAGCTGAAATTTTCAGGGATTGTAGTCCTTTGAAAAGGATAATTTTCAGTGAAAGATTCAGCTTTCTATCTATAATAGAAAAAAAGTTATGACTTTTCAAAATTTTCCAAAAAAATCATAAGGGGGGTACCTTCCTACTAAAACGATGAAATTTCAAATTTTTTTTGTCGAGATTTTGTGTTCTAATGGACCCTCGTGATACCCTGAACTCCATAAACTAAATTATTCTCAGATTTGAAGCCAAAATCTATGAAAAAAGGCACTCAGAAAAATTGAAAAATTGATAAATCACCACAATTGCTTAGCACGATTTTATCTCAGTAACTATAAGTGTCAATGAGCTGAAATTTTCAGGGATTGTAGTCCTTTGAAAAGGATAATTTTCAGTGAAAGATTCAGCTTTCTATCTATAATAGAAAAAAAGTTATGACTTTTCAAAATTTTCCAAAAAAATCATAAGGGGGGTACCTTCCTACTAAAACGATGAAATTTCAAATTTTTTTTTGTCGAGATTTTGTGTCCTAATGGTCCCTCGTGATACCCTGAACTCCATAAACTAAATTATTCTCAGATTTGAAGCCAAAATCTATGAAAAAAGGCACTCAGAAAAATTGAAAAATTGATAAATCACCACAATTGCTTAGCACGATTTTATCTCAGTAACTATAAGTGTCAATGAGCTGAAATTTTCAGGGATTGTAGTCCTTTGAAAAGGATAATTTTCAGTGAAAGATTCAGCTTTCTATCTATAATAGAAAAAAAGTTATGACTTTTCAAAATTTTCCAAAAAAATCATAAGGGGGGTACCTTCCTACTAAAACGATGAAATTTCAAATTTTTTTTTGTCGAGATTTTGTGTCCTAATGGTCCCTCGTGATACCCTGAACTCCATAAACTAAATTATTCTCAGATTTGAAGCCAAAATCTATGAAAAAAGGCACTCAGAAAAATTGAAAAATTGATAAATCATCACAATTGCTTAGCACGATTTTATCTCAGGAACTATAAGTGTCAATGAGCTGAAATTTTCAGGGATTGTAGTCCTTTGAAAAGGATAATTTTCAGTGAAAGATTCAGCTTTCTATCTATAATAGAAAAAAAGTTATGACTTTTCAAAATTTTCCAAAAAAAATCATAAGGGGGGTACCTTCCTACTAAAACGATGAAATTTCAAATTTTTTTTGTCGAGATTTTGTGTTCTAATGGACCCTCGTGATACCCTGAACTCCATAAACTAAATTATTCTCAGATTTGAAGCCAAAATCTATGAAAAAAGGCACTCAGAAAAATTGAAAAATTGATAAATCACCACAATTGCTTAGCACGATTTTATCTCAGTAACTATAAGTGTCAATGAGCTGAAATTTTCAGGGATTGTAGTCCTTTGAAAAGGATAATTTTCAGTGAAAGATTCAGCTTTCTATCTATAATAGAAAAAAAGTTATGACTTTTCAAAATTTTCCAAAAAAATCATAAGGGGGGTACCTTCCTACTAAAACGATGAAATTTCAAATTTTTTTTTGTCGAGATTTTGTGTCCTAATGGTCCCTCGTGATACCCTGAACTCCATAAACTAAATTATTCTCAGATTTGAAGCCAAAATCTATGAAAAAAGGCACTCAGAAAAATTGAAAAATTGATAAATCATCACAATTGCTTAGCACGATTTTATCTCAGGAACTATAAGTGTCAATGAGCTGAAATTTTCAGGGATTGTAGTCCTTTGAAAAGGATAATTTTCAGTGAAAGATTCAGCTTTCTATCTATAATAGAAAAAAAGTTATGACTTTTCAAAATTTTCCAAAAAAATCATAAGGGGGGTACCTTCCTACTAAAACGATGAAATTTCAAATTTTTTTTGTCGAGATTTTGTGTTCTAATGGACCCTCGTGATACCCTGAACTCCATAAACTAAATTATTCTCAGATTTGAAGCCAAAATCTATGAAAAAAGGCACTCAGAAAAATTGAAAAATTGATAAATCACCACAATTGCTTAGCACGATTTTATCTCAGTAACTATAAGTGTCAATGAGCTGAAATTTTCAGGGATTGTAGTCCTTTGAAAAGGATAATTTTCAGTGAAAGATTCAGCTTTCTATCTATAATAGAAAAAAAGTTATGACTTTTCATAATTTTCCAAAAAAATCATAAGGGGGGTACCTTCCTACTAAAACGATGAAATTTCAAATTTTTTTTTGTCGAGATTTTGTGTCCTAATGGTCCCTCGTGATACCCTGAACTCCATAAACTAAATTATTCTCAGATTTGAAGCCAAAATCTATGAAAAAAGGCACTCAGAAAAATTGAAAAATTGATAAATCATCACAATTGCTTAGCACGATTTTATCTCAGGAACTATAAGTGTCAATGAGCTGAAATTTTCAGGGATTGTAGTCCTTTGAAAAGGATAATTTTCAGTGAAAGATTCAGCTTTCTATCTATAATAGAAAAAAAGTTATGACTTTTCATAATTTTCCAAAAAAATCATAAGGGGGGTACCTTCCTACTAAAACGATGAAATTTCAAATTTTTTTTTGTCGAGATTTTGTGTCCTAATGGTCCCTCGTGATACCCTGAACTCCATAAACTAAATTATTCTCAGATTTGAAGCCAAAATCTATGAAAAAAGGCACTCAGAAAAATTGAAAAATTGATAAATCATCACAATTGCTTAGCACGATTTTATCTCAGGAACTATAAGTGTCAATGAGCTGAAATTTTCAGGGATTGTAGTCCTTTGAAAAGGATAATTTTCAGTGAAAGATTCAGCTTTCTATCTATAATAGAAAAAAAGTTATGACTTTTCATAATTTTCCAAAAAAATCATAAGGGGGGTACCTTCCTACTAAAACGATGAAATTTCAAATTTTTTTTTGTCGAGATTTTGTGTCCTAATGGTCCCTCGTAATACCCTGAACTCCATAATCTAAATTATTCTCAGATTTGAAGCCAAAATCTATGAAAAAAGGCACTCAGAAAAATTGAAAAATTGATAAATCACCACAATTGCTTAGCACGATTTTATCTCAGGAACTATAAGTGTCAATGAGCTGAAATTTTCAGGGATTGTAGTCCTTTGAAAAGGATAATTTTCAGTGAAAGATTCAGCTTTCTATCTATAATAGAAAAAAAGTTATGACTTTTCAAAATTTTCCAAAAAAATCATAAGGGGGGTACCTTCCTACTAAAACGATGAAATTTCAAATTTTTTTTTGTCGAGATTTTGTGTCCTAATGGTCCCTCGTGATACCCTGAACTCCATAAACTAAATTATTCTCAGATTTGAAGCCAAAATCTATGAAAAAAGGCACTCAGAAAAATTGAAAAATTGATAAATCACCACAATTGCTTAGCACGATTTTATCTCAGTAACTATAAGTGTCAATGAGCTGAAATTTTCAGGGATTGTAGTCCTTTGAAAAGGATAATTTTCAGTGAAAGATTCAGCTTTCTATCTATAATAGAAAAAAAGTTATGACTTTTCAAAATTTTCCAAAAAAATCATAAGGGGGGTACCTTCCTACTAAAACGATGAAATTTCAAATTTTTTTTTGTCGAGATTTTGTGTCCTAATGGTCCCTCGTAATACCCTGAACTCCATAATCTAAATTATTCTCAGATTTGAAGCCAAAATCTATGAAAAAAGGCACTCAGAAAAATTGAAAAATTGATAAATCACCACAATTGCTTAGCACGATTTTATCTCAGGAACTATAAGTGTCAATGAGCTGAAATTTTCAGGGATTGTAGTCCTTTGAAAAGGATAATTTTCAGTGAAAGATTCAGCTTTCTATCTATAATAGAAAAAAAGTTATGACTTTTCAAAATTTTCCAAAAAAATCATAAGGGGGGTACCTTCCTACTAAAACGATGAAATTTCAAATTTTTTTTTGTCGAGATTTTGTGTCCTAATGGTCCCTCGTGATACCCTGAACTCCATAAACTAAATTATTCTCAGATTTGAAGCCAAAATCTATGAAAAAAGGCACTCAGAAAAATTGAAAAATTGATAAATCACCACAATTGCTTAGCACGATTTTATCTCAGTAACTATAAGTGTCAATGAGCTGAAATTTTCAGGGATTGTAGTCCTTTGAAAAGGATAATTTTCAGTGAAAGATTCAGCTTTCTATCTATAATAGAAAAAAAGTTATGACTTTTCAAAATTTTCCAAAAAAATCATAAGGGGGGTACCTTCCTACTAAAACGATGAAATTTCAAATTTTTTTTTGTCGAGATTTTGTGTTCTAATGGACCCTCGTGATACCCTGAACTCCATAAACTAAATTATTCTCAGATTTGAAGCCAAAATCCATGAAAAAAGGCACTCAGAAAAATTGAAAAATTGATAAATCACCACAATTGCTTAGCACGATTTTATCTCAGGAACTATAAGTGTCAATGAGCTGAAATTTTCAGGGATTGTAGTCCTTTGAAAAGGATAATTTTCAGTGAAAGATTCAGCTTTCTATCTATAATAGAAAAAAAGTTATGACTTTTCAAAATTTTCCAAAAAAATCATAAGGGGGGTACCTTCCTACTAAAACGATGAAATTTCAAATTTTTTTTTGTCGAGATTTTGTGTTCTAATGGACCCTCGTGATACCCTGAACTCCATAAACTAAATTATTCTCAGATTTGAAGCCAAAATCCATGAAAAAAGGCACTCAGAAAAATTGAAAAATTGATAAATCACCACAATTGCTTAGCACGATTTTATCTCAGGAACTATAAGTGTCAATGAGCTGAAATTTTCAGGGATTGTAGTCCTTTGAAAAGGATAATTTTCAGTGAAAGATTCAGCTTTCTATCTATAATAGAAAAAAAGTTATGACTTTTCAAAATTTTCCAAAAAAATCATAAGGGGGGTACCTTCCTACTAAAACGATGAAATTTCAAATTTTTTTTTGTCGAGATTTTGTGTCCTAATGGTCCCTCGTGATACCCTGAACTCCATAAACTAAATTATTCTCAGATTTGAAGCCAAAATCTATGAAAAAAGGCACTCAGAAAAATTGAAAAATTGATAAATCACCACAATTGCTTAGCACGATTTTATCTCAGGAACTATAAGTGTCAATGAGCTGAAATTTTCAGGGATTGTAGTCCTTTGAAAAGGATAATTTTCAGTGAAAGATTCAGCTTTCTATCTATAATAGAAAAAAAGTTATGACTTTTCAAAATTTTCCAAAAAAATCATAAGGGGGGTACCTTCCTACTAAAACGATGAAATTTCAAATTTTTTTTTGTCGAGATTTTGTGTCCTAATGGTCCCTCGTGATACCCTGAACTCCATAAACTAAATTATTCTCAGATTTGAAGCCAAAATCTATGAAAAAAGGCACTCAGAAAAATTGAAAAATTGATAAATCACCACAATTGCTTAGCACGATTTTATCTCAGGAACTATAAGTGTCAATGAGCTGAAATTTTCAGGGATTGTAGTCCTTTGAAAAGGATAATTTTCAGTGAAAGATTCAGCTTTCTATCTATAATAGAAAAAAAGTTATGACTTTTCATAATTTTCCAAAAAAATCATAAGGGGGGTACCTTCCTACTAAAACGATGAAATTTCAAATTTTTTTTTGTTGAGATTTTGTGTCCTAATGGTCCCTCGTAATACCCTGAACTCCATAATCTAAATTATTCTCAGATTTGAAGCCAAAATCTATGAAAAAAGGCACTCAGAAAAATTGAAAAATTGATAAATCACCACAATTGCTTAGCACGATTTTATCTCAGGAACTATAAGTGTCAATGAGCTGAAATTTTCAGGGATTGTAGTCCTTTGAAAAGGATAATTTTCAGTGAAAGATTCAGCTTTCTATCTATAATAGAAAAAAAGTTATGACTTTTCAAAATTTTCCAAAAAAATCATAAGGGGGGTACCTTCCTACTAAAACGATGAAATTTCAAATTTTTTTTTGTCGAGATTTTGTGTTCTAATGGACCCTCGTGATACCCTGAACTCCATAAACTAAATTATTCTCAGATTTGAAGCCAAAATCCATGAAAAAAGGCACTCAGAAAAATTGAAAAATTGATAAATCACCACAATTGCTTAGCACGATTTTATCTCAGGAACTATAAGTGTCAATGAGCTGAAATTTTCAGGGATTGTAGTCCTTTGAAAAGGATAATTTTCAGTGAAAGATTCAGCTTTCTATCTATAATAGAAAAAAAGTTATGACTTTTCAAAATTTTCCAAAAAAATCATAAGGGGGGTACCTTCCTACTAAAACGATGAAATTTCAAATTTTTTTTTGTCGAGATTTTGTGTCCTAATGGTCCCTCGTGATACCCTGAACTCCATAAACTAAATTATTCTCAGATTTGAAGCCAAAATCTATGAAAAAAGGCACTCAGAAAAATTGAAAAATTGATAAATCACCACAATTGCTTAGCACGATTTTATCTCAGTAACTATAAGTGTCAATGAGCTGAAATTTTCAGGGATTGTAGTCCTTTGAAAAGGATAATTTTCAGTGAAAGATTCAGCTTTCTATCTATAATAGAAAAAAAGTTATGACTTTTCAAAATTTTCCAAAAAAATCATAAGGGGGGTACCTTCCTACTAAAACGATGAAATTTCAAATTTTTTTTTGTCGAGATTTTGTGTTCTAATGGACCCTCGTGATACCCTGAACTCCATAAACTAAATTATTCTCAGATTTGAAGCCAAAATCCATGAAAAAAGGCACTCAGAAAAATTGAAAAATTGATAAATCACCACAATTGCTTAGCACGATTTTATCTCAGGAACTATAAGTGTCAATGAGCTGAAATTTTCAGGGATTGTAGTCCTTTGAAAAGGATAATTTTCAGTGAAAGATTCAGCTTTCTATCTATAATAGAAAAAAAGTTATGACTTTTCAAAATTTTCCAAAAAAATCATAAGGGGGGTACCTTCCTACTAAAACGATGAAATTTCAAAATTTTTTTTTGTCGAGATTTTGTGTCCTAATGGTCCCTCGTGATACCCTGAACTCCATAAACTAAATTATTCTCAGATTTGAAGCCAAAATCTATGAAAAAAGGCACTCAGAAAAATTGAAAAATTGATAAATCACCACAATTGCTTAGCACGATTTTATCTCAGTAACTATAAGTGTCAATGAGCTGAAATTTTCAGGGATTGTAGTCCTTTGAAAAGGATAATTTTCAGTGAAAGATTCAGCTTTCTATCTATAATAGAAAAAAAGTTATGACTTTTCAAAATTTTCCAAAAAAATCATAAGGGGGGTACCTTCCTACTAAAACGATGAAATTTCAAATTTTTTTTTGTCGAGATTTTGTGTCCTAATGGTCCCTCGTGATACCCTGAACTCCATAAACTAAATTATTCTCAGATTTGAAGCCAAAATCTATGAAAAAAGGAACTCAGAAAAATTGAAAAATTGATAAATCACCACAATTGCTTAGCACGATTTTATCTCAGGAACTATAAGTGTCAATGAGCTGAAATTTTCAGGGATTATAGTCCTTTGAAAAGGATAATTTTCAGTGAAAGATTCAGCTTTCTATCTATAATAGAAAAAAAGTTATGACTTTTCAAAATTTTCCAAAAAAATCATAAGGGGGGTACCTTCCTACTAAAACGATGAAATTTCAAATTTTTTTTTGTCGAGATTTTGTGTTCTAATGGACCCTCGTGATACCCTGAACTCCATAAACTAAATTATTCTCAGATTTGAAGCCAAAATCCATGAAAAAAGGCACTCAGAAAAATTGAAAAATTGATAAATCACCACAATTGCTTAGCACGATTTTATCTCAGGAACTATAAGTGTCAATGAGCTGAAATTTTCAGGGATTGTAGTCCTTTGAAAAGGATAATTTTCAGTGAAAGATTCAGCTTTCTATCTATAATAGAAAAAAAGTTATGACTTTTCAAAATTTTCCAAAAAAATCATAAGGGGGGTACCTTCCTACTAAAACGATGAAATTTCAAATTATTTTTTGTCGAGATTTTGTGTCCTAATGGTCCCTCGTGATACCCTGAACTCCATAAACTAAATTATTCTCAGATTTGAAGCCAAAATCTATGAAAAAAGGCACTCAGAAAAATTGAAAAATTGATAAATCACCACAATTGCTTAGCACGATTTTATCTCAGGAACTATAAGTGTCAATGAGCTGAAATTTTCAGGGATTGTAGTCCTTTGAAAAGGATAATTTTCAGTGAAAGATTCAGCTTTCTATCTATAATAGAAAAAAAGTTATGACTTTTCAAAATTTTCCAAAAAAATCATAAGGGGGGTACCTTCCTACTAAAACGATGAAATTTCAAATTTTTTTTTGTCGAGATTTTGTGTCCTAATGGTCCCTCGTGATACCCTGAACTCCATAAACTAAATTATTCTCAGATTTGAAGCCAAAATCTATGAAAAAAGGCACTCAGAAAAATTGAAAAATTGATAAATCACCACAATTGCTTAGCACGATTTTATCTCAGGAACTATAAGTGTCAATGAGCTGAAATTTTCAGGGATTGTAGTCCTTTGAAAAGGATAATTTTCAGTGAAAGATTCAGCTTTCTATCTATAATAGAAAAAAAGTTATGACTTTTCAAAATTTTCCAAAAAAATCATAAGGGGGGTACCTTCCTACTAAAACGATGAAATTTCAAATTTTTTTTTTGTCGAGATTTTGTGTCCTAATGGTCCCTCGTGATACCCTGAACTCCATAAACTAAATTATTCTCAGATTTGAAGCCAAAATCTATGAAAAAAGGCACTCAGAAAAATTGAAAAATTGATAAATCACCACAATTGCTTAGCACGATTTTATCTCAGGAACTATAAGTGTCAATGAGCTGAAATTTTCAGGGATTGTAGTCCTTTGAAAAGGATAATTTTCAGTGAAAGATTCAGCTTTCTATCTATAATAGAAAAAAAGTTATGACTTTTCAAAATTTTCCAATAAAATCATAAGGGGGGTACCTTCCTACTAAAACGATGAAATTTCAAATTTTTTTTTGTCGAGATTTTGTGTCCAAATGGTCCCTCGTGATACCGTGAACTCCATAAACTAAATTATTCTCAGACAGAGCTGGGCAGGGCTTGAGTGCTTGAGTGCTTTGTGCTTGAAGCACTTTGAGGACTTGAAAGCCCTGTGCTTCAAGCCCTTTTATAAATTTGTAATTGGGGCTTGCAAAGTCAATTACTTTGGAAAAGTGCTTGGTAATTTGTAATTGAAAAAAGTAATTCAAGCCCTTTCAATGAGCTTCAATTACTTTTAGAGGGCTTGAAGCACTTTTGGGAGTTTGAAGCACTTTGAAAGGGCTTGAAGCACTTTAAGAAAGCTTGAAGCACTTTTGGGAGCTTGAAGCACTTTGAAAGGGCTTGAAGCACTTTAAAAGGGCTTGAAGCACTTTAAAAGGGCTTAAAGCACTTTGAAAGGAATTTGAATTGACCATCATTCAACCTATCCCCCAATTTTCGATCGATGTGTTTTGTCGCTTAATTTTTTTTTCTATTATTTGAACTTGAACCGTCTTATGTCTTTTCTCTCTTAACAATGGAGGTTATGGGTTTGAGCTTAGAATTGAAAAAAAAAAAAATGAATCAACTTATTATTCAAATAAATAATTAATTTATATTGGTACCCTATTTAACTTTATCATTGGATTATTTTCACTTTTCCTTATTGAACATTTTGAAAACCTTAAAATTGAATTACCATATAGTACCCTAACTACCCGAAATACCCCAGAACTACATCTCAAAAAAAAAAAAAAACATACTACTGCTACTCTGTGAAATGTAAAGTTCATCTCTACTATACCAATTCGACTTTTAAAGAGGTTCAAACACATTTGAAGAGCTTCAAGCACATTTAGAGAGCTTCAGGCACATTTAAAGAACTACAAGCACATTTAAAGGGTTTCAAAGCACTTTTGAAGGCTCCCCAGGCACTTTTGATGTGCCTCAAGCACTTTTCAAATCACTTTGAGGGCTTTGTGCTTACCAAGCCCAAAGCACTTTGAGGGCTTTGTGGTTGTGAAGCACTTCTGAAAATAAAAAGGAATTAGTGCTTGAAATTGAAAGCACTTTGATAAAGGGCTTTATCGCAAAAACTGAAAAAAAAAGTGGTTTTTCAGCATTTATTTCAAAACGAGTAGATGAAGTTAGGTGCTAATTAGGGCCTCTAATTAAAAATTAGGTGTTGCTCTAGTTTTTAAGAAAATCAAAAAAAAACTAAGGGATTGCTAGGTTTATGAGAGCTAGTGTTGGGAAATGGACTAAAAAATAAAAGAACTTGTTAAATATCGATATTCAATATATTTATTATATCGAACACAGAGTGGAAAGCAGAGCGTGTGAACTCGTAGAAATAACTATACGATCTGACTCAACATCAAGACAAATAATTACAAACCCTTTCTTAAGTAAACGATTGCTCATGTGTTTACCTTACATATAAAAACTATTATAAACACATTCAGTCATCCATAGCTGCGATATAAATTAGCAAAGTATAGGCTAATAATCAAAGTTTAATTTATTAATTTTTGTTTCACTGATATGAGTATCAGTTTATCCAACAGCTAGTAGTCCCCTATAGTGAAAAATATATTTCCAAAATTTTCTTTTGTATCAGAATTAGGTGCTTTTTAGGTGCTCCTAAATAGTCCAAGAAAAAATAGAATTGATTAATTATTAACTAAGTTACAGATTTTTTTTTACTACATATACTAGCTTTCATAAACCTAGCAATCCCTTAGTCTTTTTTGATTTGAATTAGAGGAGCACCTAATTTTTAATTAAAGGCCCTAATTAGCACCTAAAAAGCACCTAATTATTATATAGATCCCGAAGTTTTTTTCCACCTTGGGACTGCTAGGTTCATAGACCTCATAAATTCAAGAAAAAATGGATTATTGATTGCTATTGCGAAAATACCAGAATTTTGCTGGAATGAAATGTCAAATTACTAGAAATATTACTTGATATATTTTGAAAATCTTCATTACTAAAACCGGGGTCGATATTACCAGATCTGGTAATTATTTTATCAAGTTGGCAACACTGGGAACTATAAGTGCGAATGAACTGAAATTTTCAGGGATTGTAGTCCTTTGAAAAGGATAATTTTCAGTGAAAGATTCAGCTTTCTATCTATTATAGAAAAAAGTTATGACTTTTCAAAATTTTCCAAAAAAATCATAAGGGGGGTACCTTCCTACTAAAACGATGAAATTTCAAATTTTTTTTGTCGAGATTTTGTGTCGTAATGGTCCCTCGTGATACCCTGAACTCCATAAACTAAATTATTCTCAGATTTGAAGCCAAAATCCATGAAAAAAGGCACTGAGAAAAATTGAAAAATTGATAAATCACCACAATTGCTTAGCACGATTTTATCTCAGGAACTATAAGTGTCAGTGAGCTGAAATTTTCAGGGATTGTAGCCCTTTGAAAAGGATAATTTTCAGTGAAAGATTCAGCTTTCTATCTATTATAGAAAAAAAGTTATGACTTTTCAAAATTTTCCAAAAAAATCATAAGGGGGGTACCTTCCTACTAAAACGATGAAATTTCAATTTTTTTTTGTCGAGATTTTGTGTCCTAATGGTCCGTCGTGATACCCTGAACTCCATTATTATTATTATTATTATTAGAACACCTACATTTTCAAGAAATTATTGCCATAACAGAGCATTGGCTCAATATTGACGAGCCTGTGTTTGTCAAAAACTACACTACAGTATCTAGGTATACTAGAAGTATACTATCTCATGGAGGTACTGTAATAATGTCCACTAATAACAACTTTTCGGCGATAACCAAGTTCGACAATTTATTATCTGAAAAATTATTCGAATTTTCTATAGTCTACAACAATATCTACGACCTCTACATTGTTTGTATTTACAGAACACCTGACGCTGACTTGGTTACATTTTTTCAAAACTTACTTCTCTCCAGTCTATACTTGACTCTTTTGGTATGGTCATGCATGTTCAATCTCCAACCCGAATAACTAAAACCAGATCTAGCACTATCGACTACGTCGTGTCATCTTTTGATCCAAGCTTTGTTGACTGTACTGTCTTAAGTTCAGGGTTTTCAGATCATGAAGCAGTACTCACAAACTTTTCTCTAAAGAGCAATAGCAGGATTGCCCCACGTAAGTTTCGCCGAATTTATTCGGAAAAAAATTTCCTCAATTTCAAGCGCTCATGTCAAACAATTGACTGGGGTTGCCTCTCTGATGACATCAATAATGCATTTTCAACATTTTCAAATAAATTATCTGGTTTGGCTTTCAAAGCATTTCCCCTCAGGCCTATCAAAAATAAGCAACATAAACCCTGGACTACTAAAGGCTTGAGGACATCGGCAAAGAACATGCGCTCATTGTCACACCTAAAAAAATTTTCAGACAGTCTCTTCTTTCAAAATTACGTTAAACTCTATAGAAAAATTTATCATAAAACTATAAAAGCCGCCAAAGACACCTATTATAACAACCGGTTCGCTAGAACTGAAAATATTGCCAAAGAAACGTGGTCTATTGTCAACGACTTGAGAAATAAGGCTATCTCTTCCAGTATAACCTCTACTTCCCCTGAGAACTTGAATAACTACTTTGTAAATGTGGCAAAAAATTTAATGACCACTATAGCTCCTTCTCGCGATCCGCTTTCATATCTTTCCAGTACCAATATGAATTTACACAGTTTCTTCCTAACACCCGTAGAAACACTAGAGCTTTTCAGCACAATTAAAGACATAAAAAACAAAGTGTCATCTGGGACTGATAGACTAACTTTAAAAATGTTCTTCAATTTACCGGAGTGTACATTAAATCTCCTCACTGCTTTAATAAATAAATCTTTTCAACAAGGAGTGTTCCCAGATTGCCTCAAGACGGCTATAATTATTTCTCTGCACAAGGGAGGTGATAAGGACCAAGACTCGAACTATCGTCCAATTGCACTTCTTCCTACTTTATCCAAAATCATTGAAAGATTGGTTAAGAAAAGGCTTCTATCATTTCTGCATAAATATAATATACTAACTATCCACCAATTTGGATTTTTAACCAACAAATGCACTATTGATGCTATGTTCTCTGTCTTCAATAATGTCTTCTCTAGCTTGAACAATTTGCACTCCACAGCATCAATTTTCTGTGATTTTTCTAAAGCATTCGACTGTGTAAGTCATAATATCCTAATTAACAAATTGCAGCATTATGGAATTCGAGGCTCTCCTCTGGAATGGTTCAAGTCGTATCTTAACAACAGAAAACAGCTTGTGAGGGTTGATACGACGACGTCTTCATGCAAGCCAATAGAATGTGGAGTTCCACAGGGTTCCGTGTTGGGTCCAATATTATTTTGGCTGTTTATCAACGATATTGCTAGTCTAGACATCAGCGGTAAAATCTGTCTTTTTGCTGATGATACTAGTTTCACTTGGAGCAACCCGGATATTGTAGCTCTTCATAGAACCATGTCCATCGACTTGTTGGCTATTAAAACATGGTGCGACTCTAACTTCCTCTGCTTCAACGCTGCGAAAACAAAAGTTCTATCATGTAGAAGTACGATGCAACCTATTGTACTTAATAACACTACTACTATTGACGTTGTTGATTCCGTAAAGTTTTTGGGCCTTATTATAGACAAATCCCTAAAATGGAATTCGCACATCGATTCTTTATCAAAAAAATTAAGTTCCGCTTGCTTTGCGATAAGATCAGTTTCCAAGGAACTCAACTTGTCAACTTCTAGAACAGTCTACTTTGCCCTTTTCGAATCACATCTTCGATACGCCCTTCCATTCTGGGGTTCGTGCTGTGCGACTCAATTTGACCGTATTTTTAAATTACAAAAGAGAGCTATTAGATATTCCCTAAAATTAAAAAATAGAACTCATTGCCAAGATTTTTTCAAAAAATATAAAATATTAACACTTCCTTCCCTTTTCATACTAGAATCAGTCTGCCTTATCCGCAAACACCTACCCAGTATTTCAGAAAGGCCATTGCATAACTATCCACTTAGAAACGCGGAGCATGATCTTTATCTGCCAACTCCATCCTCCGAGTTAATTAAGAGCTCCATTCTATACAACGCAAAAAAAATGCACAATCATCTGCCAGTAGTCATCAAGTCCATAGCATCTCTTCCTAAATTTCGCATAGCTCTAAAATCCTATTTATCAGAGAGAGCCTTATATAAAGTAAATGACTTTTTTCTGACTTAATTTTGAGCGTTCCACACACTGGATCATAGTTTATAGGTAATTTGTTCATTTTTGTATTTGTTCATGTTATATTTGTTTATGTTTATATCATTTTATTTTGACTTTGTATACATGTAGATGTATATAATATGTATTTTTAACTTTAAGGCTTAGTCTACAAATTATGTTATAATTTTTTTGACAATAAAGCATTATTATTATTATAGTAATTAGTCAAAAACCATGTTTTCACTCTTAGAAGACTTGTAAACTATTTCAAATGGTTTAGATGAGTCACTAATTAGTCAAAAACTATTTTTCCACTCTTAGAATTAATTGTAAGACTTGTAAACTATTTTAAATGGTTTAGATGAGTCACTAATTAGTCAAAAACCATTTTTTTACTCTTAGAATTAAATGTAAGACTTGTATACTATTTTAAATGGTTTAGATGAGTCACTAATTAGTCAAAAACTATTTTTCCACTCTTAGAATTAATTGTAAGACTTGAGTTACATACGGCTCTACATTGTATACCTATTTTATTTAATCAGCATATTATTTTACCTTAGCTTGCATTCTGTATTCTCTTTGTGTAGCTTCTACTTGCCGAGCGTCGTCACTCAGAGCTTTGCATTCACTTTCGACGTCTCGAAATTTAATAAATTTTAAACGTAAAAATATTGTAATAGTTTTAAGTGAAATAAATTTGTTCTTAAAAAATTTTACATCGCGTACTGATTTGTAACTCATGGAAGATTCTTAATTATTTTTTTTGGGATTTTTTTATTTTAAATTGTAGATTTTATCAACAAAAAACTGCAAAAATCGTCCGACTTCACACTTCACCCCAAATGACGGTACAAGTCAAAACTTTAAAAATTAATTAAACAGGTAGGTGGTTGTTCTGTGAGCCGATAAATCACCCCAAATTGCTTAAAACACGATTTTATTTCAGGAACTATAAGTGCAAATGAGCTGAAATTTTCAGGGATTGTAGTCCTTTGATTGGGATAAAATTCAGTGAAAGTTTCAGTAGCTTCCTCATCTATAACAGAAAAAAAGTTATATGACCTTTCAAAGTTTTCCAAAATCTAAATCATATAAGGTTCCTATTACTTACTTTCTTACTAAGACGATGAAACTTCAAAGTTTTTTTCTTTTTAATATAAGTAGGTAGCTGTGGGGATTTGTCATATAAAGTAGAACTAAGGTCTTTTTTTTTTTTTTAAGATAAAAGTCAAAGTGACAATCAGCAATACATGTAAAATCGTCAATGCTTTGAAATTTTTTATGTAGAAAAGGCCTATGTTTCCAACATACTACATTTTTGACTTGGGGGGACGTATGTACCTCTGGTACCTACCGTATAATACGTATAGAAAAATGAAAAATCATCGAGCTTTTACCAACATTGCCTTGCTTTATTTTGGTCGTGGCCTCTTAATTTGAATTAGATTGGGTTTGTTTTGATCAGTTTGGGCGGAGTTCGTCACGATTGGTCACTGATGGCCTGGGTTGGGTTTGTTTGGTTTGGAAGACAAGAGGATTATCACTAAACATTATTAATATTGGGTAGGTACTCTTATGTGGTGTCATTTATTAGGAATATGGAAAATCTTATATACCTAGGTACTTATATATGTAGGTAATAATTTTACTGTAACTGAACAAGACTTGAAAACAACAAAATCATGGCGTACGAGCTTCGTCCATGGATGTGGTAGTAGCCGGAGCAGGAGCATATCTGCTTTTCAGAGGCTTATCCAAAACAGTAACTTTCAACAAAAGATAAGTTAGGGCTCCTAAAACCATCTGTCCTAATCCCACTAAAACTACTATGGCCCATGCTGGTATGCCAAGAGGCTCTAAATTTGAAACGGTTTTAATATTTATTACACAAATAATGGAAAATTCTTACTTAAATAAGTCCGATTGACCACTTTTCTGCCCCTCACAATTTTTCTGCGGGCTTCGGTTTCTTGGCACGTTATTGCCAGCACAATTAGAATTAGTACAAAGGCTTTTGCGTATTTTGTCATGTTGTTGTGTTGGAATTTCTGGCGCATTAAATTACGGTGTTAAGTTGCAAGAGAAGAGAATCAGTTTTATCAGCAGATTTCTTATCAGTAATTAAACACTACAAAAGTATGTGTAATGTGTGCTTAGTAGTAATTTCAAAGTCAAATATCAAGTTTTCAAAAATGGGTAAAGTCTATATACTTAGTTAATTTTTCTTGAAAATCTTTTTAGTCATTATAATAATGAAACAAAAATTAAATTACAAAAATGAAAAACTATATTTGAATTTATTTGTAGATTAAAAAAATGTATTCATGTTGGGGATGGGGATTGGGGATGGATAATGAAATTGTTACCTAAATATAATTATAATTAATATATGTATATTATAAATAATAACAGTAGGTAGGTAGCTGAGAAGGAAGCGAATATCTATCTAGGATTCTTTATTTATCCCTTTTTGACATTCAAGTTACTTCAATAACAATAATTGTACCCAGAAAAAAATGTATAAAAAAACTATCAATTTTTTCACAAAACAATTAACATAGTATATTACGAATACACCTAGAATGTAAAGTGATTCTATTAAGACTGCAGCAAAAGTAATTTTTCATTTAACTAAATAAAATGATGTTTGAATTTATCTAAATTAGCTGCAGTAATTATAACTCTAACAAACACATATTGCAAATTATCTTGGTCAGGAATTTCTTCTAAGACTGTGGCGTTTCTATAGAGCCATCGAATTCCATCACCTCCGTTTGAAGTCCTTATTGTAATTTTCTTTCTGCCAGTTATGTGGAGTATGAAACTCTCTAATTGGTGTTTGAGCTCTTCCAAACCTGAAAAATTATGATTATGTTTTATATAAGTATCTATGTAATTGTGTATATCCACATAGGAAAAAACACACAATAATATGAAAGATTTGTTGCTGATGGAGTAGGAAATCTAAAAACTTTAAAGAAATAGAATAATAATTTATTATTACCCTGGCCTTTTTCAGCAGATACCAAAAGTACGTCAGCTTTTTGATCAATTTGATCAACCACCAAATCACATTTATTGCCAATGCCTATTACTTTACCAAGAACGTTTTTTGACTCTGCCTGTATCTGTAGCCGTTCAAGCGTCTGAAATACATGATTTCTTTTATATTCATAACTTTTTGATGAAATATCTTCTACATGAAGAATAACATCCTGAAATAAATCCATTGTAATCAACTATGCAATAGTTTTTTTAAATCAACGTACAGCTAATAAGGCGTCTTCTAGAGTGGCAACAAAACATTCAATAAGATTTGTTGGGATATCTGAAATAAATCCAACAGTATCTATATAAAGCACTTCTAAACCTGACGGTAGTGTTCCTTTATGTACTGTAACATCTAATGTGGCAAAAAGCTGGTTTTTGGGCTTTAAACTTTCTTCGCCTGTTAGCGATTTTATTATAGAAGTCTTCCCCGCATTAGTATATCCCACAACTGCAACTACTGGATAATCCATTTTTTGTCTTTTATTTCTCAAGATATTCCTCTGATTTCTAATATTTTTTATTTCAATTTTTAGTTTCTGTTCTCTTTCTTGAAACATCAGTCTTAAAGTTTCAGGGTCGTACGTCCTAAAAAATAAATCTTTTTCTGATTTTCTTCGTACATAGTATAGTTCAGCCAATGCTACCTGAAATAATCAAACATGCGATTTATTTATAAAACTAAAAAGTTTTGCGATTTCAGTTTTAAAACTTTTCTTATTTTGTAAGTACATTCCACTGGTACATTCTAGTTGATTCTAGTCTAGTATCAAAATAGAAGATTTTGAACTCCAATGTTTAATTTCTATTTTCGTTTGTAATAGAGTAAGTAAAACTTTTACACAAACTATGAACAATGCTTTCGAGGGGTGGTTAACTCCTTGAAATATGTACACAGGTTTTAAATCTTCATTGATTTTGTAGGATTTTGAGAATTTTGAGATTCTTCACATGATTTTACAGGATTTTAAAAGATTTTAGGTGATTTTGGAGCATTTTAGGGAAGTTAGAAGGGTTTTTAGAGATCCTAAAGGATTTTTAGAGATTTTAATGGATTTTTGGGGATCCCAAAGGATTTTTGGAAATGTTAAAGGAATTTTTTTCTTAGGAATTTTATAGGATTTTGCCGGATTTTTTTTGTTCTAATAAAATTTTGTTAGATTTTTAAAGATTTCCAGGGATTTTAAGTAGATCTTACGAGTTTTTCTGGGATTTTGACCAATTTGTATACAAATTTTCATCAATTAACCGCTCGAAGTTTAGTTAACTCCATAAAATGTGTACATAATTAAATCTTTATTGATTTTGTAGAATTTTGAGGATTTTGAAAATCTTCACGTGATTTTACTAGATTTTAGATTTATGAGATTTTAGGTGATTTTGAATCATCTAAGGGAATCTAGAAAGGGTTTTATAGCGTTTTTACCAACTGATTTAGGGGAACCCTAACGATGAGTATTTTTTAAACTGATATTTCTCATTTCTCCATAGAAGACTGTCATTTTAAAGAATACTTATTGTTGATTCTCCCCTAAAATAGTTGGTGGAAACGGCCATTAGAGATCCTAAAGGATTTTTAGAAATTTTAACGTATTTTTGAGGATTCCAAAGGAATTTTTTTTAGGAATACATAATAATGATTTTATAAGATTTTGCCGGATTTTTTTTGTTCTAATGAAATTTTGTGTGATTTTGTGAAATTTTATGCAATTTCAGGTGATTTTTAAGGGATTCTGTGAGGTTTTGTTAAAATTTTAAAGATTTTCATGGATTTTAAATATACCTATGTTACAAGTTTTTCTGGACTTGTACACAGATTTATTTTAAATCCTAATTGATTTTGTAGGATTTTGGGAATTTTGAAAATATTCACACGATTTTACAGGAGTTCAGAAGATTTTAGATTTTCAAAATTTTAGGTGATTCTGGTACATTTTAAGGGTTTTTGAAAAGTTTTTAGAGATTAACAAATTTGAATAAAAAAACGGAAATTCCTAAACATTTTACTATAGGATTTCATATTACTTTTCCAAATTTCATCATATATTTATCATTATGATTCTATGGAATAAATAAAATTCAATGGAATTCTTGTTCAAAATTTCCTCGGAATTACACAACTTATGAGATTTCATGAAATTCTTCGGCATTCCACTAAAATTTCAAGTTATTCCATGAGAATTCTGCGAAAATTTTTGTTAATTCCATAGAAAATTCCTTAGAATTTCACTAGAAGATTTTATGAAATTCCTCGAAATTCCATTCAAATGACAAATTTGAATAGAAAAACAGAAAGTCCTAGAAATTTTACCATAAGATTTCATAATTCTTCTCTGAATAACACCATAAGATTCCATGGAATTCCACCATAAAATTCAACGGAATTCTTGTACAAAAATTCCTCGGAATTACAGTTAAAGATTTTATGAAATTACTCGGAATTCCACTAAAATTTTATGTAATTCGACCGAAACTACTCAGAATTTCACTAAAATTTATTTCAATTCTTTGGAATTTCGCTGATATTTCTCGTGTTTCCATGGAAATTCCACGGAAATTCTGATTGATTCCAGGGGAATTCTTCGAATTCCATGTAATTTCACTGAAATTCCACAATAAGGTTTCAAGGACGAGAATTCCTTGGGATTTTACTCTACTACATTTCATCGAAATTTTATGTAAATCAACACAAAGTGAAATTATATATAATTTGATGGAAATTCTGCGAATATTTCATTTATTTTATTTTTTTTCGAAATCCCACTACTTAAATTCTCCAAAATTTTATAGAATTTCCATAATTTTTTCAAAACTTTACTGAAATTCCCCAAAACTTCACCACTGAAATTTTCATAAAATTTTTCGGAATATGATTGACATTTCCTGTAATTTCTTAGAAATTCCTCGAAATTTCACTAAAATTTTATGAGAATTTTTTGAAATTTCACTGAAATTCCACGTTATTAGTCGAAAATTTTTCGAAATCCCAATGAAACTTCAATTTTTTTTTCAAAATTTCATTCATCCATAAAAAATTTTCGCAATATCACTGAAATTCTCTTTCAGTAGTCAGGAATTTCTGGAAATATTAATGAAACTTCAAGTAATTTCTTGAAACTTCACCGAAATTCCTCCGAAATATATTGAAATTTCGTATCATTACATGGGAATTTTTCCAAATTTCAAGGTTCCAAGTTTTTACCCGGAAATTCCTCGGAGTTCCACTTGTGAAATTTTCTCTAATTTTACTAAAATTCAGTAATTCGATGGGAATTTTTCGGAATTTAAATTTCACTAAATACCATGTTTTTAACTGGGAATTCCTTGGAATAAAAATAAAACTTCATGTAATTATATTAAGATTTTTCGGAATTTCACTGGAATTCCTTATGAAACTATAAGAGTTGTTCAAAATTCCACTCAAATTTCATGTAATTTTTTGAAACTTTTTAAAAATTCTTTATGCAATTTAACGAGCACTGAAATTTCATGTTGGGAATTTCGGTATAATTCCATGTATTTGTTTAGAATTCCTCCATGCCACTTATTCAGGATTTCATGTAATTTCTTGAAATTTCATGTAATTCGAGAGGAACTAAAATTTAATGTGAATTTTATGGAAACTCCGCAAAAATTTCACATGTCACATGTCACACCATAAAATTCAATGGAATTCTTGAAATTTTTTTTTCTTCGGAATTACAATATAAGATTTCATTAAATTCTTTAGAATTCCACTAAAATTTCAAATTATTCCATGGAAATTCCGCGAAAATTTTAGTCAATTCCATAAAAACTCTTCAGAATTTCACCAGAAGATTTTATGGAATTCCTCGAAATTCCATTGAAGTGATAAATTTGAATGGGAAAACGTAAATTCCTAGAAGATTTCATAATACTTTTCCGAATTTCATCATAAGATTCTATGGAATTCTACCATAAAATTTAATGGAATTCTTGCACAAAAATTCCTCGGAATTACACTATGAGATTTCATGAAATTCTTCGGAATTCCATTAAAATTTCAAGTTACTCCATGGGAATTCCGTGAAAATTTTAGTTGATTTCATAGAAATTCTTCAGAATTTCACCAGAAGATTTAATGGAATTCCTTGAAATTCCATTCAAATGGTACCTAAATCTGAATGGAAAAAGGGAAATTCCTAAAAATTTTACTATAGGATTACATAAATTTTTTTCCAAATTTCACCATAAGATTTCATGGAATGTCACAATTCAAAGGAATCAAAATTTCACCACTGAAATATCTAGAATTCCACAAAATTTTCATAAAATTCTTCGGAATTTCCTCGGGAATTTCATTGCCATTTTATGTAATTTCTTAAAAATTCCTCGGAATTCACTAAAATTTTATGGGTAGGTATATTTTGAAATTCCACGTTCATAGCCGAAGATTTCTTGAAAGTCCAATGAAACTTCAACAAATTTTTCAAAATTTCATTTATTTTCATACGAATTTTTCAGAATTTCACTGAAATTCTCTTTTAATAGCCAGGAATTTCTGGGAATATTAATAGAACTTTAAGTAATTTTTTGAAAATTCACCGAAATATATTGAAATTTCATGTCATTTCATGGGAGTTTTCACCGAAATTCCATGTTTTTAGCCGGAAATTCCTCAGCATCCCACTTGTGGAATTTTCTGGAATTTTACTAAAATTCAGTAAGAACTGAAATTTCATGTTGGGAATTTCGGTGTAATTTCATATATGAGGAATTTGCAATTTTTTTTTTTAAATTCTCTTATTAAATTCTGCACAATGTAAAGTCACTTGCCACATAAATTTTAAATTTTCAACTAATAGTTTTTCTGTAAAAAAATATAGAAAATTAAAATAACTCTCTTCGCGCCAAAACGCAGTCGTGAATCAATGACGTCACAAGACGGTATCCGTCAAAACGAGTCTCTGTACTCCCTCTCTGTCTTACCCATTATCAATTATTGTGCTTTATGTCATTGGTTTATGCGATTATGTCCATCATTGCTTTTTTCCATTCACAGATAACTCATCGGTGAAGTCGCCCATTAGAATAAAAATGAGGGGAACTTTGTTTAGTGAATGGAAAATGACAATGACCGACATAGAATGGTGAATCCATTGATAGAATTCAATGTAAACACAAGCGTCTGACGGCTTACGTATTGTTTGTTTACCATCCCATGATGTCATAAGCAATTTGAGAGCATTTTCGCGCCCTTTGTTATATTCAATATTTGAAAATTTTATTATTTATAAGTGGTTCAGTATGAAGTGGATTTGCATATGGAAGCATACTTCTAGCTAGAGTATTTTGCTTCCCTTTAAATACATTTTGCTTATGCAACTTCCTCATTGTTCAGAATTCCTCCATGCAATTCATTAAGGATTTCATGTAATTCGATCAAAATTTTACTGAAATTTCATGTAATTCGAGAGGAACTAAAATTTAATGTGAATTCTATGGATACTCCGCAAAAGTTTTACATGTAATTCCTTTTCCAGAAAACATAATTCTACTGAAATTCCTCGAAACTCCACTAAATTATGGAATTCTGAGAGACTTTAACAGATTTTTGGGAATTCCAAATTCCAAAAGATTTCTGGAATTTCAAACAAAATATTTTTTAGAAATGTTAATGATTTTAAGATGAGATTTTGCAGGATTTTTTTTGGTTTTAATGAAATTTTGTAGAAAATTATGCAATTTCAAGAGATTTTGTGGGATTTTGTTAAATTTTTAAGGATTTTAAAGATTTTTAGGGATTTTCAGTACATCTTATGAGATTTTATGAGATTTTAACCAAATTGTACAAGTATTTTGACCAATTAACCACCTCTTGAATGCTTTTGAGGATATTATTAACCCTGCCATCATTTGATTACATGTAAAAATAATGTGCCAAAATAGAAAATGTTGTGTCTACATAGATAGCAGTTGAAAGAAAAAAAATCAAGTAGGTATTACCTGTAACTTTGCATGTTTACTAGTAGCATGAGCCTTCAAGATTTGCATAACAATATTATATCTGTCAAAAATAGGCCTTTGGAAATTCTCCTGTAGTATATTAATCGTAACTTTTTTCAAAGAACCCGAATTAATGAATATTGCACTAAAATTACTATTTTTTTGTACAAGATTTCTTATTTTCTCCATCGATCCACTTTTAAGTAGTGCTTTTCTGTCCAGAGTGTCTAGGGGCACTGCTAAAGTGTCTTCTACTGTCCATGCTGGTAACGTATTTATCAGAGCAATAGCTTCTGAGAGTTGTTCATCAGGGGTAATGTTAAGTTTGTTACGGCCCCATTTTACATATGGTTGAATAACTAAGCAGCGATGAGCTTGTTTTATTTGAAAGTAGTGATCAGCTAATTTGTTATACTCCCTAAAACAATAATTGTTAAAAGCAAGGTATGTTCATATTATTATTATATCCCAGTTCATATTTTAAATTAACAGATAATTTAAATAATAAGTAGGTAACATGCTATAGAAACTTTACTTACTCATCAGATGTTATCAGTTCTTTAAGCTCATCTGAAAAATCTTCCTTTTCTCCCAAGCAAAAAAATCTAGGGAACTTCCTAGTGCCAAACACTACTCTTCTGCTCAATGGTTTCAATATTCTAGTGAGCAACATTTCAACAATTTGCGGTTTACAATTCACAGCCTTCTCAAATATCAGTACAGCATAATAACAATAATTATATTGTTTAGTATTGCATTTCACAATAATAAATACATGTATTATTGGAATTGGAACTTGGAAGTCAAATTAAAATATAAAATTATAAAATAAACAAAACTAAACACTTGTTTACATATTTTAAAGGGATTTTTAGGTTAGGGTTAGAATACTGTAGGCCTTTTCGGAAACGCAGGGTTACGTTTAAGAAATTGCACTCTGGGTGTGAGAGTGACACTGGAGTTACTCTAAACCGTTCATAAATTAACAGGTGCTTGCTCGGAGCGTTACGCTAGAATTGTTCAGTAATCGAGACTTGACGTCCCCAGAGTGCGCCCAAATTACCCTACTCAGGGCCGGTTTCTTAATAGCAGGTCACCTCCTGGTTAAGCTAACTCCAGGGTAAACATTGCAATTTGACATGTTAACCCTGGAGCTAAAACTAACCCAGGGATGACTCTCTATCAGGGACTGGGTTGAAAAACGCCCCGGGGTGCGTTCAAGGACGGCAATGCTAATGCCAAAACCTACTTTTCTCCCTCCACCGGTAATGCTGAACCACGTAGTTTGGAGCCGAACTCGAACGCAAAATGCCAATTTTGGCTTGGCTGTCGCCAATCCTGAACGCAGCCCCGCGGTTTTTACCGGGTTTGACGTTGACATTTAGCGCAATACCCCAATTACGTTCAGGAAAGGCGCACCCAGAGTGCACTCCAAGTGATGACGTCAGAACACTCTGCCAAACAACTACTCTACCTTCACACTCCATTTCTAAACGCACTCCTGATCTGATTAGAGAAAGATAAAAAAACAAACACCAATCGTTTTTCGTCCAAAAAGCCAGAGAAAGATCTGGCGACGCAGAACGGAGTGTTAAAACTTCAAAAATTTGTTTGTTTGTGTCACACTAACTACTAACTTGAACAACTGATATGCAATAGATCTGTTTCTGCAGAAATCACGACAAATCAGAGTGAATTTCATTGGCTGAAAACAGTCAGAAACAGTCAGGAAACTAGTTTCAACCAATGAAATTCACTCTAACTGGTTTGTGATTTTTGCAGAAGGAACTATTAAATACTGCCTCGCAGTATAATGCCTTGATTCTCACTTGCGCGAAACTCGCTCTTTTTGCCCGAAATTCGCTCTTTTTTGACATTGCTTCGACAATTTGACGTTTTATGCATGTATCAAACGTCAAATTGTCGAAGCAATGTCAAAAAAGAGGGAATTTCGCGCGAGTGAGAATCATGCCTCATTCTCACTTGCGCGAAATTCGGTCTTTTTTTGACATTGCTTTGACACTTTGACGTTTTATACGTGTATCAAACGTCAAATTATCGAAGCAAGGTAAAAAAAGAGCGAATTTCGCGCAAGTGAGAATGAGGCATGATTCTCACTCGCGCGAAATTCCCCCTTTTTTGACATTGCTTCGACAATTTGACGTTTGCCTCAAGCTTAATTCTCACTTGCGCGAAATTAGCTCTTTTTTCACATTGCTTCAACAATTTGACGTTTGATAGACGCATAAAATAAAACATCAAATTGTCGAAGCAATTGACAGAAAAACAGCGAATTTCCCTCTTTTTTTGACATTGTTTCGAAAATGTGATGTTTGATACACGCATGAAACGTCAAATTGTGGAAGCAATAAGGGCGACTTCTCATGAGCGTAATTTGACATTTATGGCATGACAGCGTACCTGAATGCAGAATTCTGATTGGCCAAATTCCCGCCATATTGGATACGCTGACACTCTGCCGCAGATACGCCAAAAGTTGAGCAAAGTTCAACTTTTCGCGTAAAAATTCAGCGTTTTTTGAGGTTAGGGTTGCAACCGTTTCGTTTTCTTGATTTTTGTAATTTACTGTCTATATTTGTAACTATTTTGGAACTAGAGCAAAAACAAATACAAATTTGTACAATCAAAATTCAAAGAAATATTTCAAAATTTAGGAAAAAAATATAATTTTGACATACGCGGCGGCGTAAATGCTCCACTCCATGTGAATGTTGCGCCAAAATTGACGTATTCAGCATTTGCGCCAGTTATGTCAAGTTTACGCTCATGAGAAGCTGGCCGAGGGCGAATTCTCATGGCCGTAAGTTGACATTTCTGGCGTAATCACGTGATAAAATGGACGGGTTTTATTGGAACAATATTTGACATGTTGGAAATTTTACCAATCAAATTACACCATATTATCACGTGATTACGCCAGAAATGTCAACTTACGCTCATGGTTGGGTTTTATTGGTAAAATATTTGCCATGTTGGATATTTTATCAATCAAATTACACCATATTGTCATGTGATTACGCCAGAAATGTCAACTTACGCTCATGAGAATTCGCCCCAAAGGGCGAGAACCCACGGGCGTAATTGACGTAAGCGTAACATGAGCGTAACTAATCATGTGATTTAATTTGTACGATTTTATTGGCGGCAATGCAGCCATCTTGAATTTTTGACATTACGCTGCTGCTACGGCAAAAAGTTGGGTTTTGTTGAACTTTTCGGCGTAATCGTGACAAAGTTGTGACATTTCATTGGTTGTGACCAATATGAACTATAACCAAAAACTGGAATGCGTACATATATTGACGAACATGAAGCCTAGTGCCGCTGCTGCGGAGGAGAAACCTGTTTCTGTTGCACTCATTATGTTAAATGGCGGAAATTGCTTCCAACACGTATTCCAATTGATGAAACCTGTGAAGGAAAATATGACAAATCTTTCGAAAACGTCATATGTCAGCGAGCAACAGAAAAAAACAACATTCCCCTTTGTGGCATCTGTCTTTCATGGCTACATTTTTTTAGCAGATATGGCAATGTGTGCGCATTCCAGTTTTTGGCTATAGTTTCATAGTAACCTGAACACAGAGCGAAAAGAGTAAAATGGTTAGTCGAACGCATTAGGAGCAAGGCGAGCCGCTGCCAATGAAGAAATGCCGCTGCCAATGAAGAAATGCCGCTGCCAATGAAGAAATGCCGCTGCCCCCGGCGAATGCTTATTCGCATCACAAATCGGAACATGTTTTTCTGCGGATATTTTGGGGAGCGATGCCATTTTTTCTACCAGGATCTCCAGGGGGCAACCAAGCCCTAAGCAAAAAAAATCTTTTTTGAATTATTTAGGTTAGGATCGTTAGGATAGTGAATTATTGAAAACCTAAATTTTACCGCCTTTTGGGAATATAGGAAGTGCGCATGCTCGCTTCTCGAGCTTCATCTCGCGAGGTGGAGCTTATGGATATAGAGGGTGAGTTCGGCTTGCTCACTCGGAGTGACTCCATTCGTACTCCAGCCGTTCGGGTTAAGGTTCGGGTATTGCTTTTTACGGTATTAGGGGTGACTCCATGAGCTCTGTTCACTCCACTCCAACTCCGCGCTGAATAGCAGAACTCAGCTAGAGTTAATTATTTTCACTCTACTTGGCTGCACTGGCGTAACTAGCCATCTGACCTGGGGGGGCCTAGGGTGGGCCTGTTTTTTGAAAGTCCTCATAGGTGCAGGATAATATTTTTATAAATTTGTTTATGGGGGGAGGGGGAAGCTCGCCGTAGGCTCCGGCGGAGGCGAAATTTTTTTTCCGGATGCCACGCCTTAAAACTTCTATTTTATAGTGTATATATTTTTCTATTTTTTTTCTACGAGCGTGCGAAAAGTGCTTTTTTCTGCACGCATTTTAGGCCATGAAAATATCACATCATCATCAAAATAATTATGCCTGGTACTTTTATGTCCTAAAATGCCTTATATCCCGATTATTATCCAAGAATAGAGATGGAGAATAGCAACATTAGCAATATAAAGTAATAGAGCATAGAATTGACCACAAATAACGAAAGGACAGAATACTAATACCATACCTCCCTTATCTAAGACTAATACGACTTGTATAATTCTTATACAAAGTTGTGTAAATTTTTATTACATACGTGATACTGATACTACCACACGGAACAGAATGATCATTAAATACGTTTGTACTTTCGCATTCCCTACGAGAGCTCCGTGCACCCATGAGAGGTTGCTCATGGGAACATCTGCCCAATGCCGCCTTGTAGTTGGGGCCAGTGGCCTAGGGCCTGTTATTGCGACTTATTGGAATCTTTAAAAAAGTAGAACAGTGCAATTATAGGCGATTAGCTGAATAAACCGGGCTTAAATCACTTACCTAGCTACAGTGTTGCCAACTCTGAATCAAGACTGTCCACTAGAAAAAAGATTTAAATCCACTAAAATCCACTAGGAGAGAAAAAAATGGCGCCGCAGGCGAAATTTTTTTAAACCATTGGAAAATCTACTAAATTTTTCCCACTCTTTTTTGAAATTTTTGTATCATCTACCATGTGTTAGTTTCTTCTCTTTGTTTCTTCTTAATAGGGCCGGTTTCTCAATAGCAAGTAACCTCCGGTTTAGTTTTAACTCCAGGGTGAGCGTGTCCAGTTGCTATGTTTACCCTAGAGTTATCCTTAACCCGGGGGTGATCTGCTATTGAGAAACCGGCCCTTATAGATTATGTTACAGCAGTATGTTTATAGAAGCATGAACGCCGGGTTTACTTGACTTGAATTTTGAAAGTGACAATGTTGACAGTTGAACTGAAAGCATCATTGACAATATTGACATACCTACAATATGAAAAACCCACAAAAAAAATATGTCAAGGATGATACACACTACGACATTACTACTACAGGTTGGCCTATCCTCATAAGGTCTGTGTGTTGTGTAACAAATCCCTCCCTCGCCAAATCACCAGTTTTGATGTAGGCAGCAGGTTATTTCTCATCTTGACGAAGGCTGTTTAAACAGCTGACGACTTAATTATGACGTCGGAATTGGTGACACACCAATATGGCGGCGATTACCAAAAACGATGCCGATAAGCAATCCTGTAGATGTGTATCATCCTTAAAAAATATGCTGCCTTCTGTAAATTAACATGAATCCTATAGAAATACGTTATTTCGAAATTTTAAAAACAAGTATCGCAAACTAATGGAAGCGAAATATCACTGAAAATTATCGAGCTAAAAACTCACTAGAAACCGTGGATCTCATTCCCATTCCCATTGAAATTACCACTATAGTGGAATCTGCTAAAACCATTCCACTAGACGACTTTTAAATCCATTAGAACTAGTGGATATTCTACCGAGTTGGCAACACTGCCTAGCTAACGCAGCTTATCAGCCACTGTAAAGTATATATCAGCAAGGATAGGGTCGATCAGGATCGCCGCGCATTACCGTTCAAATTTAGTAGATAATAACATAAAATTATAATAGGTAACGTAGCTTTCATAATAGTATATTATGCAATGATCATGTAATGATAGCCATTAATCCACGAGCATGATGTTTCGTATATAACATGCGAGTGTATTAATGGCCATTACATGAGAGTTGCATACACTATATTTTTTCTACTTCCATTAATAAACGAAATACATATTTATTTCAAGAAAAGTAAACTTCTCAACTAGTGACAATTATTGTTGACCACTATTGACAATTTCGATGATTTCGAAAATTAGGATCTAGACGTCATTTGGGCATAAATTCCGCACCCGATTTATTAATTTTTTGTTGTTTCTTCTGGTAAATACTAATAGAAACAATCCAAAATTCCAAAACAAGTCTATTATTTTTATATAAACATTGTTCATGTTCAAAATAACTCGATTCCAGTGGCTGAAAAATCTGTATCATAATGAAAATCTGTATCATAATGAAGTTCATTATGAAACAGATTTTAAGCGTATTATGAAACGTCAGTAGAAAAAATACTAAATTATTAAAGTTTTTTCTGGGGGGGCCTAGCGACGTCTGGGGGGGGGGGCCCGGCCCCCCCAGGCCCCCCTGTAGTTACACCACTGCTTGGCTGTACAAAAACGATGTGGAGCTTCCACTATTTACTCCCAGTAGCCTGACCCGAACGAATTTGCAGTGAAAAGTGTCAAAGGAGTCAAAAGAGTTGCCAAGCCGAACTCACCTACTCACCTATGATAGAACAATCACAGAAAATGAAAGGAGAAGGACTACAACAACAAATAAGTGAATTTTAATCATTACAACCTGGCAAAAAATAAACAAGATGTTTGTGTTAGAAAATGTTTTTGTTGTGATTTTGATGCACTACATGCGGGACGTTAAGCCAAAATTCGCGTAGAATACGAAACTACGACCGTGGGGATTCGCCCTTAATCTTAAGCTGCGTACGGACTTTGCGAGGCTGCCTCGCGAGGCGTGCGGCGACGCGGCCACGCACTACTTTTGAAGTGGTAGTAGAAGCTTAACACGAAGCAACGCGAGCCGTCATTCATTGACTCGCTCTGAGGCAACAACAATGTCGCTCATAACCAGCAAACACGTACAAACTTGGGAAATGTCGCGCTACGAGGCTTCTTTGAGCTCGACCAAAAAACCGACCAAACATGGCTCACCGCGAGGCTGCCTCTGAACGCGGCAAACAGTGAGTCGAGGCAGGTACCAATTTTGCGAAGCACGCCTCGGGAGGCAGCCTCGCAAAGTGCGTACGTAGCTTTAGACCACCATTTTTTTTTAAGTTATGACGTGTTCGATAACACAAGTATGAACCCGGACCTAGCTAAACCGCAACAGAAGAAGTCGTGGCAACAATGAACTATAGTCAAAAGCTGGAATGCGCACACATTGCCATATCTGCCAAAAAAATGTAGCCATGAAAGACAGATGCCACAAAGGGGAATGTTGTTTTTTTCTGTTGCTCGCTGACATATGACGTTTTGGAAAGTTTTGTCATATTTACCTTCACAGGTTTCATCAATTGGAATACGTGTTGGAAGCAATTTCCGTCATTTAACATAATGAGTGCGACAAAAACAGGTATCCCCTCCGCAGCAACGGCACTAGGCTTCACGTTCGTCAATATGTGTTCGCATTCCAGTTTTTGGTTATAGTTCATTGCGTGGCAATGAACGGTACTTTTTGTCCCAATAATAGAAGATACTAGATGGCGCTAGCCTGTGCCACAGTATACAGTGACTCTATTACCCACAGCGGCGAAAATTGCCGTCTTATTTTTGATTGGTTCTAAAATCCCATATATTTATATTGCAAACGCCACCATCTTGTTGCCACCTATTGCTTATTTCAAATCTGAATATATGGGATTTAGGTGAACATCCATCATAAAACATGGAAAACAATTTATTGATGGACCTAATTATAGTCATCAAATACGTCGATTTCAATTTTTTATGATAGATGTCCATTTAAATCCTATATATTAATATTTAAAAGTAACAAGAGGTTGGCAACAAAATGGCGGCGGGACCTCTATTGTCGCCACTGTATGTAAAGGTTTACTTAGCCACTATACCACGGTATACAGTGGCTAGATAAACCTTGACATATACAGTGGCGACAATAGAGGTCTCGCCGCCATCTTGTTCCCAACCTCTTGTTACTTTTAAATATTGATAAATAGGATTTAAATGGACATCTATCATAAAAAATTGAAATCGACGTATTTGATGACTATAATTAGGTCCATCAATACGTTGTTTTCCATGTTTTATGATGGATGTTCACCTAACCTAAATCCCATATACCTATATTCAGATTTGAAATAAGTAATGGGTGGCAACAAGATGGCAGCGTTTGCAATATAAAAATATGGGATTTGAGAACCTTGCGCTTCGAGAGCTGCTAACTTTTGCGTTTCAAACATATCTACACAAAATGGCTTAAATCTCCATAGGATCAAATGGTAAACACACAGTGCTGCTCCGAACAACACAAAAAACAAACTAGTCTATCTGAAAATATCAGCACCAACAACTATGTTTTCGAACGCGTCAATGGTCCCTGATTTGTTTATGAATTATGACTTGTATTTATTTAGATTTGTGGTGAGATTAATAATTATTCAACTCAAGTGGTACTTGTTCCTATAGACTAGAGGGAAAAATTAAAAACTCGTGGCATTTGAATTTTAAAATCGGCTTCGAACGAATCACAATGTCCATAAACCGAAATTTCCCTGCATTGAAAAATGAAAGACTTTTAAAAGCTGCTAGAGGAGAAAAACCTGATAAGCTCCCCATTTGGATCATGAGACAGGCAGGAAGATATTTGCCAGGTATTTGAAAAACTCACATTTTATCTTCGGTAATTCTATTTATTGTTTAAGAATTTCAGGAATACAGAAAGCAGCATAGTTTCTTTGAAATTTGTCAAAATCCTGAATATGCCTGCGAAGTTACCCTTATGCCCCTTCGTAGATTTGATTTGGATGCTGCTATAATATTCAGTGATATTCTTGTTATTCCTCAGGCTCTCGGGATGGAAGTAGAAATGCGACCCGGAGTGGTAAGTAACTCACTATTGAATGACATCCAAAAATTATGTAAAGCTACAGAATAAACTCAATGCTACCAATAATCTTTAATTAATTTTTAATGGTTATTACATTACCTACTATAATCTATTTTTTTGTGCTAGTATTTCATAGAACTTTTACACAGACATTTCTGGCTTTGACTTGTTTAGTAGTTATACTCTTCCTTTCTCAATATTCTTCTCTTATAATGTAGGTATTTTTCTATATTTTGGTAACCTTACCTTGTTTATCAAATTATTGTTCACTTACTTATGTAGGGCCCAGTTCTACCAGAACCCTTAACTCTACAACATGTTGAAAAGTTAAAAGCTGAAGGGGCAGTGAAAAAATTAGAATATGTAGGACACGCCATCAATTTAACAAGACATAAATTGGAGGGTAAAGTTCCATTAATTGGATTTACTGGCGCCCCGGTAAGTTTTTCAATTTTTGCAATGTTATTTGTTTCCATTATTAATTTTGTCATTTTTCCAGTGGACACTAATGGCATACATGATCGAAGGTGGTGGTTCGAAAACCTACTCAAAGGCCAAAAAGTGGCTTTATGCATCTAAAGAAGAGTCACATAAACTATTAGGCCTTTTAACAGACGTCATTGTAGACTATTTAGTCATGCAAATAGAATATGGGGCACAGATAGTACAAGTATTTGATAGTAATGCAGAATATTTAAACAAATATCTTTATTCTGAATTTTGCCTGCCTTACTTAAAAAGAATTTCAAGCGAAGTTAGAGAGAAGTTAAAAGCCAAGAGTTTGGAAGAAGTTCCTATGGTAATTTGCTGCATTCATGAAAAGTAATTTTTTAAATCTATTTGTTTATTTCTAGATACTATTTGCAAAGGGTGGATGGTACTGTCTTGAAGAACAAGCTGACTTAGGCTACGAAGTCCTGGGTGTGGATTGGACTATTGAGCCAAGCTATGTTAAAAAAATTCTTAACAATAAGAACATAACAATTCAAGGCAATTTGGATCCTACGGCATTGTATGCTTCGAACTCTGATTTAAAAATGTTTGTTGAAAAAATGTTAGAGGAATTTGAGGGCCAAAGGTATATTGTGAACTTAGGACATGGTATTTATCCAGATGCTCCCATAGACTCTGTTAAAACTTTTGTAGATGCAGTTCATAACTTTAAGGCTTAAGAATTATGCTTGTTGGTTTTTTATTCAATTTCGTACAAAACTATAAATATATTTGAATTGGTTTTTAATTTTTATTTTCTCTTATTCAGGCAAAAAAATCGGACCTCAAACTACTCTAGCTGTTTGAACTGCTCTGACTCTATTCGTACTGCTCTGACTCTGTTCGTACCTCACTTGAATCTGTTCAAGTTGCACTTTCCATTTTTACTTTGTTCGAACTTCTCCGAGTCATGCTTTCTGTTCTTGCTTGGTCACAACTCTCAGCCAATGGTGACAGTTACTTATGGGTCAAAACGCTTGAAGTTTGTCTACTCCTCTCCCAAGAACACTTACCTAATAGTACTGTTGTATTCCTTTTTACACCTAGGAGAAGTGTTAGAGCGCCAGCGCATCTGTTCCTTTCAAATCCGGGTCGACTAAAGCCGGTGCGAGTAGCTTTAGTGTTGCAAACTCTTGAAAGGAATACTGGAATACAACTAGGACTGCTTTATTGAGTTGAATGTGTCACCCTCAGACCCTCAACTCTTGGCGTAAAATGCATTATCCGAGTTCAAAACAATCCTAGTTTAAAACATATAGGTAAAAAAAAACGAATATTGAACGTTAAAATCACCTTTTCCACATTAAAATCGACGAAAAAATTAACTCACCAGCACAGCTTGAATCGCAAGTAATTCATCGAGGTCTACGGGTGACGTCACTACAGTAGGCTGCTAATAGTGGTGACGCGACACGTCCACTTTCCGTGCGTTCGTTATTTTGGTCTGAGTTCTCCGAGCTTGACTTTACCGTTCGTTTATTCAAAAAGTGTACTTGGTGTATCCTCATTCGCGTTCGTTTATTAAAATTTCTGGCACTTTTATACAGCGTTCAACTGCTCTGTTCGCTCGCTGGTCACGTGGTTACGGCTCCGCTCTGCACGCTCTGCTCTTCGAGCAAAATACCGAACGCAAGGTATATGAAGATTCAAGAATTATAAATTCAGGGGGTTTTTCAAATTTCCGATAATTTTCCGTTAATTATATCGAAGCAAAGAAAAAGGGCGGCCCAAAAACTCACATACTAGTAGTTATTAGATGCATTCAATGGCCCCCAAAATGCAAAAATCTCTCGTACCCCACAGTCATCGTGGGTATCGAGTTGAATGTTGAATGTACCTACTTGTTCAGTAAACTGAAAAATATATCGGCTTCGTTTTTGGGAATCGCAGCCATATTGTGTAGCACCATTGATGGCGTCATCAACTACCTATTTCTAACAAATTGTTGAATAAAGCTTTATAAATGAAAGTCAATAGACTAAATAGCTTGTTTGTTTCAGAACAGGCTTCAAAAAAATGTGATAAATGCCGTGGTAATGCGTATTCAAAATTTATAGGAGGGCTGGTAAGCCCAGAAATATTCGGTTAATTAGGCAATTCAATCCATCTGTCAGATAGGAAAATTCAATATGGCGTGGCGGCCAAGCAAGTTTGTTTTGAATGTGTTTTTATGCGTAGGTATTTGAAATTATTTTGCTTAGAGTTTTGCTTGCAACTCTGATTTGGATTATTTAATAAAATATTTGTTGACTAGGTACCTAAACTAATAAATCGGGCAGAATCTAGATATTTTTTTTTTTGTTTTTTGGCCCATGTGTGTCCGCCACGTCATCTTGAAAGTCACGTGGTTTGAATTGCCTAATTCTTAAATATTCTCGTATACGGTTGATTCGAATTTGAATTTTAGCAACGTAAATTGAACAGGAAACATTCGATATCATATTAATTTTCGTATGCGAGATAATTCAAGAATTTTTGGCCTGTTCTGAAATACGGGACCGATTTCCATACATTTCAACGAAACTGATGTGTTTCAAAAACACAGTCAAATGGAGATTTTGCATTTAGGGGTTTTAGTAATGCTGCGACGCTGAATTAATTACAATAAAAATAAAGAGGGACTTTCATTTACAAAAATTCAGTTACATTCGGCATCTTAGAAACGGTAAACTTGGCAACATTGCAAATACCACTATTGAATCCGGCATTCCCAGAAAGCCCAGGTAGGAAATATTGTACATTTTTCTTGAATGTGTTCTGAAATATTAGACCGACAACCCTGTATAAGTTAATTTTGATCAACATAATAGGCAAAGAGCAAGATGCAAACGAGATCTAAAAAAGCGTTCTTCTAGAATGTCAATTAATGTACTTAAAAGTATGCATAAAGCAAAAGCCCGCGGAATCATAACCTGTGGTGCAAAACACCCTATGTCAAGGCGAGAAATGACCCGTTGTCTACGTCATCACTGGTGTTTTGGCTTGGTGGGGGGCATAACACGTCCACAAACGATTAGTCGCTAAAAAATCCTTTTGGTTTTAGTACATTAACTAACATTCTAAAACAAATCTTTTTTAGATCTCGTTTGCATCTTTCTCTTTGCCTATCATGTTAATCAAAATTAAATAATATTTTGCATCATAAATGTATATTATTCCAAACTGCGACCGCTGGCACAAACAGCTGAAAACGTAATTGGTAACGTTGCCAATGGTGCTATACAATATGGCCGCGAATCTCAAAAACGAGGCCGATAAGCAATCTCATGTAGTTGTGTGTATTATCCTTGCAAGCCCCCATCATGCCAAAGCACCAGTGATGACATTGCAGCGTGTCGTCTCTCGTCTTGACGTGGAATGTTCGCAACACAGGTTATGATTCTGTGGGCTTTTGCTTTATGCATATTTGGTTTTGCTACAAGGTTCCTGAAGAACTGGTTTGGCAACATTAATATTTAATATTCTAAAACATATCTTTTTTTAAATCTCGTTTGCATTTTCCTCTTTTGCTTATTATGTTAATCAAAATTAAATAATATTTTTCATCATAAATTCAAAATAGTATGGTAGTATTGTCTATTATTCTTGTTTAAAATAAGTCATTACTCATTAACTAGTCGCGGCAGCCGCGAATATCTTGTCCTAATTTCAGGCCATCGGGCGATTAAAGTTAATTGCCGATTAAGGTGGAAAACCCGCTTGGTGCATGAGGAAAATATTATGCGATCAATTTGTGCAATGGTGCATATAGGCATAAGAAGTGAGGAAGAATATAGCGGCTGGCGGCGTTTTCAATATGAATATGTAGGATTTTGAAGATGCCGTGTTCTGGGAGCACACTATATACGCCAACTGGTACAACTCTCTGTTCACGGAGCAATTCTGTCACTAACGCTATAGCCCTTTTCACGTGGCTCCGGTTTAACAAACCGCAACATGCCGCTCAAATTCGATTGGTATTAATGACGTCACTTTGTAACCCGGTTAGGAAACGGTATGTCATTTCTCTAACCTGCTCGGCGATATGGTTACGATCAACGATTAGAACAAAAAAAAAAAAAAAAAAATAGAAAATTTGCTAACAACGGAGAGCGGGAAAATTGTGACAGGTGGAAATTTTGGTGCAGTTACTAGAGGGTACCTCAACCTATTATAAATGTTGACAGGTCGTTGGATTGCCGAATTTAAAATAACATTTGTTAAGCCAATTAACATATTAATTATAAATTGTTTTTAGTTATAGTGGCAACTATGCTATCGGGCAATAACTTGTAACTATTGGCAACGTCGCCTATTTTGTTTGTGTGCTCCGCCAAGCTGTTTTGGCTGGAGCCAGCCCTTTTCATTATTATTATTGAGGTCAAGCGACACAGCGTCACGTTCGTTCACGTGAGGCGCAATATTTTTTTTTATGTTGACCATTCTCGATTTTTTGCGTTAATAAAGTTCTTCAAATTTAAATGGTTGCTTTTAATTAAAATACAGGCAGTGAGCCAGCCACGAAAGCATATATGTGCATCCAGAACATACAATAATGGGCATGTATTCAACACAGCATTGTGGTGTGGTATTTGTACAACAGTTTAGGGCATCTTCGTTACAAGAAAATCAATGCGTACGGTAGTACGGTAATGTAAATGTACCACAGTTTTGAAATATTAAGTCGATTGGGTGATATTTTATGGGCTAATATGTACGACATTCCTAAATTCTCCTTTTTTTCTTATGTACACTTGGCCAATCATAAAACTGGTACGCATTTTCCTATTCTGTTGTATTGTGTAAATCAACCTTTACTACTACCTCAACAATGACAGAAAGATTCAAGTCAGTGTCATATTTAAACCAATTATTGCATAAAAACGTATGTTTGCATTTACTTTTATTCAGTTTTGACGTTTGTCAGAAGAGACTTTTTGTTGTTAAGCCTGACTCACACTAGGCAAATTTGAAAAATATACAGTGTGTCCCAGGGAAAACAGTCCACCCCGATTTATTGGATTTGGGCTGAGAATCCGGGAAAACGCTCGGACACGTCGATGTTTGATTTGAGGGGGAACTATTTTTCATTTTTTTTTGATCCCTGTAGGTTACCCCCCCCCCAGGATCCAAAATTCAAGGGAAAAATCACGATGCCGAAAAGAAAATACATAATAATATTAAAGAAAATCCTTTTTTTTTTGTTTTATTTTCCTCACAAAGGAAATTATGGTTCTGAAAAAGTGAACGACCTTGAAATTGGCAAAAAATTTCGCCTGCGGCGCGTTAGCGGGGGGTCGCATCTTCCAATTACCCCCCCCCCCAGAATGCAAGTCACGCGTCGCCACTGAATAAGGTGTACACGAGAATTGTAAATTATGGGTATTTTTAATCATATTTTTATTAAGGGAGGTAAGTACCGCTTTTACTCCTATTAAAACATAGTCCATTTCCAAGATTTTGACAATAAGCTGTCATTTCGTTACGGATGAAAATAATAAGATGAAATTCTAGGGCCATAAAGAACTCGATGAGACCTTTAAAAAGAGTTATGACACGACCCCTATTCCCTATTCAAATTTAGGGGGTTGTTCTCCCCCTAGCTAGCGGGTTGAACCTACAGGGATAAAAAAAAAATGAAAAATAGTTCCCCCTCAAATCAAACATCGACGTGTCCGAGCGTTTTCCCGGATTCTCATCCCAAACTCAATAAATCGGGGTGGACTGTTTTCCCTGGGACACACTGTATATTGCCTGTACCAGTTTTATGTTTGGCCAAGTGTATGTTGGCCAAATTGGGTTTGGGTGGGGTTTGAGTACCTTGCTTGACAACCTTGCATGTGATTATGATGGGTTATGTGATGTGTCAATTGTGTCATACTCCCCTAACTTCCTCTCCATCAAATTCTGGGCCTGCGACGTCACTATCAGCCAAGGATGATACACACTACTAAGGATGGCTTATCCTCATAAGGCCTGTGTGTAACAAATCCCCCCCTACCCCGCCTAGCCAAAAAATCGGTTGTGACGTAAACATCATGGCGTTTTTCGTCTTGACGTAGGCTGTTTGCACCACAGGTTATGTTATGATCGCTGCTGGCTGGAAATTATGGAACTAATAGTTTCTAGTATAATTAAAGTCTAAAATTATAAAATTATATCAGATACATATAATCATGACTTTTAATCATTACTGTTGTGTTCCTCAATGCAAGTCTTGGGCTAAAAAAAAAAGCTGACAAAGGATTGAGCTTCTACATATTTCCCCTTGAAACAGGCCCACGGGTTTATTTGGAAACGAAAATGGAAAAAGAAGTGTCGAGAAGAAAAGCCTTCTGGATTTTAAAACTTCGTATTGGCAAACCAGTCACCAAATTCATGAAAGTGTATTCTCTGCATCTCAATTAAGCAAGAATTTTGTGTTAAGGTAAACAAGCATAATGGATAGTTTTGTGCCCTAGCTTCATTTTAGGCCTGCTTCTAGGCATTTATCAAGTACTATCTATTATTGTTAAAATGTTTTGTTTGAAGATATTGACTGTTTTTATTATTTACAGGTGAGAGTACAGGTCTTAGGGCTGGTATTATAAAACTGCTTTGACAGTTAACTTAAAGTTAACTTTTTGAATTACATGTAATTCCAGAAGTTAACTCTCAAAGTAGTTTTATAATACCCACCCTTAGAGGTACAGGTAGAGGTCGGATATTGAAAAAAACAGTTGTACCATCCCAGAATTTGCCCTCTTCTATAGTGATCCATAAACCGAGCCAAAAAATAGATTCCATGGGTGCTGAAAAACTTGCCGAAAGAAAAAGAAATCAAGATTCTAGTGAGACTGATACAAGTAATGAATGTAGTTATACTTTTAATCAATTATTAAACTCTTCTCAGATAGGCATACAAATGGCCGAGCAAACAGCAGAACGTGTAAAGTGTTTATTAAATCCTAATTACCAGTATTATATTATAGGTAGTTCGAGTAAAAATCAGATTTGTGGTCAAGTTATTTATTGACTTTGTTAATTTAATTTTCACCTATTTATAAATAAAAATAAAGAGTTATTTATAAAATGTTTATTTATTTATTACACATACAAGTTATTCAAATACAGACATTATAAGGGAGATCCATACCAGCCTTGAGACCCTTTTGGCAATGTCCTATTGTAGAAAGTTTACAAAAATATAAGAAAAAGATCCGGTTAGGCTGTTGTATAGATATAATCATTTCGGGTCAGATAAACGAAATAGATTATAATGAATTTTGGCCTGCATCATCACGAGCAGCATTATGGGTGAAAATTATTACCCAGTGTGAAACTTTCGAGAACAGTGAATAAATAAGTCGATATTGCATTTGCAGCACATTGTTCTTCCTCGGCTGCTACAGTTTTGACCACCACATCGTTTTTTTTACGTTCAGGAAAAGTGTTTCAATAATGATGCAGGCCATAATACCTTATATCATTATTGACTCAAAAATCACTTGCTGCAGCCCGAAGCATATTCTCCTGTAGCGCAAGGTGGTACTTTATATTTCCTCGGGTATGTCTGAAAATAAAAATAAAGTTAAAATTGTATGATTTCCCAAAAAATTGTTAATTCTACTCTACCTGTGATATATTTCCCATTCGAATAAACAATTTCTGCACTAGCACAAAAGTTGCCTAGTAGATAAGTCAAAACCACGTTCCTCATCTGCTGAATCTTAGTCAGTGAGCTCTTTGCTTTCTGTGTGGGCTCGATATATTATGCCATCAACATTTTCATTATCATAAGCAGTATTCAAAGCTTCCTAATGGCTAATTCCACAAACAAAATGTAAGTACAGCTAAAAATGTTAGCTTCTGCCCAGGCCCATATGCCATATGGGACAGTAATATTTACAAGAATATAATACATAAACAAACAATTTATGCTCGAATAGGAATATGTTATAATAATATGAGAAAACCCTAAAAACAATTAAATAAAATAGTATAGAATAAATTATCTTATAGTTATTATACTTACATAAAGAAATGTAAACAAAACGCCGCGTAATTCTCCTAGGGCTCCATTAAATCATACATGCTGAAAACGTGTAAATAGGCGGAATGACGAAAGCTAGCCAGATATCGCGCTACTGGTTCCATCATAGCATAGGGTACCTTTACCCGCTATAATGGTTAATCAAAATCAAAATAAAATATTATTCATGACAAATTATAAATTTATAAAACCGCTGGCGCAAACAGCTGGCGACTTTGTTATGACGTCAGCAGTGGTTGGAAACAGTTGAAAACCAATATGGCGGCAATTACCCAAAAAGGGGCCGATAAGCACTCCTTAGTAAGTTTATTCTCCTTGACTATCAGCAGCTTATAGTGATGACGTTGCCCGCAGACCTCGATGGAGTGCTTACGATTCAGGCTGTGCTAGTGAGTTAAATTTTGTCGATTTTAAATGTAGAAAAGGTGATTTTTGGTCTGTTCTCACACAGAAAAATTAAAAGCGTTTTCTCGCGGGGTGAATTGTTTGAATTACGGTTTAAACCAATTTATAGATGACGTCATTACTTGTGAACGCGAAAAAATGGAAGGTTTGAACCACAGTTTTATGTTAACGAAGAACAATATATGATTCCGGTTCGAGCTTTTCTGAACCAGGTTCAATGTGACGTCACTGGTTCAACGCAAGAATGTACAGGTTGGAACTTAATTGAACCGGATCGAACAAGTTCCACCGCGAGAAAACAGCTTAAGTGTTCCTGATCCTCGAGTATCCCAGAATTTGATGGTGGGGGGAGTTTGACACAATTGACACAACACATAATCGAGCATCAACGTTGCAAAAATAATTTATTTCAATTTGATCAAGTACCCACCAGTACATAAATTTAATAAATAGTTTCATTTGATTTCCCGTTACTCCTATTGGTGTAATTTTTAATGCAAGGTCTATTTACAAGTTTCTAACATTTTGCATACTCAAAAAAAATCATATTTTTTCTAGTAAATAGGTATGTAAATACCTACTAAAAACGTATTATGTAAGGTAATGTGTACTACAAATATTTATGGTGCGTACGTCCCTGTACGACAGTTTTTGAGCATTGTGTACCACACTTCCATATCTAGAGTCTGGCAACACTGATTCAACAACATTTTTCTGAACGTTCGTTTTCCAAGTGGCATTTTCAGTGACGTCATCACCTGACATACCGCTACTAACCGTTTTTTAACCCGGTTAGTTTAAAACGGAGCCACGGAGCCACGTGCAGGTGAGAAAGTGAAGTTTGTTAATTTGAGCCCGTGCTAGCGTCATATTTCTTTATTTCTATTCCGCAATGTCGTTCAAGGTCAAGGATGATACACACACTACTACAGGATGGCCTATCCTCATAAGGCCTGTGTGTAAAACATCCCCTGCTGTAAGAGGCTCTTTAACAAGTTCGAAAAGTGTCTCATCATAGCAATTTCCAGACCTCAGAGTTTTGACATCTGAGAAACACATGCCATTGATAGAATTTCATATCTCATAACCATCCATAGATAACAGATAAGATCTCTGCTCTTGCAAGTTTGCAAAAGGTGGACTTTTGATGCGCTTTACTTTAATTTGAAGTCTGTCGATTTTGATCTGATACTCCAAAGGAATGTGAGCCTGATGGGGTGGCATCCTACATTAGAACGCGAATGATCAGCTGACGTCACACCTGTTTTTGCCATAGGTATACTTCACCCCCTCCCCAAGCAGCAAAGGGTAGTTGAATCAACGTTGATTAAAGATTGATTGATGTTGTAGGCGTTGATATACCAAAAATAAACGTTGAATGGGCATTATGAAAACAACGTATTAGTCAACGTTTTCTAAGCAAAGTCTATTCAACGTTGAATATAGGTTGAAGGAGAAATTGCAATTTTGAAAAAAATAATTCAAACCCTTCGGTACTAAAGTATCTAGACTAGGTATAGCAACTTTGAATAGTTATATCACTGGTTTTTCTCTGTTTGATTTAGCCCATCACTAGATGTTAAATAAACGTTGAATGGAGGTTCAAAAAATGTTTTTTGAAATAAATATATATGTTATTAGTAAAATTTAAAATATCGATAAAAAACCAGATATTTATTATTATATATCTTAATGAATGCAGGTTTAATGTTTAAAGTTCCAACATTCAACATGAAATAATATTATATAAGTTCCTTAAAAGTAGATAAAGTGGTATCTCCATGCAAATTCATTCAAACTTCCCGCTAAGGTGCATCGCGTCCCGCCATTTGCCGCCAGCGCCCTCTGAACCCAACCTGTGGCGTGACCCAGCCCATCATTGCATTGGCGTTTGGCCGCTGGCGTCATCACGTTCATCGCGTCATCCTTCCTATTCACTCACGTTTTTGTTGATTTTATTATTTTGTGTAAATTTAAAATTATTGAATGTGTAGAGGGTGTTATTATTTTAGTCATTGTGTGTTTATTAATGTGTCCAGCCTGGATTTAACTTCGATTGGTGGAAAATGGTGGTAGGCGAAAATAAATCCTCAAAATTATAGAAACCTTTTCAGTTTTCATACTTTTCAATTCCTATTTAAGAGCAAGCAAGCCAGTTGAATTTTAACAATATCCAAATAATATTTTATTTTGATCAAATTTGTATCCCCTTACTGTTTCGATATATTAAATTTTGTGTCAAAGAGCTTGTGGTTTGTGTTTATTTAAAAAATGTGTGGAATAAAGTACCTATAACCTCAAACATTTTGGTGATTTTATTTTAATTGAAAACTGTTCTGCCAGAGCCAGCTATAGAACAAGTTTCATAAGACGCAATTTGATATAAAATGTCTTATGAAGCATGTTTTTTGTACTATTTTTTCTATTTCAACTTGTAAATAAAGGTTGAGCTCAACGTAAAATCTGACGTCTTAATTACATCTGGTCAAGGTTGTGATAACGGTTGAGTTCAACGTGAAATCTGACGTCTCGAATACATCTGATCAACGTTGTTATAAGATTGAGGCCAACAAAAAAAACGACGTTAATTCAACGGTTACATTCAACGTTGTCTCAATTATGACATTGTGCCGTCCTGTCAACGTACATTCAACTGTTGTTACAACGTAATGCAACGATGGGAAGTATCGTACATTCAACGTTATATCGACCAAACCTTGCTGCATGGGTCGCTCCTCATACGAAAAGCGTCAGATTAAAAACGACGAACAATACCTACCTATATACACATATTTCGCGTGGCGTTCCATAATTATTATAAACCCCAAAATAATTAGTTGTTTATAGGTAGACATAATTTTCGATAAAATAGGATTTTGGCATATTTCCAAAATTGATTGTTATTATGTTATCAGGCTCGATGAATATTATGAGGCCATACACCGAATTCGTCAGAAAATATGCGAATTTAGGTCTATGAATTTCAGCAAGCTCGATCAAAGCATAATTCCATGTTATCTAAATTTATGCCAAGCTTGGCAAAATAATTTTATCAAACGTAATTCAGGTTGTGAAAATAGCTTAAAATTCATATGCAGGGTGTCCCATAATTCACGGTCCAAACTGAAAGGGGTGATATATAGGAGATCATTGCCGACAAAAAAAGCTTTATACATAAGTATGTTACTATACAATTCTTCACGGTTTTCAAGATATTCGAATTTTGTTGATTTTACTAAACATGGTTACATTGGTTAAGAAAAAAAAATTGCAAGTAGAATAGAAAAAAAAGTATTAGGAGATTTTCAGACCAATATGGCCTTGATTGAATAAGGATAAATCAGAGTAGTTTTAACATACGGGTCAAGTTTTTTCATCTTTGCTTTCTAAATTATTATCATTTGAACTTTTGCTGTGAACTGCATGAAACAAAAATGAGAGTGAAAAACTCCCTTCAAGTTCTTTAGTAAAAGACAAAATTTCACATACTCATGAAAACTTGAAGACATACATTCCTGTTCATAATTAGAAAAAAAAAAAACAATCATCGGTTCGTTGGTTTTAACCAATGTAACCATGTTTGTTAAAATCAATAAAATTTGAATATTTTGAAAACCGTGAAGAATTGTATGGTATTTTTTATAACGTATAAGGTTTTTTTTGTCGGCAATGACCTCCTTTATCACTCCTTTCAGTTTGGACCGTGATTTATGAGACACCCTGTATTATGGAATATTATTGCATTCATTCATAAAAGTGTTGCTATAAAATATTCCACCCTATCTTTATCTTATCTACGCGATAGGTTGATAAAAGTCTTTAGCCAATAAATTTTCAAATGTAGCATAGATATTATTTTATAATCTCATCTCGTTTATAATACGAAACTAATTAATCTCGTGAATGTAAACTTTGTTGTCAGGATATCACTCATATTCCAACTAGACTTTATTGTCCGAAAACAAGAAGGCGAGCAGAAAGAGAAATTTAATATCGTAAGATTAATGGTGTGTTACTTTATTATTATTTTTAATAATATAGGTATTTCTTTTTATACTAACGACAAAAACAAGTAAAACGGCAGCAACCACAGAATGGATAAATAGAGGCAATAGAGACAATTAGAATGGTTTGAATTCATAGTAGGAGAGCCGGCAATATTAACGGGTATGTGATCGTTGCAATGGATAATTTTCACATAAAAGAATAGCTCATAGTTACCTTTAAACTAAATGGATGGGTGGCCTCGATTCTCATGGCCGCAAGCCTTTGATGGCTGGGCGTATAAACTACCCCTCTTTTTCCGAAGGAACAATGTTATCGTTGCAATAGCTGAAAATTGGTAGATATATTCTTGAATATGTCTTCTCAAATAATATATAGGGTGGCCTCGATTTTGATGGCCGGAAATGATGGCATCCCTCATTGAAAGTCGAGCGCACGCGTTATTTTGCTTGCTAATTACAAATTTTTGAAAGTGACAGCCTTCAAAGTCATTTTCAAAGTTAAAAGACGACTCTGTGAAGAGGATTTTGCATACGGCTGTAGGTCTTTAGAAGACAAAAAAAGAAACATGAAATTTTGTTAATAAAGTGTTTGCCGCATATGATGAGAACCCCTACATCGCAAGGTACTTATTTGTTGCGCTTATGTTTCTTGAAGTATCTTTTTATAAAACAACTTTACGGCCATGAGAATCGAGGCAACCCATCCATTTGGTTTAAAGGTTACTATGAACTATTGTTTTATGTACACTGAAAAAAAGGATCCTCAATTCAAAGTAATACGCACTTTATTCAATGAAATTGCGACTTTGCCAAGTGAATATTCTCTTCAAAAAAGTTAAATGTTTTCTTGTCAAAGAATTGTTCGAATACTTTACTGGAAAGAAATAAGTTCTTGTCTCAAGAACACTATCCCAATGTATTGAACACAATTTCCTTGTCCCAAGGTACCTAATTTTCCAATTTTCTTGTTCCAAGAAATTTATTCGATTCCATTGAAGATCAAAGTACTTAGCTGAAGATCTCAATTTTTTCACTGGAGGTCATCAGCGCTTGAGTGAAGATGAGAATTTTTTGCCTAAAATCCATAGGTATTTGATGATAGGATTATTACTCATAGAGAAACATCAGATTTTGCTTATTTTTGAAAATATTTATTTGCACTCATACCTGATACACCGTGTATTCTCTCGAAAAGACAATGTGGATGTTCATTTTTTATAATTTGTTTGATGAATTTTCCTATCAAATGAAGGAATATACCAACTCTTTTTTTGCGACCCTCTCTTTTTCTGCTTTCTTTCGCAATTCAATATTTAAAAAAAAAAAAAAAATTATTCATTAATTTATTAAAAATCCATAATGTTTTTATGTAAAATAATCAACTGAAAATCAGTATGAGTGTAAAAGTAATAGTTCCCCAGCAACTTTATCTGGAAAATCTAGTTATTGATTAAACTTCCCAAAAGTTGGGACATTTCACTTCTTGTGGACTGGCTAAGTAGTATGCAACAAAAAGTTTTTTCTTAGATACTCCATTAAAACTTTATAGAGTCGACCGAAAGTATACGACTTAAATATTATACACATAGAGGGTTTTTGAAAACTTCCGCAAACAACTAGCGCGATATCATAGAAAGATATCATTATTTGATTTCCTAGTACGTAATATTTGAAAGCCTTTTAAAGGATCATTTGAACATCGATGGCAAAGGCGAATAAGTTATCTTCTGATGCTTATCACTGCCTAAAAAATTTTTTTACGACAGTGACAAATATCTACATGGTTTAAAAAGTAAAGTTCCATGAAAGGCCTGAAAAAAAGGTTTCAACTGAATAGGTAATATTCACTCGAAATGTTTGCGTTTCTCAATAAGAAAAAATTTGTAAAAAGCAAAAGAGCATTTGGATGGAGGGTTAAAAGAACAACGTCATGTCTAGAATTTTATTTTTAGTGTTTCTTTATTACAGGAAATATAATTTGGGAGGATTTAATTTACCGTGAATGTGTGTTTTATTATTTCAAGTTGTAATTATTCAAATCCTAGATGAAGCCAGCGATGAATCCTTTGTCTCAAACTACCTGTTTTTTTTTTTAATTGTATTCAAGAATCCCATAAAATGTGTGTTATAATTGTAATGTTTGGGAATGATTTCACCAATTAAACTAAATTAAGAATCTAGGTGACAACACACAGCCTATGGCAACGCACCCATACGCCAACCAGACACTTTTGTATTGCCAAATCAATTATTGTTTCTAATTAATGCTATTTAATAGTATATTACAATCCGAGACGGGAAATTAGCTATTACTGTCGAGAGATTATAGTTTATCGAGAGAGTTTATCGAGACGCGTAGCGTCGAGATAAACTAAATCTCGAGACAGTAGGTAAATTTCCTGTCGAGGATAGTATACTATTTTATTTTTAACCATAATTTTTTGCCAATTTAAATTAGAATTGAAATTGACTGTGAACGTAGCTTCATGCTATTTGTTCAAATTTTATGTCACTGTCATCAATTTTGAAAAAAACTTGACAAGACCTGCCACATAAATATAATGTGTAAATACTCAAACATCAAGTTATCCAAATTATTAACCGTTGCTATGTTATAAACAAAAAATCATCAAAATCAACAAAGCATTGTGACAACTCCTTTGGATACGGTTTAGTGCGTATGGTTTTTTAAAATTTTTTTCAATTTTTGCAAAACATGATATCAGATAGCGAGGAATCCATAAACGGTACTCCACCGGAACTGAAAAGAGCGGCTGAAAAAATTGAAGAAAGCTTATTGCCAACTAAGAGCAGGGTAAGATACGAAAAAGCTTATCACATAGAGAAATATAATAAACCAAGGTAAGAGTACCTGATTGATAACATGAAAGTTTGTATAGCGCTGACGTCACAGCGACGGTGGCGTCAATAGTGGCAGCCGGAACAAATACTGAAATGGCGGGAATTTTGAAATTTGACTTGAGTTGATTGCACAAAAAACTTACTTATGTTGTTCCACATCTTTTTTTCTCAAATCTGAATGAGAAAAATGATGTGGTACTCCATAAAGTTTTGTGCCATTTTTCGATGTAGATTAAAAAAAAAGGCAAAATAAACACTAATAAATTGTACTAGAAAAAATATATATTATAGCTAGATAGGTCAAATACCTAAAGAGTTTACAAACACAGTTATTACATCCCTTATACATGCTTTAATGTATGTACAAGCTAAGCTGGCCAAGGCCTAACATCTACATTTTATCTCTTCTGACTGAGGTCTCCTAAAACAGTAAAAAAATATGCCGTATATCACAAAACTAACATGTATACTTACTGGTTCAGTTTATCCTAGTTGCACATAATATTATAGGTACGCGATACCGAGTGCCTTAATAAAAATTACAATTTCTTCTTCTTGTTCTTTAGATTTTGTGAGTTCGAGTCTTCTTAGACGACCGCCCAATCGGTTAAAAATGACAAATTTCAACACGGAAATGTCGTTATTTTAAGGTTACTTATTTGTTTTCTCGGTCACAGTTTCTATAGTTATGGATGTTTGATAGGTTTCTACAAAACAGCTAGGAAAGCTCTGTAACTCATACGGTGTCCTTGTCTTGTGAATTGGTATGACAGAGAAAGATGAAACAGAATCGAATGATCGGACTGATCTTTCGTAAGTCTCTAGCTTTCCAAAAATTCCGCAATGCGCTATGCGCAACCGGATGCGCAGTAATAGTATAACCTATTTCGGCTATACTTTTGAAGGTCTTTTTATTTTTTATTGTCTATGGCTTATCACATATACCAGAGCTGGTGCGCTGAAAATAGAGTGAAACATTTTGGATCAGAAACAATTTTGCTAGCGTATTTTGGCGAAATGGCGAAACAAAAAAAGCCAACGACTTTATGGGTTACTTATAGCATGTTGAAAACGATGATTCAACTCGAGGAAAAGATGGACATCTCCAAATACGGAAAGCTTCAAACATTTCTAAAACGACAAAATGTAGGTTTTAAGCCTAAGAAGTCCAGTATTTTTTCGAGACAGCACATTGAAGATTTTTTAAACAAGGCTCCCGAGGAATTTTTGCCTATTATAGAAGATTTCATTATGAATGACTTTGGCAGAAAGTCGACAAACAAAGTCACATAACCTATAAATAGCATTGTCAATGTTATTAATTTTTTTTCAATTTTGGGCATAAATTTAATAATTATGGCAGTTTTGGGAGATCGTGATATGTTTTATCGAGAGGCGATGAAGCGATGTGTGTTTGGTGATTGTAAAAGTGATAGTCGAACAAGTTCCATTAAATTAACGACCCCATTTGCCTCCACTGGAGTTTGAGGTAACACAGCATCTTGTCAAATCTATGCTTTCTTAAGTATTCGGTGCATTCGCTATGGCTTCTTTGGTTGCAAAATGTTTGATAAAATTAACAGAAAGTGATGTGACAGGTGATGTGTTACCTAAAACTCCAGTAGAGGCAAATGGGGTCGTTAATTTAATGGAACTCGTTCGACTATCACTTTTACAATCACCAAACACACATCGCTTCATCGTCTCTCGATAAAACATATCACGTTCTCCCAAAACTGCCATAATTATTAAATTTAAGCCCAAAATTGAAAAAAAATTAATAACATTGACAATGCTATTTATAGGTTATGTGACTTTGTTTGTCGACTTTCTGCCAAAGTCATTCATAATGAAATCTTCTATTAAGGTAGGTTTTTGAATTATTTATAGCATTAAATCACAAAAGATCATCAGTTTAATAAAGAAAAGGAAGATTTTTACATGTTTTTTATTCATTGTTCTAGGTAGCGTTTATTATTGGTGTGTCCGGGGCCTGCAGGAGCGATGAACTTCTCAAAATGAAGGCAAATCACGTTAACCTCCTCGAACACAAGATTGCAATTGAAATACCGGACACCAAGACTTACAAAAGTCGATCTTTTCTGATAGTGGATCAAGATTGGGTGAAATTCGTGAAAAAATATATCAATTTGCGAAAAGTAGTTGAGAACGAACGATTTTTTTTACAATGGAGACATGGAAAACTGCATAACCAAGCTTTGGGGTACCACTCCATTTCAGGCTTTTCCTAGGAAGATCGCTTCTTTCTTAAAGCTTCCCAGAGTAGAGACTTTTACCGGTCACGCATTCAGACGCACAGCTGCTACAATCTTGGCTGACAATGGAGCCGATGTCTTGCAATTAAAACAGCTAGGCGGATGGAAATCCAGCTCCGTTGCCGAGGGATATGTGGAATCATCCATGGAAAACCAAACTAAAACGGCGCAGATGTTATCTCTGCCAGAAACCTCTTCTAGTACTATAAGCCGCCAAATAATAAAACCCACTGCCATTGAAGTACCTCTACAAGATATAACAATATCAAATCAAACACAACTTCAGGAGGGTCTCAAAATTTGTGTAAATGCCTATAATAATGCTAATTTATTGATAAATATTAATAAATAATTGTTATTGTGAAGATTTAATTCTAACAAAATATAATAATTGTTGTTAAATGTGTTTTTATTAAAAATTTGAGGACGGGAAATGAGGACGGGAAACGAGGACGGGAAACGAGGACGGGAAATGAGGACGGAAAATGAATAGACAGTAAAGTGACATTTCCAAATTTTTAAAAAATCAGTAATGTCAACATTTCATATATGGTTAAAAATAAAACATATAAATACATAGGTAACAATAATGTAATGGTAGGTACCAGCCTTTTCGAATTTAATAGTTATTTATGATATAAGTGTTAAAAGTACATTTTTAAGGCACGCATGTGAAAGTTAGCAGAATGAGCGAAGCGAATTCTGCAATTCACATAAGTGCCTTAAAAATACTTTTAACACAAATATCATACAATATTTTTTCTACAAACGGCCATAAAAAGCAAAAAACAGTAACAAATTGGATTTTTAAATGAATAATAAATTGGAAGCATCTTTCCTACATGAAATTATTGAATTTGACATTTGTCAAAAAGTCCAAACAACCAGCACCTTGTTTTACAGGTAATGAAATGTCTTGTCAGTTTCTTGGAAGTCTGTCGTGGTCAGTACTGCTTTTTGCTTAAAATGCAACAAAATACAGAAGAAAAAGAGGGTTGCATCGATCCCTTGAAAAATATACATGAGGCGGCCAATCGGGCTACCTCAGTTGTTCAAATTTCACCATTAATATCAATGTAAATAAGTAAAAATACAAACTTTTTTTGACGTTCGCTCTCAAAATTTGATGTTTCATTTTTAACACTAGTGCTATAAAGACTTTATGGCACTAGTGCGATAAAGTAACATTTTTAATGCTTCGGGGGGGTGTTAAAAATTGCATGTTTATCACGTTTGTAGAAAAAATAATTTTCAGAAAAATATATTTTTCTACAGACGTCAAAAAATGATGACATTTTCACACTCATTTCTGTTCGAAAAATGCCACATTGGTTTTATTTACCTTAACGACGTGCACGAAATATTTCGCGCACTAGGGCACGAAATACTTCGTGCACGCTCAGAGGCGATGTTTCAAAAATACATAAATGGACGAAAATTTAACTCATATTTTCTAGGGTACCTACCCACTTAAATTGAATAAGAGCAGGATATTGAACTTTTTCGATTCACCCTCAAAATACATTAGAGTTTCATTTCACTCAATTTTTTGACGGACACCAGATGTTGCGCTAGTCGCATATGAGGCAGTACAAGACCTTCTTCCATCCAAGTCCAGAATACATTATGAAAAAGCACATAATCAGTTTCTCAAATATCGAAAAGAAAAAAACGTTGGATCGGCAAGTGAAAACGTTCTTTTGGCCTATTTAGCTGAAAAGGCAAAATCTGTAAAAGGGTCTACATTGTGGTCTACTTAGGTACTCCATGCTTAAGTCCACCTTAAACGTTAAAGAAAACGTAGATGTTACAAAATACTTGAAGATAGTCCCATTCCTCAAAAAACCGATGGTAGGATATCGAGCAAAAAAATCCAAGGTATTCACAAGTGCGGATATTTCCAAATTTCTAACTACTGCTCCAGATGACTCTTACCTTCTGTCCAAAGTTCTGCTCATCATTGTAGTTTCTGGAGCTCCGGCGTGATGAGCTTGTCAAAATGACCGTTGATGATATTCAAGATAAAGGATCCGTGTTAATAATTACTGTTCCAGATACTAAAACTAATGGCCAAAGAATATTCACAATCATCAATCCTGAATACATTCGAATATGCCGGACATATGCAGAATTTCGGCCCCCTCATGTGGGCTGCAAACGATTCTTCATCAACTATCAGAAAGGAAAGTGCACAAACCAAGTTGTTGGCATAAATAAAATAGGGGCATTTTGATGCAGTATGATAGCAAAATTTCTTGGTCTACCCTACCTCAAACTGAATTGTATACCGGCCACTGTTTTCGCCGTACTGTAGCATTTTCAATTTCTTGTTTGATATGCTACTGTGTTTTGCTCTAGTAGATATGATTCTATATAGAACTACAATGAAATAAATGAATAAACAACTGTCTTTTCTGTGCCCAGATTTTGTTACCTTGATTACTGCCTTCTACTGAAAGTTTTGTGTGCAGGTTTGCAAGTTTTGTTGATTGATCTAGGAAGGTTTGATTCAGTACGGCAGGGCCCGCTGTTATTGATTAGAATCTTAGGAAAAGGAGGTAGTACCATCATCATCTCTGTTTGCAAATCCAATCAATAATCTGAGGTTATGATAAATTGTTGTTTACTCTTTGATTTTTCATTTCCATCATGTCATTGAACAGCTGTTTTGTCTAGGCGTTTTCGTTAGACCTGTTCTACTTTTTGATACAGGGTGGCCAATTGAAAACGAAACAGAGGTGATTTCGGGCTCCCCAAGACATTCAAGAAAAAACCCGCGTACCCGTCAATTTTTGATTTAAGGGGGAACCATTTTTTTGGTGTTTTCACCCCCTGGGGGGCAAAGCCCTAGCGGGGGTGACAAGGGCCCCCAAAATTTTAAGTGGAATGAGGGGTCGAGTGATACCTTATTTTGAAGCCATTTTTATGTAGATTATATAACCCCCGAGTCTCACATCGCTACTATCTACCTAGCCATTACAGGGGCTAATTAAAGTTACAAAAACATGTTGGAATATTTTTATTTAAAAAAATGCTTTAAAAACAAAATCAATCAAGTAAATGCTGAAAATGACCTCAGAAGAAAAAATCTAACGGGCTTAAATCTGGAGAACGCGGGGGCCACTCAATATTGACGAGCCACTGCAGCATAATGGGATGACGCACAATCTTGTTGGAATATTAGTGTATGCATCTGTTATCATTCTCTAGTATCTCCACCAATTCTGGATGAATCGCAACTCCTAACCACTCTAGGTACATTTCTCCTGTTGAATTTATAGGTAAAAAAGGGGCCTATTTACGGTTATCAAAAATGCTAGCCCAAACACTCAAATAATCTACATCTCCATAATGCCCTAGGACGTTATTTCGTACGTATTATACCTGAAAATATTGTATGTATACCTGGAAATATTGTATTAAATAAATATTGTATTGAATATAAAAAAATTGTATTAAATAATGGAGTATAATTAAATGGTATTTTGGTTGATGTGCTATTAACCCCCTTTTTCGTTTTATTTCCTCCTCCCTCACCATTGAAAAACTCATAACCCAATTATTTTTTTTTGCAATAAATGGAGCAGCAGTTTGTATATTTCTCTGATGAATGCTCCTTTTTTCTTGAACGGTACGGTGAATCGTCTCAATTACCGCTATTGGGCTAATTCAAATCCCAGAAAACATATTTCGTGAGGTAGGTATATACGCAACATCCCGAGAAATTGAGTGTTTAGGCTAGCATTTTTGGTAATCGTATAATAGACCCCTTCTTTACCTATAAATTTAACAGGAGCAATATACCTAGAGTGATAAGAAGATGCGATTCATCCAGAATTGGTGAAGATACTAGAGAATGATAACGGATACATGGAAAACCGTCTAATATTCCAACAAAATGGTGCGCCACCCCACTATGCTGCAGTGATTCGTCAATATTTGGACCAAAAGTTTCCAGGACAATGGATTCGCAGGAGAGGCCCCCGCGTTCTCCAGATTTAAGCCCGTTAGATTTTTTCTTCTGAGGTCATTTTCAGCATTTACTTGATTAATTTTGTTTTTAAAGCATTTTTTTAAATAAAAATATTCTAACATGTTTTTGTAACTTTAATTAGCACCTGTAATGGCTAGGTAGATAGTAGCGATGTGAGACTCGGGGGTTATAATCTACATAAAAATAGCTTCAAAATAAGGTATCACTCGACCCCTCATTCCATTTATGTATATGTTCTATAGGCATTTTTCAATATTCACCAGTCATTTTTACACAACCAAACTTTCGGTTCGTACTTTTGGGGTGAAACTGAACACGCTTTTTTCTATAATTTTCTTCAATGTCAAAATTAGAAGTTTGACAAGTGAGAGCCTTCTTCCGAAATCTAAATGAAGAATCAGCCTTTTTGATCTTGAGACTTGATACCGAAAGGTTGGTCTCGGCCCTATTTGATTTTGGGCGAGACTTTGCCAGGGAACTCAAGGTTTAGACTAATTTCTTGTTGATAATTGTCTAGAGTCGTCCCTTGGTCATTTTGGATTTTGTTTCGGTAAGTTTTTGAGATTTTCTTCAGGATTATTAACCTACAACACGTGTTTCGTTTCTTCAATAGGACTGTTCCGAGCAGCTTTTGGAAGTTTAAGACTTCACCTTTGGTCTAGAGGATCCCTCAATTTGAGGTAAGATTATTTCTAATATTTGGGGCTCGATTTGTTTTTTTATATGAACATCGTTATAGGGTCCTACTCCTAGTCCTAGTGCTAGGCTGTAGCTAGACAGTCTTAGGCTATAGTTGGACAGCTCCTAGAAAGAGATTCTAGACTAGATCTAGATTGCTCTTAGTTGGCTTTGGTAGCCTCCCTTTAGCAACCCTCTTGGTACCGCTCTGCTAAAACCACATTGAGTTCTACGTAAAACAGATACCACGTGGATAGGACTCATGACTCACTTATCATACCATTGTCTATCTACAGTGAGACCAAACATGTAGCTAACCTCACTCTTGGAACTTCTGGAGTTACACATACATGTGAAGATAACAAACACTTGTATCACATGTAAGTTACACCTTTTACTATATAGGCAAAAATCCTATGTAAATCACTGGATACTGAATTAGGTTCGGTAAGTGCCCCTTAAATAAAATTCTAGAATTTTACCCTGAGGTTGCCCTAAGAATAACTTTCATCTTTCTGTGTTTAATTTGCCTGTTGGTAAAGTGTAACCCATACTGTATTTTTCTTATCACTCACAAGTGTAAATACCAAAAGGTTTTTAGTCATGTTTACTTAAAATTCATATTTATATATGCATTATTTACATTCATTCTTTTGATAATCAAATATTTATAAATTGGTACAAGCCATCGTGTATACACATTTTTAACAACGTCCTGGCTATCCCTATTCATTATTGTTATTATTTTTTTTTAATAAAGAAGCCAGATACATTATTGTACCTAATTAGTTGTTTTATTGATAAGCTCTCCAATTGCACAGGTTTTGTTTAAACATCATTAGGTTATCTTCCTAGTTAAGTCACAAGTAACTTGGTGGCGCCCAAAGGTAAGATGTATACAAGGAACCCATAGACCCATGGCCGCCGAACTGATGCTGACTAGCCGTATGCAGTATAATTAGGCAATTGCCAAAATAAGTACGTACTACTTCGGCAACTTTATTAGCCAACACCGGAGCTGATATTACCATGTCGGAGCGGCACGGAGGCTGGAAGTCCACAATGGTTGCAGAAGGATATGTCGAGGATTCTGTGCAAAATAAAATGGAAATTGCGAAACGTATTTCAAGCACTACAAATGAGGACTCTGGTCAAAATTATTACGATAATGGTAGTGATCATTCGACTCTTCCAAATGTTGAGTCAGTAATTGCACCATCCATAACAAGAGTATCTTCAGAAATTTCAGCTAAATCAACATCAACAGGAATTACTATCAGTAACTGCAATAATTGTACTATTCACATTGTTAATAAATAAAATAAAAAATTTACAGTTCAATTAATTCAGAGTATTTTTTGTTTTTTGAAATATTTCGCGCACTAGTGCTCCAAAATATTTGGCGCACTAGGGTGCGAAATTTTTAGCGCACGTTGCTTTGGAAAATTATCACCTGTTAAAAAATGACACATTTGTCGCATTAAAAACCGTAAAATAATAATGACATTACTTGTCAGTTGTAGAAAAATAACTATTATATTTCATTTTTATACCCGAAATAAAACATTTTATTATTCCTGAAACTTTAATGTGAACATTTGTCCTTGTCCAAAATTTTATATTAACATGAAATATCGTGTATTATTTCTACGAACATTTCATTTAAAACTTAGGTACCTACATATACTCCGCAGGAGTAACAAAGAAGTCATTAAACATTAATAAAAATAAATGATTATTGGCGCTTTAAGCCCAACCAAATTAAAGTCGAATAGCTTCTTGCACTAATTAATTTTTACCGCACAAACTTCTCATAATCTCATAAAACTTAAATACCGATACAGTCGGGCTTTTATCGGAATTGGAGGCCTGACATTTCGGACACAGAAATCGCAATTGCTTTCAAGGGTAATAGAAAATGGAATGGCTTGGTTTGGATTCGTAATGAATATAGTTATCATAATAACATCATGATAGGTATACAAATTTTACAATTATTGGTGCCCTTTTACTAATCGTAGAGAACATTAGTCATAAGTCACAGGGCAGAAGAAAGAAAAAACTTAATTTTGATCATCATAATGACTAAAGAGTTCGGTCCTAGGCAGTAGAGGATGTCCGGAAATTACTTTGGACTTCAAACTGGAATGAAAATGAGATGTAATTTTTGTCTTGTGATTGAATTTGGAATTTGGTGGAATATCTGCAATAGGTACTTTCATCCTTCCTCGTGTTTTTCACACAGATTCTTCTCTCCGCATCATCTCTCAGAGATGACAATGTTCTTTTCATTGGAATATTTTTTAATTTTTTAAAATTTGCCAGTGACCACGAAGTGTTGAGAACTCTTTATAGAAATTTGAATGATTATCTTATCTTACTTCCACAATAATCAAACTAATTGTAGATATAATGGCAACAATACTAGCACAATAATTCTTATTTTAGACCCGAGAGGCCATTATTTGCAACAATGCACGTTACCGTCAGCGGTAATAAACACGTTCAAAATTCCTAAAATGAATGTATCTACTTGTCAGCAAGGCTTATATTGAGAAAACGGATGTGAAATGAATCTCTGCTGCAGACGGAAATTGAGGATTTTATGACCCTAAATTTATTTTGTGTGTGACATTTTGTACTGTAAACCGCAATACATACTGCAAACCAATAGATACGCGAAATAACAATTTCATGAATTCTATAGCCAATAACTTTTCAAAGCCGAATAATAATATTCTTCCGGTTACTATACCTGATGCCTATCTTATACCTACTTAGGTACTTATTTTTGTTGAAAATTGGTCAAAAAGAAATTTAAGTTGATTTATTTAAGTCTATCCCTAATAAACCTTTGTGGATTTTGCTTAAAATTTTGATTTTTTCACATTTCTACCATATTGTGTAAAAGTGTAAACCTAAAATAGTTATTTATGTATCAAGGGAATTGAGGGTGTTAATACCCCAGGGCAAAGTTTGTGTCCCGAGGGCCTCAGGCCCGAAGGACACCAATTGCCCGTGGGTATTAACACCTGATAATTCCCGTGGTACATAGATAATTTTATATCCTACTGAATTTACTGTATTCTGTCTATTTTTATAAAGGAATAAAAATAAACCATAAACCAAAATTTCTATTTTTTGTCAAAGTTTTACCTATTCAAGGTAAAAACGGGAGTCATGGAAATCCTCAACTCCCTTGGGAGTTATGATATCCTTAACTCCCGCGCGGGAGTTATAGAATCTAACTCCCTTGGGAGTTAAGACCCTGTTTATGAGTATCGTAACCAAGGTATTATATGGTTATAATAGTACAGTAGGATATAAAAAAACTTAGGTAATCCTGATTCTCATAATTCCCCATTTAATTGGTTGAGGTGTTTCATCCCCAGTGTTGCCAGGTTGCTTTCATAAAGAGTAACATGTTCGTCTTCAAAATGGTAATAGATTTTGAAAAATGGTAATAGATTTTTTTACAGCTCTCGACATATATAGGTCTTCATGTAGGTAACCTTTTTTTTTTGATCATGAATAAATAATAGGTAGTTGAGATTAACTTTTAATAGTGTTATTCTTCTATAAAAAATAAAATTCGTGATTCGCGAAAAAAATTATTGAGCATAGCTTAAAATGACATTTTGACATGTGAAAATGTCATTTTAAGCCAGTGGCGGCTGGTTAGAGTACAAGTTGGTGGTGCACACAGAAACTACAAGATGAATAAAATTATCAAATCATGCCATATTTACATTAAAGATTGTTAAATTTCTTGATACAGAAGTGGAGTGGCTGAAGAATCTAGAAAGTCCACAACTACGATTTTAATGTCATCAAGAAAAACCTTCCTCGACAGGGTTGGACGAACTTTTGGAAGTGGACCGGGAAATTTCAGTCTAGCGGCCCATACATTGATCACAATGATCACTTTGTAGTATAACATACCCAGGTTCGCTCAGTAAGATTGAACGATGAGAATTTTTATTACCTTTTAAACAACAAATCTTCTGAAAAATGAAATGAAAAACAAATAGGACCTACGTTGTGGAAACTTACTCAATTTAACTTACTGGACATGCGCCCGACATAGCAAATATTTGGGAAATTTAAGGGAAGCTGTGATACGTAAAAGAAACGAAAAATTTGTGAAACGCCTCCTTTATTATCAAAGAAAAACGTACCGTTCTCGACCTAGAATTCTCGAAGACAAAGAGAACGGCAGAGAAAACCTCGATCGAACATTCCCCAAAAATCGAAACATACTGTGTCATTTTAATAATAATTTTGAGTCATTAATTCAATAATATAAGTCAATAAAAGTTTAAATTAGGTACCATCCTTTGTTCTTGTGCTAAAATTTCAATCTACATTCAATCAACACTACCTATATTCCAAACTGAAGAGTTTTTGGTTAGTTAGCCAGTTTCCCAGCGGGTACTGAGGTCCCATACGGGAAGCTACTCAGCTATAGTTGTTTTTGAGCCAATATCTCTAGATTGATTATTTCAATTTGTTAGGATATTCTCTCGTCAGGGTAGGAAAATGTTAGTAAATTCAACAAGGCTCTAATGCACGCTCTGAATCCAAAAATCAAAATCCTAGCACAAAAAGACAGCACATAATTTCTTAGGTTCTAATTTATTTCTTTATCTGTGTTTTTTACAGCATGAAACGATTTTGGTTAAATACATAAACAATGCACATGTTATAAAAAATGTTATAAATAAACAAAAATACATAAAAATTGGAAAAAAAATAATACTTGCATAAATTGAACTCTCAAAAACAAAATAACATTAAATCCACTAACCTGTGAACTCTCCTTACACACACACTAATAACAAATTGGATTGAACAATCAATTTTAATGCAAAATAGAAATGAAAATTGAATAATGAATAATTAGACACGCAACACGTTTTCTAAGGGACCAGGCCAGCGCGTTCTGTCGTCTAGTTGCGTATTCCTTATCTACCCTTCGCTTCGGTACCTTCGTTTTTATGTGGAGCGCTCCGTTCAAACCTAAACTTGATGGCGCAGACATGGTTGCAACATTTAGTTTTATTCAGTAAACATTTTTTTAAAAAGTTAAGATTTGAAGAAATATATTTTAAATAGGTGGTTTTCCTCAACTTCTAGATGTGATCTAATAATATTTAAGTTCATTATTCGATTCGATTTTTCATGTATTTAAGTGTTGAAAACTGGAAAGCATTTTTCGCACCCTACTTGTGTGCATGCTAAAGTGAGGACATACTGGTAGATCCTAAAGATGACTGTTAACACGGATGTAGAGAATCAGAATCTATATATTTATACTTTTAAAAAACCAAACATTGTTTGCAGTGTAAATATGAAGAACATTTTTTCTAGTATCATCTTCATTGTTAAATTCAGGAAGGTCGTACAGCTCCGGAGTTCCGTCCTTTTCATGTCACCTAACTAATTTTATTCAAATCCACTGGCATTAGTTTGGAAAAATTGTTTGGATCCAAATATGAAAAATCAACACAAATATCTCTATGTTTGGCAAAAGATGCCTCTATTTTTGTTATGATACGATCCATGGCCACATCGTGTACTTCCAACTACTTCCACCTCAAATTTAAAAATTGACATACATTTTCAGCACTTTTCAATACTTCTTCCATGTTGTATTGGTCCTTTTTCAGTGCGTCACAAGTTGAATTGACCATTCTTCGTGCTTTCATAAGATATGTTCTCACAGAAATCAAAAACCAGTCAGAGCCAATTCCATTGGTGGAAAATAGTCAGAAAACTGTTTGTTGGCAATTTGCACCAATCAAAAACGTTCGAGTAAAAATGAACTGACCTCATTAGGTCTGTTTCTACTGGAATCACAAACCAGTCAGAACGTTTTTGATTGGTCCAAATCGGCAACAACCAGTTTCCTGACTATTTTCAACCAATGAAAGTCGCTCTGACTGGTTTGTAATTTCTATGAAAACAGACTTATTGTGGTCGTTCGTTTGAAGGTATCTTAAAGGTTCTGTTCTAAAGATCGGCCCACAATCCGATCGGCCCACCGGGGATTTCCCGGTATCCCGGTGGGTTCATCCAACCCTGTTCCTCGATAAAACAAATAAAACAGAGAAATTGAGATTTTAGATTCCGATTGCTTAGCCATGAGAAGGCAATAAAGAAGCTTACAGTTGCATTATGAATGAACAGTAACAAGTTTCCCGGACATATTTTCTGTGCTAGCAGAAAAAATCATATAGTTGACTAGCTAATAGAGACGATGGTGTTTTCTATTTAAAAAGGTTGGATATCGCATCCCAATCATTCATTCTCTATTTTTCCTAGGGCAAATTGAATTTTAATTTTTCCATTAAACTCCCATAGTTCTGTCGCACCTGCAGTGAAATGCAATCTGTATCTCGCAGCATTATTTCATTGTCGAACCGAATTGAAATTCAATGAGATCGCACAGCGCGATAACGAATTTAGCTTAACCGTTTGCTTATGAAAAGCAAAAGAGAGAAAAATTATTTAATTTATAGCCCAGATTACGACAAAATAAAACATGCATATTTATTCATGTTGGTGTCACAACTCTCATGTTTATTTCGCCAAGTCGTCCAATCAGCAATACACTTTCTATAGCGATGAAAATTATGAAATAATGTTTTGCGAAATTTGATCACCTCATTTTAGCTAGAGGGATATTGAATATATATTTTTGGAACTTTCCTTAGTCTGCAAGACTCAGTCTTGATGCAATATTAAACTCAGAGGATAATCCTCAGAAAAGTGTGTGTTAATCTAAATATTGCTTCATCGTATAAAAATTAGGCTGCTATAATGTTTTATTATGAGTCAGCTACAGTAATGATTTGCAGAAATTTCACCGAGTTCTCATTAATTCGAATTAGAACTTATTTCAACATCCGCTTTTCCGAAGATATTTTGCGCTCGAAAGATATTACGCTTGCGGCCAAACGGTCGACTATGGGTTAAATTAATTAACAAAGTTTTGTTTTGTTATTCGTGATAAATGAAAAATCCACTTCCAATTCAAATAAGAAATTGACTATTATAAATCCAAATCATACCGTGTCTAATCCAATTCATATTTTTGTAAATACATAATTGGCTCTTCAATTTATCGATAGAAGGCCACTTAAAGCAAATAATTTTCTCATTTCCAAACTCGTATTGGGTTTTGGCCTAACTTTTTTTTTGTAATCGAAATTCTGAACCAGGTATCCTGCAGAGCACCCCCGACTGTGCAAACGACCATAAAAGCGCATTATATAGTAGGAAAAGCATTCCGAATATTGGTTGGGAAAAGGAAAAATCATCGTTTACGTTTTTTGAAATGAAATTTACTCTCTTAAAAATCGTTCAGGCTAAAATAATTTTGAACGGTGGTACCTAAAATTATTTATGATTAAATTATCCAAATATTTTTAGCATGATTTCGTTTTTTGGCAAATATTTAGTTTCATGTACATACAATAACAAACTTAATACATTATCAGCAGCTTCCCATAAATTGATTGCCAACATTCCGAAAGCGATAACCAGCTTCCGGACAGCTGACAATAATTATTGACTTTGTCAGTAGGTATAAAGTGGAATTTGAACGTTTGTGTAATGAATTGTATCACACTACAACAGCAAAACCAACATAGGAAATTGACTGAGAGGCAATATTATTGCTATTGATGCGCGCCCGGTTTTTATTTTCAACAATCAAGGCTCTGATACACATCTGATTATTAAAAAGTGTGCATAAAATTATATTGAACTACTTCTTGTGTGCATAATTAACTAACCAACTAGCGTACAACCAAGGAGTAAATTTTCTTAGAAACCAAAATGCAAATTTGCGACACAACATGTGGCTGGAATATTACTCCTGTTCAGCCCGTAATAAAGTCACGTGCCTCTCGCATTTTTGGATTTACGCCACTCTTGTGTTGAAAGCGACAGTGGCCCGGAATAAAATTAAAGCCGTAAATTGAAAGTTATTTGCCGTTTTTATTGGAATTCGAATTTATTTGCAGAAAGTAATTTTATTTTCAAGTGCATATTTATTTAAATATTGTAATTACTTTCCTAGTAAGGGGAGATAATTTGATTTTAAAGAATTCCTGGAATGTTTGTTTGAATTTCTTCCTTTTGGAAAGTGAACGTCTTTCCATTCTTAAGGATATCTTGAGAATGACTTCCTTCCAGTAAACCTCAAGTACCTGGCTATAGTATCGTCCTGGTTTGAGAACCACATTGATTTCTATATTTGCTGAATTTTCAAGGGTTGCAAATTGTATAATTCATTGTTATGGTTCGAGGTTTGTTTCAAGTATGACTATTGCTCATTTTCGATTATTGTCTGAATCATTAAGAAATTTTGGTCGAATGTTTGAGTCGCTTGGACATGCAACTTATTCTTCAAGACTGAGTTTCGTTTCCTACTTTCATGACATAACTTTATTGCACATGAATGTTAACTGGCTTATTTTTGGAAAACTTTCTAGATAGATTTATATTTAATATTTATTTTTTATGCCACGACTGCATTGAAATTGTAGGTTTTGCAATTTACTATTCAATAACTTATTAATATTAATGTTTCTTTACATTCATAAACTTAAAACATTTGTTTGTCACGATTTCATATTCAATTAATTCGACCACTGACAAAATATTTTACAATATACCAAAGCATTTATTTTTATGTTATTTTAGTTTCAAAATTAAAAAATAACGAATATTAAACTAAGCTTTAAACAATATTCATTCCAATTGGACCCTGATATAAATCACCGAAACTGTTGACACACGTTCATTAAATATACATTTTGCCGTCCAATTTTCTCCTTTAACTCTCTAATATGACAATGCCCTCTAAAATATACGAGTTTTTGCTGTTGTTTTTGCTATATCGGCCAGATTAGGGTAATTTATTATCGTTCATCATATTATGGTGGTTTTTCATGAATTATAAGTCAAAGGAAAATAAATCTAAGACAACACAGACTTATTAATTGTTTTATTATATGATTTCACGAGAATTATTAATATTAATTGCTAGGTTATTCAAATATTTTTGCAGTTTGCCCAATATCGTTAAACCGGATTCCTTTGGATAAGGATATTTATTTGGCAATTAATCCATTTCCCAATGTATAACATGTATAGTTTTTAGATAACTCAGGAAAAATTACTATTTAAGATTGGAAATCCCTTTTCCGTTACTTAAAAACTTGCGTCTTTTAGCCTTACTTAATGCCACGTAAAAAGCAGCAAGGTATACATACATATTTAAAGTACCTACTCTAATATGTAAACAGGTTTACCGCATTTCAAAGGTACCCAGGTGTCGCAAGAAAATGCTTTTAAGTACACACTCCTAGTCTAATTTGTGAGGCGATAAAATTTCATGGTTAAATAATATCACTTTGTTTTATGGGTTTCTTAAAGCTTACCGAGGAAAAGTTTACATTGTGAATGTTGCACCTTGCACATTAGATTTGTTATAATCAGTTAATGTTGGATTTGCTACCATCACAGCACTTGTAAAACGTGTTGCATTCAATAAATAAAAACATCATTATAATGTCTACTTATAGGTATGTTTTTAAGGCTTAGATTCTCTATATATACTGATAATATTTTCCGAAACCTCAGAATTAACTTTATTTAGATAGTTAGGTTAGCTTCACTTGAAAAAGTAGCTATTCGTTTTTTTTTTTTTTGTTTCTTCACTAATTACTGTTCAATTAAATTTTCATTTTCTATTCAATTCTGAAGAATAATGGGTTCTTTAAAATGGAACAGAGCAATTTTCCAGTCCAGCGTACGCAATACATAACGAAAACAATAAAAGCAATGACGCTAAAGCAATAAATAAAAATTCAAGTTCTTCTTTTTATTCGGGCATGACATTAAATCTACGGCAATTAAAAAAAACAATTTATCTGTCTAATCAGAAGGCTGCGCAAAAATACGATGGCAATAAAACCACCAAGCAAAGCGCCCCGTGAGCATTAATTACTGAAAAAAATAATTAAGGCCAATCTAAAGCATTTTATTTTTGCTAGTCGAAAAAATGCTTTATAAATTCTGTATTAAAATAACATAAAATTGATGGTTGACGTTTGAACAGCGTAAATTAGCTGAAAAAGAAGCAGTAAGCATAACTGTTTTCATTAGTGTATGAGATTTCCAGAAAATTTGGTCATAGATATTATTTGTAACCTGAACAAAAAAATATCGAGTTTTTCTCAAAACTAATTATCTAAGTATCACTTTTAAACTAAGGTTAGAATTGATCTAGTAATAAGGCTATTAAGATTTATAAAAGAAAAATCCACCGGTGCCATTGGAAATGAATAACCCAGAATATGAAACTTTTTACGATCGTCAAATGATCGAAGAACGAGCGGTTTGAGAAAGCACTTTGCGAAATTGAAAATGGTAATGACGGAGAATCGACACTCTTCATAAATTATCAAAGGAACTAAACCGAAAATTAATAAGCGATTCTAGAAGGTCCCAAGAGTGAAAATAATTTACGGAGAAAATTACTTTCAAACTATAGTTAAGAAAGTTGTTTGGTTCTACTTTTAAATTTTACTGATACATTTTGCTTTTGAAGTAGAACTTCTTTATGCATGATAGGGTAAGTTCGTCTTATGCGAGTTGTTATGTAACGAAAACATGCAACGCTAGGCATGCCCTCTACTGCCATGTAGTCGAGTGGGGATCACAGAATATATCCACCACGAAATCAGGAAGCACAATAGATGCAGTATTAATTTGTTAGATATTCAGATAGATTGCAATAAAAAACAATTAAATACATATCTTTCTTTTTTGTCGTTGAATGTTATCGGCAAATAGGTATACCATGAATTTTTTCTAAACATCTGTTTTTTTTTTGGGGAAGTTTAAAGTCCGGTGCTCTTATAGTTTATATTTAGTAAAATCGCGCTGAGGCCGATTATATTTTGCAATGACGAAGTTGGAGGTGTGTCTTGTGCTGTAATAATTTATATTTAGTAAAATCGCGACCCGGACATTTAAAATAACAAACTAAATATTGGTGGAGATGTTAAGTATAGTGTTCTGATTGATGTCCCAAAATTTACAAAAAAACCATCATGAGGAAAATCCGCCATTTTGAAAAAATCACCGCAATCTTGGATTTGTCGAGTTTTAAGCCTAGTGACTGAACCGATCATCATATTTTATTCGTTTTTGCATTAATTTACCTTATTTGGGTTGTCAAAATACTAAAATTGTGGATGCTGTTTCCAGGGCTGGATGAAGCTGCAATCAGGACTAGAAATAAGATCGGTGTCCTCTCCTACTATCATTGACACCGCACCATTGTTAGCTGATTCCACAACATTTTCCACTATGACGGTATCCGCATCACCCGGAGCTTGAATGATCTTGATACCATTTTCCATGAGGTGTCTTGATAGCAAAGCTATGAATCAAACCTTGTTTTTCACATTTGCCAAAAACGCTCCTTGTTATGATGTTTAGGGCAAACCATCGTCGATTAAAATCTTTGTCGATGCTCCTGTGGCGTTTCTTTTTGTATGTTCTTCGTCCTTGGTGCTTGGAGATTCGTAATCGTCGAAAACCACATTAGCTTTTTGCCCCAAGTGATTTTTCACGTACCTCACATAGTGGAGGCAGATTTGGCTGAAATTTGCTGGACGCGCCCACGCAACCCTCTGTAAAAGGAACCCGCCATCGACTGTATACTCTGTGCTCACTAAAAAGTTGTTCACAGGCGGCGCTATTTCTTCTAAAGCATCTATCAATCCAGACTTAGTGCCGTTACGCACCAACGTCCCGTCAAACAGCGCTGGAGGTTTTGCTGCAAGTTCATATCTCAAGTACTCCTTGAGGCCATCATCGTCACGCACAACACATAGCAATCCGTGAAACAGTTGTTTGGGGTTGACGCTGCGATGAAGGTCGTGACTTTGTTGTTTTGTTTCAAGTTGACGTTACTAAATTTTTGTCCTGTGATTGATTTCATTGCTTGCAAACTACGGAAGAGAGCTTCATCACAGTTAACTGTATCGTCGGCTACTACACCGGTAGACAAATACACTAGATGGTTCGTTGAGTAGTTGAAAGGATGATGTGATTGGAACCAGTTTACCATCTTGCTAACGTCTGCCTTATCTCTCATTTACCGTGACTCTCTTAGCTCCACGTGCTGGTTGGAGGTTTCGGCAGAGACTCCACAGAACATTTCAGTAGCGTCTATTACATTTATAAATGAAGGCATGGCACAAACCCATCGACCAATGACGTTATTCGTTATCGTCATCAACACTTGCTCTACTGTCATATCGTTCCATATGTCTGACCAGAACTTTCCAGTTCTCCTGACAATAAAGCAGCCTTCTTTTGTAGCATTTTCAATTTCCCTTCAAGTATGCTACTGTGTTTTGCCATAGTGGATATAATTCCATATAGAACTATAAAGAAATAAATGAATTAACGACTATCTTTTCTGTGCCCAAATTTTATTACCTTGAGTACTGCCTTCTAATAAAAGTTTTTTGGTTCGGGTTTGCAACTGTAGTTAATTGATCTAGGAAGGTTTGATTCAGTACGGCAGGGCCCGCTGTTATTGATTAGAATCTTATAAAAAGTAGAGAGTATCATCATCTCTAGTTGGCAAATCCAATCAAAAAATCTGAGGTTATGATAGTTGCGGTTGTTTACTTTTTTCGATTTTTCAGTTTCATGATACATCTGTCATTGAACAGCTGTCTTGTCTAGGCGTTTTCTTTAGATCTGTTCTACTTTTTGACATATGTTTTATAGGCAATTTTCAACATCCACCGGTTATCTGGAGTCATTTATACACAACCCACTTTTCAGTTCGTATTTTTGGGGTGAAACTTAACACGCCCTTTTCTATAATTTTCATCAATGTCAAAATTAGAAGTTTGACAAATGGAAGCCCTCTTTCCAAATCTAAAAGGAAGAATCTCCCCTCTTGATTTTGAGACCTGATACTGTGAGGTCGGTCTTGGCCCTAATTATTTTTAGGCAAGCCTTTTTGGAATTTTTTGCCAGGGAAACTCGAATTAGACTACTTTCTTGTTGATCATTGTCTAGAGTTGTCCCTTGGTCATTTTGAATTTTGTTTCGGTAAGTTTTGAGATCTTCTTCAGGAATCACCTACAACACGTGTTTCATTTCTTCAATAGGATCGTTCCGAGCAGCTTTTGGAAATGTAAGACTTCACTTTTGGCCTAGAGCATCTCTCAGTTAGAGGTAAGATTATTTTTAATGTTCGGGGCTCGATCTGTTTTTTTATACGAACATCGTTATAGGGTTCTAGGCTATATCTAGACAGATTCTAGGCTGGATCTAGATTGCTCTTAGTTGAGGCTCTGGTAGCTTCCCTTCAGCAATCCTTTTTGGTACCACTCTGATAGAACCACGTTGAGTTCTACGTTAAACAGATAAAACGTGGATAGGATTCCCATAGAACTCACTCACCATACCATAGTCTGGAACAAACTTAGAACTGCTAACTGCTATTGTCTGGATCTACAGTGAGACCAAACATGTAGATAACTTCACTTTAGGAGCTTTCGAGTTTACACATACATTTGAAGATAACTAACACTTGTATACAATATGTAAGTTGCACTTTTTACTATTTAGGCAAATCTTATATAAATCACTTGACACTGAATTACGTCAGTACGTGCCCCTTAGATAAAATTCTATAATTTTACCCTGAGGTTGCCCTAATAATAGTTTTTACCTTTCTGGTGTTAAATTTGCCTCTTGGTAGAGTGTAACTGAAATTGTGGTCTTAATCTTTCACAAGTGTAAACAAACAGTTAAAACTATTTATTTTAAATTCATATACAGGGTGTTCGGAAAGTCAACGATAATACTAAAGAAGCTGATAGAGCAACTCATTAGCATCCAGAAAAACCTAATATGACCTTAATAAAAAATCGATGATTTCCAAGATATTGTCACTTTAATAAAATCGTCCTCTTTTCTTTGATCAGATTTTCGAGTGTCACTTTAAAATTTTAATTATTCTCAGATTCTGAATTAAGTTTTGCAATGGTGAATAGACATTTCATTTGTCATAGACCTACAATAAAAGTCAAAGTTCAAAACATTTACTAAAAAATCTTTTTAGGCCGGAGTTACCCAATTCCTTAATTCTTAATATTTGTCCTTAATAATTCTTAATTCTTAAAAAGTTCAATTTATTTAACATTGGGGTTTTTAAAGATTAAGAATTAAGAACAAAAATTAAGAATTAAGGAATTGGATAACTCCGGCCTTAAAGTGAATACTTCTGATACTTCTAATTTTATTAAAGGGACAATATCTCGGAAACCATCGATTTTTTACTAAGCTCATATTATCTTTTTCTGGATGCTAATGAGTTGCTGCATCAGCCCTTTCAGTATTATCGTTGACTTTCCGGACTTTTAGATTTTTCTTTATAGCTCCTGCAATTTTTGAGGGATTTAGCTGAAATTTGGATTATAGGTTAAGCAATAGGAGCTGCATGATTGCACATTTCAAACGTTTGTTTGAATTTACAGGGTGATGTTTTTTCAGGGGTCATATACCCTTTTCTGCCCCTGAACTTCTTGGCGATGCGCCGCGGGTAGATTCTAAGAACTAAATCATTTTTCTACCTTATTTAGAAACTTTTTGTTCTCCTGTAGTTTTTTCGAATTACCGACCATTATCGAGAAAAAAATTAAAAACCAAATCTCTGTAATTAGCTAGATGAAACTACAGTGCCTCAATATACCTTTTCTACCTATAGTGGCGACAATAGAAGTCGAGCCGCCATAGTATTGATAATTTTCAGTAGGAATCTAGAAGTGAGCCACGCCCTTGCCAACATATTCTTGCTCATTTTCAATATGAATACATTAAAATTTCACCACCCTGTAAATCAGTAACAAAGCGTTTGCTGACCTATGTTTATTAGAAATGTTAGTAATAAAATAAATCAAAGAATCAACCCTTTCAGTTTGGACCATGACTTATGGGACACCCTGTATATTATTTACATTCATATTTTTTTTTATAATCAAATATTTATAAATTGGTACAAGCCATAATCCATACACATTTTTAACAACGTTCTGGCTATCCCTATTTAATATTGTAATTATTTTTAATAAAGAAAGCCAGATACATTATTGTACCTAATTGGTTGTTTTATTGCTAAGATCTCCAATTGCACAGGTTTTGTTTATGACATCATTAAGTAATCTTCCTAGTTAAGTCACAATTAACTTGGTGGCGCCCAGAGATAAGATGTATACAAGGAATCCATAAATCCATGGCCTCCGAATTGATGCTGACTAGCCGTACGCAGTATAATTAATCACTTGCCAAAGAGTACGTTATACTTTTTTTTTTAATCAGGCACTTTCCAAAAAGTACGTTATACTTTGACAAATTGACGGAATTCCAATGGAGTCATAACATCCTCGAGCTTCTGCATTTGTTGTAGGGACATGTGACCACATTTTGCATAGTTAAGATGTCCCGCAGAGTGGAAAAACGTAATCATTCTTTGGACACACAGCAAGTGAAAAGCCCAATCTCTGGAACGTTCGACTCTGACAAACAGACGCATGATACCAACCATCTCAAAGTATTGCACCCACAACTTCGCAATGCGCCGTTCAGATGCAACGAAACCTTTCAATTTAGCGTCGAACATATCTTCTGACTGAGCGACGTAGGTAATCTGACGACAAAATATAATCTATAGAAGTATTTCCAAAGAGCAGGTCTGAGTGTATTTGTTTTAAGTTATCACTTAGAAGAGTGCGGACATTTTCTATATCCCGAATGATCAACAATCGCCTGCGTCAGAAAATATGTACGGAGAGCTCGCGCGTAGGCATGGCGGTTTACCATATGGGTCACCGGCGTACACCGTCTCCCACAATTCTTCCAGGCCGCTACCTGCCATGACGGTTCCCACAGCGCTCATAAACGACATCTGCATCTGAAAGCCATCGAGGCGCAAAATAATACACGACAACGGGCGTTCTTCTCTAGCCGCAAGAACGATGTCCAGCGCCTTCGCGTAGAGAGGTTGGTCGGAAGTTACCACGCACGTCGACTGCTGCGCCTTTCTGCATATTTCCACGGCGAATACGAGACAGGTGTAAATCGTAGTAGGATTCAGAGGCGAAAGTCAATGGAAGAACTTTTGCACTCTTCTTTAGATGTTATTGCCTTCATAAACCCATTCCAGCCAGGCCCTGGAGTTTCTTGGAGCTGATATCCTCACATGCACTTCATATCAATGAGATTGGCTTCCTTGGCTGAGGCAGGTTCTGGAAGAGCAGCGCTAACGTCTTCCGCAACGATAAGTGCTGTAACGATTCTGGGTTTTCCTCAGGGTGCCAACTCGATTGTACCTAGAGACCTCAACTCTGCTGTTGGAAGTGATTGGTTAGTTCTTGAAATCGGATCGCTTGCTTCAATGGCTTGTGAAGGCGTTATGTACCTTATCCTTCCCATGGCGTGAAAGGTGCCATGACCATCTAAAATCCTCACGTTATGGTCAGTATTGTCAAATAAAAATCTAGAATTCTACTATCCGATTCTGTACCTTCTGATGGAGGTGCACATAAATTCCGTTACCCTGCCCTACTCCTAGGATTGATCATCCCGATCAACTTCACGACCATGATATTTCGTCAATCTGTCTAGATGTACAACTTTCATCTTACTCCTGGACGTGGATTCCGTGCACTGTCGAATTCTATTAGCGACATGTCGCGTTCGATATTTTGTAATACGTGAACCGTTTTCTACACGATTTCCCATCATATTAAATGTAGAAATCGACACCAGAATTCGACATGCAGAAAGTGACAGAACACAGAATCCGCGTCCTGGTGTTGCGCTGAACTCGATTAACCAAATCGTTGATCCTCTTGATTATTCTGTAGGGTCCTTCCCATGCTGAAGACAATTTCGGCGACACTCCTTTCTTTCTGGCTGGATTATACAGCCACACTAAATCACCTTCTTCAAAAACATTTTTCCACTGATGGATCAGCGTTCTTTGCAACTGCATTCTCAAAACGAATCGATTCGGAGTACGCAACAGCCTCGAGCCATATCATCGATGATTGATGAAAGCTGACTCCTAATCCAAGTTGTAAGGAAGAAACGAACGACGGGCTCCAAGTACAGTAGCGCCATCTACAACTCAACTGTCAGTATTACATGCCATTACTTGCGAGTTTATTCGCCCACAATCCATGCCGCTTAGCGCGGGTAATTTAACACATTCTCATCGTCGCGTCCTGTTTTTTGCCCTAAAATTGAATTTTAGCTCAGCATATTCCATTACAACTATTCAATATTTCCAAACCTATTAATGTTTTCAAGTATAATGGAGATTATAAACAATTTGGAACAAAAATAAATAAAATCGGACGCTCGGTTCACTTGCTATAGACATTATCCCTAACATTTTTACCAATTTTCAGCTTGTTATTTCAAATGTCCAGGTTTTGTCAAATTTTTGTCTTTTTGTCTACACTATAATAATTGGCTCTTTCAACATAAGGCATACTTGACTTATGGGTGATCTTTCATTCTCTGATAAAAAGTCGTTACCGTACAATGGAGAGATTTCCACTGCAATTTCACTTTTTCAAACTCATTTATTAGGTATTTTGTACAATTTTCACAGTTTTCTTTAGTTGCTTGACCATCAGGCACGAAAATGAATTTAACAAAAAAATTCAAAAGAATCAATGTTTTGTTCCCTAAAATTCTAAGCCAAACAACCAGCCCTGAGCCTTTCCAATTGGTTTTAAATTAAATTTGTCCTTCATAATTTGCTACCCTTACATTGCAATATTATCCGAGATTGTCAGGATTTGTGCCCGAATTTGGAACATGGAATATATTTTTTTAAATTCGAAATGGCCTATCGAAGGATACACCGGAGAGGATATCCGTTTTTTGCCATATTGTTTCAGGATTATCCTTTTTCGTTGTTCAATTTCAACTGAAAGATATTATTTCACCTAAATCGTATTTTAGGATTGTTGAAATAATAATAAATTTGAAGGCAATAATTCAATCATCTCAAAAACAAAAGCAATTGGTTAACCAATATACTACATAGATATTTATTTTCTTTCATCAAAAAAAAGTCGAAGTACATAAATATTATTCTTGGTGATACGCAGATAGATTTCAACGCCAGACGCAAGAATATCAAACAAAGGCAGCATTTATAATTGAAGCTAATCTGATTCAGACTACGGGCTGCCTCTCCCAGTCTCATTTTCGAGAAATAATTGCAAACGTTCTGTATATTTTAACCAAAAAAAAAAAACCAGGGAATAATTGCGCTTTTGATATCTGAAGGAATGAAAAATGCGAGTAAGAATATAATAATATGCGAACATACAAATAACCAAATTCTTTTGTATTTATTAGGTAAAATGATGTATATTCTACATAATAGGTTGGAAATTCAAACACATAATGGAAAAAGTGAATTCTTAAATTAAATAACAAGACACTGACAAGAATTTTTTTTAAAGTGAAGTATAGAGCTTTGGCATTAATCCTTTCATACATAATTCAGATTTGATTTCCTTGTTTCGAATTTTTCTTTGAAGTGGAGTAAAGATGATAATTGAATTAGTTGATAGATCAAAGTTACTAGTACCTATGTGAAATCATGATGAATTAAAGCTTTCAATAATTTATGAAAAACTACAACATTCTAAGCTTATAGAAAATTTAATTTACAGCCAGTTTTCGTTTCGCTGAAAAGCCGCAACGCTTCTGTCTAAACCAGGTTACCTTTTATTGTCAGTGTTGCTACACCCTCTTTCAAACAAAAGACCAAAATTATAGCTAGGGGGAGGTCAGTAAATGGCCTCATCCCCGACTTGTTTGGGACATATAACGCAATTTGCAGGAAATAACGGCTATAAATATCTTAAGTGGTTAAAAATTGGCGTAGCATCATCCATGGAAATTTAGCAGGTTGACCCTCGTATAATAATGACATTTGATGACAAAGTATTTTTTAAATTTCAGGGTTATGAAACAGAAAGCAGAGTTGCCAGAATGTGTAAAATATCTGTGTAGATTCAGTTCCAAAATATTTTTCCAAATGGGTAGTGAAATTATTCAATTTATTTGAAATAAAATAAATCCAACGTAACCATTGCAGTAAGCTTATCAGCATAAATATGTTTTCGCAGTAACTTTTTTCTCACTTTTGATCCAACAAAAATATTGGTAAAAACTGGCTTTATATCTATTCAAACTATGCCTACCCCAAATATATTTGGTAGTTGGGCTTCAATTATTATTCCCTAAAGAACCTCTGGTTTGTTTTTCTCGAAATAGCCGTAACATTTATCCATTTCCCTTATTTTTTTTTGTGAAATTATTTTTGGCATATTGAATATGAAATAAATTTGACAATGCTGAATTTTGAAAAATGTCAATAGATTTTGCAGGCATGTAAAATAGTTAGGGACCGTTTATATATTGCACCATTGAAAAATGTGTCAAATTTGATTGGCCAGATAACAGAATTTTAATACCGCGACACTTACGAAATAATGTAAAGCACATTTAAAACTGCCTGGATTTTGACATATAATGTCATTATTATACGAGGGTCAACCTGCCAAATTTCCATCGATAATACTACGCCAATAATATCTGAAAAGCAAAATGCTCACAAATATTTGGATGCTTTCCATCAGATTCAGTTTCGGCAATTGTAGATTTTAATTTGAAACTTATAAAGTCAATATTTACCTCGAAATTCTGCGTTTTTTGTTATTAAGTATGATGTTCATACCTCAAGTCTACAGGGTGTATCAGGTATGAGTACCTACGAATATTTTAACATAACAAGGGTTCGGAGTGCTACCTGGTTGTCGCTGCATATATAAATATGCTTGCCCAAGTAACCTCCCTGGAGATTTTCCTGAGCACATGCCTGTATGGCGTAGATCTTAATCTGGTATACCGTTGGGGGGACCCAGTGCAAAACTTATTCTTGCCACAGGTCTCTCTCCATATACACCAGCCCCTGCACACTCCCCCGTGTGTATAATCTGGTATAAAGACGGGAAGCTCCTTCGGCTTGTGAAAGCCTGTGTCAGGCTCAAGCCAGTCGTCCCTTTCAGAGATGACGACCTTGTATTATTTAGGAGGGGCTGAATTTTTTGGTATAGCATCCCTTCTGGTGAGAAGGAGGTCCTGCCTGATGGTATCAGTCCAGGCCCTTGCATGTCTCATACTCAGTCCTCTGTGAACTCATTGGCCCCAATCGTTGAGTCTGACAGACGCCTTCCGGGCCAGTATCTTCACAAAGAGATGCAGAGGCATTATGCCCAGTATGGCCTCCATCGCCAACGTTGGGGTGGTTCTAAAAGCTCCATTTGTAGCCATGCAGGCAAGTCATTGGAGCTTGTTCAGCTTTGCCCTGTAGGTGGATTTGCTAAGCGCGTTCCACCAAACTAAGCGTACGTGATCATTGGCCTTATCACTGCTGTGTGAAGCCAGTGGACTATGTGAGGTTGTAAGCCCCAGATGCTCTCTGGACGACCCTATTGACGTGATCTTTCTAGATCAGCCTAGAGTCAATGATAACTTCTAGATATTTGACCATACCGGATGGAACAAGTCTCGATCCAAAGAGCGTGATTCCTTCCAGGTCCACAATTCTTCGCTTTGTAATTGGTACTACCTCGGTCTTGTCCGGATTTATCGAAAGTCCGTGATTTTTACTCTATCTATCTACCATGTAAAGAGCTCTTAACAGCGTGATCCCTTTGATAGTGCTGGGTACCCTACCAGCCACAACGATGACAAGATCGTCTGCGTAGCCTTGAGTATACATACCTTCCTCGTTCAGAGTGAGGAGCAGACCATTTAGTACCAGGTACCACAGCAGAGGCGACAGTACATCCTCCTGCGGGCAGCTTCTAGGTACGGTTGAGCTGATCTTCCAACTACCAATCAAGCTTGTAATGATTCTGCTTTCCAGCATGACCCAGATCCATTTGACAATTATGTTCTCTATGCCAAAGCTTTCTGCAGCATTTTTTATGGAGTCAAATGAGGTGTTATTAAATGCCCCTCCGATGTCTAGAAATACACTCAGAGTCATCTCTTTATGAGAGATCTCCCACTGTAGCCTTACTAAAAGACTGTGGAGAGCCGTCACAGTTGACATGGCAGAACTATAAGCGTGTTGATTAGGGTGCATGGGCATTGTTTTTGATGCACTTTTCCTGATGAATGTGTCCACCAGTTTTTCCAGCGTTTTTAGGAGAAACGAGGATAGACTGATGGGTCTGTAATCTTTAGCCGATTCGTAGTTATAGCGTCCTGGCTTGGGGATAAATACCACTTGGAACTTACGCCAGGAATATGGTACTTGACAACTTGACCATATGCGAGGCAGGCTCCAAAGAGGCGTATTAGGTGCGGAATCAGTAATTCCAGCCAATTTTGTAAAAGAGCCGGAAAGATTCTATCTGGTTCCGAACTCTCAAAAGTTCCAAATGCGTGCATGTCCCATCTTAATCTTACGGAGCTTTCTGATACCACCCTCGAAGCTATTTTCCAGTCACCTGGCCTTGCGCCACCTTCTGAAGCGTGTATTGGTGGTTAACCAGTTTGCAAGATTTCAGAGCCCGGAAAGTGTGTTTCCAGGAGCCAACCAAGTGCCTTCTCTACGGTAGCGCTATAATAGCCGGAGGGAAGCTTTAGTGACCCCAGCTCCCGTCCTGGGTCTATCGAGAGAATCTCTTGGAGCTTGTCGGTTGCCGAAAGCTCGTCTGCAGAACGTTCTCCACGATTCTCTTTTGGACCTTCTTATGAGATCTTTGTATCTGCGCTGAGACTGCTTGTGGCTGTCCCAGTCAGGGAGGGATTTAGACCGTATGTCCCTCTTAAAGAGCCTGCGGGCTCCTTCACGAGCCTTGTCGAGGTCGGAGTTCCACCAAGGAGTTTTCTTCTTTCCTCGATTGGTCCGAAGCTGACAGTTTCATTCATCCGTATCGGTGATTGCGTTACGTATGAATTCGGCTGCTTCCTCCACTCATCTATTGAGTCATATGGCAGATAGGCCGAGGAAACTACTATCGATCTTCTCTGTCCCAGTCTGTCCTTGAGGCAGCTTTACCGCTACTAGGTCTCTAGATCAGAAGTTAGCAATTAGACATAGATGCAGGTCCTTGGGCTCAGTTGGAAGTCCCTTTTATAGACAATAGGTCTTTCCACTCTACCTAATCCTCTTACGCGACCCTTGTATGCCCAAGGTTCTGATAGGGGGTATACATGTGTCTGCCTCATCGCAATGTAACGATCTATTAAGGAGGTCGCCCCTTTGCTATGCTTACTTTGAGAAAATAGAGTATCTTTTTCCATGGTATGGGATAATGATTGGACCTATTTCTAGGCTGTGGATGGTCCAGCCCGTGTCACCGTTGGTGTATCATCTACATCCACTAGAGCCATGAATTCGGTCACCTTTTTCTCCAGATCTTCCGAGCCATCGACTGGCTGTTCCGAAGTTGGATTGGGCGGTGAGGTTCCTTCCGAGGATGGAGTATTATTACTACTACCCTTCTAGGCTGGAGCCGTCGGACGCAGCTGGAGCTTTTGCCCTGCGTACGCCTTGTAGTTTTGGCGTCCCAAGACCTCAGACGAAGCCTCGTCAACCCCAAAAACCATGAGAGCCCTGTTCGGCTCTTATGTCCTCCATAGATTCGTCCTGAGTCCAGGATTCTGTATACTTAGGCATTTGAGGATGGTATTGGTGTCGTCTGGAACTCCGTGGACACTACCGCAATCATCTATGCAATCCTGGGGGCTGTATCGCCTCACACATAGCGATGCCCCCTCCCAGGGCCTTATCAAGGAGATGACCTCCTCCAACCACTCTAGAGTCCACTGGTCTCCGCAACCGACCATAATGGTTCCCTGCAGATCACAGCGAAACTTGTCCAATTGAGGGAAGCGGTCCTCCCCATCTGATCTATGTGTTGAATGCCGCCATGATCTTTTTGCTCTGTGGCTCATCGACCGTAGTGGTTGGAAACGTTTTCGGCACTATGGTTACCCCGAGCTCAGCAGATGTTGCGGCACTGTATAAAGTCATCCCTGGTCCTGCTAGTTTTACCCCAGAAGCCCTGGGCCTCTTCACCTGCGCCGAATCTCTCTTCGATCCAGGAGTGCTGCCCTCAGATCTGAGACATTTTGTCCCGGTTCCGTGCCCCCCGTAATGAGGTAGTAGTTGAGCCTCCGCCAGTGCCCTGGCTCATGGACTGTGTTGCTGCACCGGATCTGTTCTTCTTGTTAGAAGATTGGGTGCCAGTGTCACCAGTCCACTTAGTGGGATCTTGTGATTGTCCCTCTTTTAAAGCCTCCTTAGGAGCCCGGTTTCAAGTCTCTCCTTGCGGAGAACCCTTTGAAGATTTATTTGTATTTGAAAATTCCATATAAATCCCACGAGTAGTCCGGAATTAAAGGTCCGCCCACACGGCGCCGGTTTGTATGGTTAAGGCTAGATACTCTGGAAGGTCGCCTGGTATCTCAGAGGCACCGTTCAAGATACATCACCCTGCGCCATACAGTTCTTCAGCGCGGTAGCAAACACCTTGAGGTTGGGGATTTTTTGTTCGCGCTTTACTGCTCTAGATCCGCCACCTTTAGTTAAAATAGGGTCACCTCGTGAAGGGTAGTGGTAAAGCTAGTCGTGGACGGTCTTGGGAATCCCCCTGGTAGGATGCAGGTTCTGGAGGCCGTAGTCTAGTGTAAGTCCTACATCCTCACTCTAACCCCTGAAAAAAATAATACTTACTCAGCTACTTGCCAAATCTTCATTATGAAAATAATAATTTTTGTTAAAAGGTTTTCAAAACACTAAAATCAACTCGCAGATTTTGCACACTCACACTTCTCGTATCACGCAATCTTTGTAAAACGGGCATAATTAGTCGTATGAAAGAAGTGTAGCAAATGCTATTACTCTACCTTCGTTTCTTTATGCTGCATTAAAGCTGAATATGTTTATCTCAAAAAACTTGAGTAAAAGCATTTGCTTCTGTTTTATTCATATGAGCCAATCTTCTTTCATCAGATGGGTGCCGTTCTATTGGGAAAACTTTCCCTGTTAATTCTGGTAGCTAAATGAGCATTTTGCAACGGTTTTGCCTAAACATGTATCTGCATTTCCGATGCTTGTGAACATTTTGTTTTCAAAAAAAATGAATTACGAGCGTTTCCAATACTTCAACTAAGCGATATGACAAGACAAATCAAGAAACAATTAATTAGTTCAAACAGGGTTCAACCACCTGTTCTTTTTTTGTGCTATGCTGCTAGATGTTTAGATACCGAATTACGAGTGAAATTGTCATGTTATTTTTTCAATTTTTTATTATTGTTGTTGAATAAAAATGCATAGGTAATTGAATGAACTAATAGTATATTCTTCAACGAGCATATAATGATGAATAATAGCCATTATTTGCGAGTAGAAGACTGTACTTTCTCTTCGAACTTTTTGAAAGAAAATCATTAGTTTTTGTAAGAAATAACAATCATCAGAAGTCTAAATCCGCCTTAATTTTATTTAAATTGAAAGTTTGGTGATCTGACAAGAGACGTCGCGTCAGTCATGTTTTGTTTGTATTGTCTCGTTGCAGCCTGTGTATTCCGAAAATACGGAGAATTTGATTGGTCGACAGGCCGTGAATTCCGGTTTGGAATCCACGGGGCGTGTAGAATTCGTATCATTAATCAATTTAATATCGAGCAAGAATGAATGTATTATTTAATGTTCGAAGAGAAAGGTTTTTACATCTCATAAAGATTGGAAAAATTTTATCTTTTGGGCCGTGTGTTGTATAAACAAACTTCTTTTGTTCATATTGGGCCATATTTTCACGAGTTAAAATTTTTGTAGTCAAACCTGATACACCCTGTTTAATTGGTTCTTGGTTGATTTTATTTAATAAGAATATATAAAGACTTTTTTACCAAATTTTTCCAGAAATTTATTGTCTTTTTTTTACTATAAGAAAAATAAATTAATGTGGGTACGTTATAAAAACTGTCCATGACGTGACATACCTAATATAGAGATGGAGTACGTGGTCGAAGTAAAAGAACGTGATCCGGAACCCTACACTAAAGCAACTGGGCACTATTTCATCATTTACTTTGACTCGAGTTCGACATTTGTCACAAGAAATCGTTAAAATTGCTCGGGATTTATTAGTTTGTGTAAGCAATCTCAAGGTCTGAAACATTTCAAAGCTAGAATCAAGATTATTGTTACGGTAGAGTAAATCAATTTCAGTTAAAACGCAAAGCAATTAATTACTGTTGCTTAGATGTCACGATTCCTTTATAAGGACAAAATAATGTTCCTTCGAACAGATGTGATTTAACTGTCAGACAATATTAAAGCACATAAATCATATCCTGCTCAAAGTGTTTTTGTAATAATATACTAAATTGTTGATAAAATAAATATTTTATTTTATAGTACACACTAAATCCAGGGATTGGATGAAATGGTTTTAGTAAATAGTAAAAAATTAAATATTTTCCCCATATAGAATTTCTTTAAACGTATGGTGCAAAACATATTTGGAACAATTAGCAAAACTAACATAAATGCGTTGCAAAATATTCGACATTAACGCACGAAATTGTCTCGAGGCTTTATTGGTGCCAGTAATTAATGTTCGCGGAGTTCGGAAATGCTAAGCATTAATTAATTGTTCGATGTTCATCGCAGTATAAGCCCATGAAATACTATGTATTTTGCGATACCAATTATATTTGAATCTAGAACGGCAACCGCCTAACTGAATCCAATATCCATTGTTATGATATATTGATTATGTGTGTCAACTCCCTTTATAGCGATTAATCACTTTTAATTGATAAATTTGCAAGAAACTAATATCTGATGATGGTAACTTTGATACACCGATCATCGGTAAAAACCTACAATCCAAATCATTTTATTTAAAAATTGAAATTAAAGAGTTGGATTAATTGTTTGCCCTTATAAAAACAATTGTCAGATAAAACGGTCGACCTTATGCTAAATAGTAAAACTAAAACTTTGCCAACATTAGAAATATGTCACCCAAGAAACAAAAAGCCAAAAAGCCGCCGCAGTTGGCATCAGATGCAGTTAGTTTAACGGCTGTGCTCTCCAATTTTGAATTGCAAATGTATTTGTTCGGTCGAGCCACTTGCGTTTAATTTGTTTGTTGATTAATCTTTAAGCGGGATAAATTACGCTAAAATTTGGGGCGTTGAATTGTCAAAACTAGAAACTGTTTAGCATAAAACTATTGAATAATGTAATTTATCTTACTATTTAGTGACAATTTTATTTGTATAACAAACTACTTTTTATGAAACAACGCAGCAATTATTTTATTGAAATATTAATACATTCCCAACTTCAGGCAGTGCTTCTTGGGTCCTTAATAATAGTGAACCCTAATCAAAAATATTTTAATTTAGTTTGCTGGAAGGGTTCTATTTAACCGGATCAGATGTTTGAACTAATTACAAAATAGTTACGATAAATTCCGTAATTGGAGCCTGGAAAACCGGCAATTTGCCACACTATGCCCCCTAACCGTTGCTGACATTTTGTTCCAATTAACAGTCATGATTTATTGATGATCAATTTTATTGCAAAATAGAGATTGCATGTTAAATGCTTCGGTAGTAATTGATTTGCCACCCAAAAATTATAATTGGCACAAATTAAAATTAATTGTTGTTAATTAAATGCAAAAATAATTATGTTTTTAAATTGAAAAGGATTATTCAAAAATTAAAATAAATAGTCCCGCTTAAAGGGTGAATTCTACTAGTTAAATATTTCGTTTTTAAAAAAACATTTATTTAAGTTTAATACAAAGCACTTTGAATACAGACTAACTGTAACAATGCAATTCTAAATATTTTAAATGATTAATTATGCAGGGTCAGCATACTGACTCAGCTTGTTCAGATGTTTGGTGGTGACATAACTCCTCCATCCCTAATTTCAGCTATACCATCAGAGCAGTTGAATCGGTTGACGCTTCAGGGCTTCTTCTTCTTGTTTTCTTCTTCTTCTTGTTTTCTTTGCGGACTGGGTAGTTGAATCGGCTGAAGCTTCAAAGCTTCTTTTTCTTGTTTTCTTTGTGGACTGGGCTTTTGGCAGAATTTTCTGTAAAACATAATGGCACAGCCAAGTATCAATAGAAGATATATTAAAATTATCCAAATTGATGGAAATTGGGAAGATTTGTCGAAATCTAAGTGTGGTTGGTTAGTGATGATTTGGCTCTTTATTTATTCTAATTCATCAAGGTTCAGGTCATCTAGGTGGAAGCTTAGGCTTAAAATTGGCATGAGAGTTGAAGTTTCACTCAGGTCCGGGAAAAGTATGGGCTGGATACTTTCATTTGTCGTCTTTTGGTTATTGAATATGACGAGGTCGTTGAATGAAATTTGGCAACCATGTGGAATTTCAAGGAGGTAGGTTCCACTTAGTTTGATTTTTTCTTGTTGGGCAAAACATTTAACTTTAATTATTTCTTCACTGGGCAGTGAAAAAATTCTTGAATTTCACCAATAACCACGCCACTGGTGCTGTCGTTCAGAATTTAACCCAATAGAATCATGCCTCTGAATAATCACGCCTCTCCACATTCTTCATTTCGCAATGCTGCCGGATTTTATTCTATTTCAAAATGCTACACATACCCATATTGCAAAAAAAAATATGTCCCACCAACTTGTTTATTATTGTTTCTGTCAAGTTTGGCAAAGCAGCAAATTCTTTTGCAGTTCGCCGTTTCGCTAGCCAGACAATAATGTTGACAGGCTTTTAAAATCTTGAAAGTGTCCATGGTCGGCGCACTCATATTACCGCTTTGAGCCAGCTTTTTTAGTTCACTGGTGACCGCTGATGGCTCTGCTGGTCTTATAAAACTGAGGTTATGAAAGTGAAAATGAAACAAATACCGAATGTTCTGTGTACCGAATCCTTTATTGGAAATGTCATTGTCATTTGGCCTTGCCACATTTCAAAATTTAAATTTAAATGGTCTTTTGATTGTGTTTATTCTTGTGAAAAACTAGGGACTCGACAAACCTTTGCAGTCTGCAAACAATGGCGACGATGAATATAGGCCCCGCCGCCATATTTTTGAAATTTCAAATATGAATACATGGGAATTATTGGATATAAATGGATATCTATCATCAAAATTTGGAGGTAACGTATTTCTCTGACTAAAATTCAAATACGTTATTTTTAATTTTTTATAATAGACATGGATATCCGAGGGGATATTCATTTATATCCTATTATTCATATCAAAAATTTGCAAGAATATGTCAGCGGGACCTCCATTGTCGCCATTGTTTGAAGAGGGTTGTCGAGTTACTGAAAAAATTACAGGGAACTATCAATAACAAAGTGCCATCTTTCGGAGAATGACCGAACTAGTATTTATAGTTCACTCTCAGTCGGCAGAGGGCGCTAAAATACGACATGATATGTTAACATTGGAGAGTCCAGTCTATTTACCCCCTATATATATTAGTCTATGAAAGTGTCACATTTCTGACATTTCCGTACTTTTACATTTTTTCAGGTCGACAATGTATATGCCTGCCACGGACAGGAATAATATATTGCATACCGAGGTGGAAAGTGTTTCATTACTGTCGAGAGATTTTAGTTGGACCGAGGCGCAGCCGAGGTCTAACTAAAATCTCGAGACAATAATGAAACTTTCAACCGAGTTATGTATACTATCTTATTTACAATCATTTGAATTTTGTAATTTTTATTTGAATGGAAACTAAAAAAATACAATAAATTTCAACAATATCAGTTACTTCTTGATCAGCAATGAAGCATTTTGCACCTCTTGTTCAGCAATTAGCATTTTCTGTCTCGGATTGTGATATACTATTATTATTCAAATTCAATATCGGAAAGTTTTTCCCAGGAAAGTATGTTAGTTAATTCTATCGGTAAGGGTAATTGACTCGAGCTGACTCGTTTTTTTAAGTTTTGAAGTTCTGAAATAAGATCTTCGGTTGTGTTGCCGAACACTATTTATATTCGTTTATCGCTGACTAGCCAATCAATAAGTCGGTCAATCATATACAGTGTCATATTTTCCTAAGTAGCTTTGTTTTTTGACATAATATGACCCCAATGCTAGAAGAGCCAGCATTACAAGTTCAATAATAAAATATACTTAAATCTAAAAATATTATATAAGGAGATTTATACAACATAATATAAAAAAAGGGGATAGGAACGGGTGTATCATTATTTAGTCAACAAAAACGATGAGTTCAGAAAAAAATATAAGTTCGTTGCTCCAGCTTGGGGGTTTCTCTTGGGATGGGTCCGGTTCTGTGTATCCTTTTGCACCATGTGAGTTGGATTAGGTTCCACTCACCGTTACATCAATGGCCATTTGGCGCTCATGTCGCGGTTCCATGTCCTCGAATTCTTTCTTCTGGCGGATTGGTCAGCTAGTGTAACTCCTTTTGTTAACGAATTAACAAGAGGATCATAATATGCTCCGTTTGCTCAGCGAATAATTATTAGGGGTGGGTTGATAGTTTAATAAGTACAGAATTGCAAGGGCGCCACTGAATTGAGAAAAAATAAATTACATAAAATATGGAAGGGTGAAAATTCAGAAATACACCTAAAAAAAATAATCTGCAGACGGTAATTGATAACTCTGATAAGGAAATAAATAAGGCACATAACTCAACCAAATCCTTATATAGCCAAACCAATAAAACAATTAAGTAAGTTTCAAATTAAATAACTATATACCTATTTTTACAGTGCGGTCAAAAATCAAGTACTGAATAACTTTAAAGTATAAAATCGATTATTGCTGGTGAAACTCTCAGTCAAATCAATAAAAAGAGGTTAACTTTCCATCAGATTCATCAAGCTGAAAAAAAATTAATGCAATTTACCTCAATATAGGTAGTTGCCATATAAATTCATTGAATGAAAATATAATAGATTCAAGTTTCCAGAAATCTTATTCAAAACCAAAAATCTTGTTTTTATAAGCGTAGCAATAACTAAACTTGCGGAAACCGATTATTTGATCTATTTTATTAGAGCTTTTTTTAACATTTCATGACACATTACTAACATATTTGACATTACCAGTAACAACTGACTTTTAATAATATAGGTATGCTAGTTAATAATTGTTAACATAAAAACACAAGGTTTACCATTGACGTTACAGGTATACCTATAATACAGGTGTACCTTTAATAAAAAAAATGAATGATTGAAAATCATAATATTATATCGATAAAATAAATATGGTCAGCTATTGCCAAAAAATAAAATCAGTAAAATCAAATTTGAACTGTTTGAAATCAAAGATTAAAGATTAAACGTTGAAGGTATAAAGGAGATATAACCGAAATTCTCAAATTTGTAAGTAATATAACCCAGTTGAAAAATTGATCAATTTTTGGCGTTATAGGTACTCACCCAAAATAGTTTGGCTCGGTCCTTATATTCACTAATATAATCAGAATAATAATTGATCCAAATTTAGGTCGAAGGGGTCTTTGGAGCTAGTGTAACCATTGATTATGTCAATTAGTTTTAGTTTCGTTACTGAATGAATGGAATTATTGTATGATAATATAGCATAGGTACTTTCTGGGTAATGGTGGAATTATTGAGGTTGTGGGCATTTAATAATCTAACATGTTCGGCAATTGTGGAATGGAAACGTTCAATTGCACCGTTTGATTGTGGGTGATCGGGCGAAATAAAGTGAATTTTAACTTTCACGACAGTGTTTTTAAATTCGGTTCCGTTATCCAAAATAATTCGTTTCGGAACACCGTGGTGTGAAAAGAAGGAAAGGAGACTGTCGGCTATCTCCGTTGCTGCCAAAAATTTAAAGACACAGTAGGCTTGAGCATACTTTCAAAAACTATCTTAAATTGGTCTGTTCCAAAGTGTATGTATCAAGGTGTATTATTTCAAAAGGTTTTATCCCTGTGAGTACGATATTCATCTCTATATTAATTGGGTGTCGTTCATACTTAGTCCCAGTACAAATTTCGCATTGGTTAATATAGGTTTGAATAGAATATTTGAAGTTTGACCAATAATATTTGCTTCTGTTTCTTTCTAACGTTTCTTCTATGCCTCTGTGGTTGCTTTTGGCTTCATGATTATTTTGGATAATTTCGGGAATGTCGTTTTTATTGGTTACATCAATTAGCCTTTTCAAACATCTTACCACTTCGCAAAATGGTTCGTAAATGCCTTGATCCTCAAAATATAAATAATGAAGTTTACCGGGAACTACGTTTTCTTTAATAAATCTCAATATATCTGCTTCGAAATCATTTTCACTAAGTTGGACGGTAATTCAGAGTTTCTTTCCGAAAAGAATGGTAGTTTTTGGTTGCGAAATGATGATTTGATTGGCGCCATAATTTAATGCTGTGTCTAATGGAAATTCCAACAATTGGATCTTGTTCGTTATTTGTAAGTATTGTATTGTTATCGTCGTCTTGCATGTCGGGCATATCAGGAGGCTCGATGTCGGGTTGCGCTATAATAGACGTTTGGTCTAGATTATTTCCTAATTCGTGGACGTCTTTCTTTGATGTTGAAGGTTTGTTGTCCGAAGCTTCTTGTTCTAGCTGTTTGTAGTCTTCAATATATTCTTTGAGGGAGAATTCCTGACCTTCCTTAACGTCTATTTCAATGTGCCATTGTGCATCGACATTTGTGTTGGCTTTTCCTTTTATGTACAATATTTTATAATCAAATTGTTCTAGCTTAATTCGCCCACGCAGAAGCTCAGCACCTGAATGTTTTATAGAAAATAGCCATTATAGTGGTTTGTGATCTGTCATGATGTTGAATTTTTTGCCGTACAAGATTTTATCTGGATTCGGCTTGACTCCCTCAGGCGTAACTACTTGCCCGAGATAAGCAACTTCTCGTCTCAGAAATTTTGTTTTGTCAAGCAGTACTTTAAAATCCGACGATCTTAGTCTTTTGAAAACTTGCTTTGGGTTGTCCACATATTCTTGGAGTGAAGTCGAAAAAACGATTATGTCGTCTAGGTACACTAGACATTTTTTGTTTTGTATGCCTCTCAAGATTGAGTTCATGACTCTTTGGAACGTTGCGGGGGCGTTCTTAAGCCGAACGGCATTCTCACGAATTCATAGTGTCCATTCTCTCCATTGAATGTTGTTTTGGGTATGTCCTCCTCTTCGCTCATTTCGATTTGGTGGAAGCCGGACGCCAAATCTGTAGTAAAATATTAAGCCTTGTCTAATTTGTCCAAGAGGTCTGTGATATTGGGTAAGGGAAATTTATCATCAATCGTCTTTTCTTTCAATTTCCTATAATCGATAACCATTTTTGTTGTCCTGTCACGTCTAGTTTTTTGAGTACCACCCAGATAGGACTTAACCACCGGCTATTGGATGGTCTAGTTATCCTTTGGTCAAGCATTTTTTGCTGTAATGCTTGAAATGGAAATTTCATCCGAAGTTCGAATATGGTGTTTTATCTTTGTTGTAAATGAGAGTGGTGTATTTTCTTGGTATAATTCCTTGCAAAGGTGTAAAATTGCTTTGCATTCTTCTGGGCTTAGGTGGTCGACGCGGATTTTCGAAAGGTCCAAGTCTGGAGGGAGCGAAACGTCAAAGTGGTTTAGGTCAATATTTTGGAGTTGTTTGAGGCAGAATTTTTCTACCATTAGAGTTTCTGAAAAATCGAGTGTGATGGCATCGCATGAGTTATTCAGAATCGTTGTCAATGCGTGACCGTTTTTCGCAATAGTTACAGATTTGGGAATTTTTTCAATTATGAATTTTTTGATGGGGAATAATTATTTCGCCATTATTAATAGAAGCCTTTACTTCTATTATTTGTTCTCTTCGTGGTTTTATTGTGATACAATTGAGTTCAGTTTGGGTTTTATGAAATTTTAGTTTAATTTCTGCATGCGGGGTTATTAGAAATCCGGTTTTTGAAATTTGAGATCGACATTTGCTTGGAGTCGTTTAGGATTGTCTAGGCCTATCAGGCCGTCGAAAACGTTGTGGAATTTGGAAAGATAGAATTTCAAATTTTGACTCTCAGGCAAATTGGTAACAACGCGCTAAATCTGTGAGCGGATTTTTGGAAAACTGTACTGACTTGGATGCAATTTGGGAAATATTTTTGGGCTAAATCTGGATTAAAGAAAGATTTTGTAGAACCAGAGTCGATAAGCAGTTTTATGTTATTTTCGGGAAATATTATGTATGATAATTCGCTCGAATTTGCCATATTCAAAGAAATGACTAAGTTGAATTGTCCTCTTGAGGCGTTATTTGAAAATTTACATCTTCCTCGGCTAGGTCAGTTCCATTAGTATCATTATAGGTCAGGATTGGTGCCAAAGATTCATCGATAAAATTTGCTGGGTTATTATAATACTCAATCGGAAAAAGGGTTTTCTTCAATACCTACTATGGTAGTATTGAGTCTCTGTGTTGTTAATGAATTGAAAGCGGTTAATAGATTATTAGATAATTGATTATAAGATAATTGATTGTCAGTTGGTTCTGTTTCAGAGCCGGAGTCAGTTGAAGAGCTTATAGAAATATTACTTAAAGAATTGATTATATCATCCAAATTCGGCATTAATTAAAGAAAAATTGCACACTTACATAACTAAGAAAATGTTGGCCATATCTCACTATGGAAAGAACTGCTCTAGAAAGGCAATGTGGTCCAATCCAAAGTTGCTATGCCCACAATGTTGTGGCACTTCCCAAATAATCCGCAGACAGTATTTAGCGATTAAATACTTCCACGAATAACTTATTGTTCGTTAAAGTTCAGTTGCCAGGAGAATCCGATATTGTCTCGACTTATTAGTCTTCGAGAATTTTTTGAACTCACGAACCGTTCGATTTGTCAAATAATCGTAAAGCAAGAAGACTTTCTTCGATATAAAATTTTTTGACAAACCTGACTGCGCCAGTTAACTATTTCGATAGGCCAACATCGTTTTTGAAAAACATTTATTTAAGTTTAATACAAAGCACTTAAAATACAAAGTAACTTTAAAACACATTGCGTGTCATGGTCATATAGGGAATACTTCCCCGGGGGCCAAGCCGCGTCACCTGTATATTGGTGACACTGAAAAAATCTCTTTTAAGTGGATGTAAACAACTGCAAATAAGTACATGATCTCCAACAAGTGGATGTAAATGACTCTTAACAAAGCAATTTTAATTATTTGATAAGATTAATTATTATGCAGGGTCAGCATATCGACTCAGCTTGTTCAGGTGTTTGGTGGTGGCATAACTCACTAAATAATTCATTTTTCTCAAGTTGTATTTTTTACTGCTGCCGGAGGATTTACATTAAAAAAAATAGTAGTCATTAATGCTACTCAGTTTTCTCAAGTTTCTCAATATTAACCGAATCTCAAATATTTATTTTATGTCTGTTATGTCTGTTATCGATATCGAAAATGCATAATACCTAATATAATTGAAAATAGTTATTGACCAAATAGAAACCGTCGATGCTGCGAAAATTAATCCTATACCTACTTTACAGAAGAGAAACTATTATAATTTGCAATTGGCTGCGAACGAATTTATGTTTAGTTTAAATAGTCCTGAGCCGAGCCTTGAGCCTTCGGATTCGGAATATTACCGAATGAAAATAGATGGTAATTACATTTTCAACTTGCTTCATTCCTAATTGAAATGTGTTTTAATTCTCTCAACTATAAATAGTGAACAATAATGGTCCAAGGAAAGTAAATATTATTTTATTTATCCATTAAAATTAATTAACGTTGGAAATATTGAGTTTATGCATTTCATTATTGGCTCTTGCCATGATACCTACATTGTTTTTGAGACATTGACTTAACTCTGAGTTAATTCTACCATTAGCTAAATTAGTTACCTGAATCTACAAATCACACAAAATATAGTTAATCTATTATAACAAAGTGATAAAAGTAATAAAAACATTGGTCCATCTACAGTTGTATGTCGTCCAATTTTTAGTTTAACTAATTGAAATTTTTGAATCCACTTTTATAAATTCTAATTTCTTCACTTTCAATATCTGTCAATAGCTTAAGTTTGTTTGTTTCGATTGTAATTTAACGCAAGTTAACTTAATTTTTTTTTCAATATCTGAGAATTTCAATAAATATAAGGCTTACGCCAAATCGAGTATCAAAAACACAAGGATATTTATGAAATTGTTAGAAAAATTGATGCCTGTTCTATCAATGTCAAGTTTGCTATCTTCAATTACCACCATTACCAGCTTCCTCAACTGCGCTGAGTTCCATCGACTGCTCAATCAAAATGTCCCTCTAATTATCACCCAAGATTAGATGTAAATGTACCTACATTCAACGGAGATATTGCTGCCTTTCAATCTTTCATTGATATTTTTGATGCGCTTGTTCACAATGATGCAAGTCTTCCTAAAATTTTCTGTTCTAAAATAGCATGTTCAAGGTCCTGCTCGCATTACCATCATCCGCAAAAGATGCATTTTTTGTTGTATGTTCCTGGTACAAATCGCTCAAGTACGTTATAAATAAAAGAGGACCGAGAACTGAGCCTTGAGCAACTTCGCTGTGTACCTGGTGCTCCTGCGAGAGGCTAGTACCATTTCGTACCTGGAAAGGGCGACAAGACAAAAAACCTTCATCGATTAGCCGTAGCAAATCACCCATGATTCCAAAATGCTAAATTTTATATTCAATGTATTCGATTGGTATTTTGAAAGTAGACCACGTCTATTGTTGTCCAGTCATTGAGCCTGGTTAGAAGGTGAGTGAATGTGGATTTCTTTAGAAGAAAGCCATGCTGCTCTGAAGGAATGATCCTTGTTTCCAAAAAGAAAGATGTAAGTTCCGTTGCTATGATTTTTTCCATGTACTTACACAACATGCTAGTTAAACTAATCGACCCATTAGCCTCACTAGTTTCCTGCTCAAGACTCTGGAGAGGCTACTGGACTGGTAGGTGAAGGAAGGCGTACTGGTTTCTAGACCTTTACACATTCAACAATATGCCTATCAGAGTGGCAAATCCACATAATTGGCCTTGCATCACCTGGTCAGGAAGGTGGAAGCAAATCTGATGAGTGGAAAGGCCAGTCTGGCGGCATTCCTGGACATTGAAGGGATATTTGATAATACCCCTTTCAACATCATCTGCGGAGCGCTCGTAGGGCGTGGTTTAGAGCCCTGTCTGGTGAGATGGATAGAGGCCTTGCTCTCGCAATGCCGAGTGTCCGCAGAGCTTAACAATGTGGTGGTTGGAGCGGTGGCCGCCAGAGGCTGTTGCAGGGTGGATTTATCCCCCACTCTGTGGTGCCTGGTGGTTGACGACCTGATTACTAACCTAAACAAAGCAGGCGTGTATACTCAGGCCTACGCCGACGACCTGGTTATCCTTTGTCCGGGTAAGGACGCCGTCTCAATGCAGGGCCCTATGGCAAGGGCTCTGCGCATAGTGGACCGGTCGTGCCTTGCGGGAGGACTCAGAATAAACCCCAATAAGGCGGAGCTCCTACTTTTCTCCAGGAGATGCAACTTCGGCACACCGCCCAACATTTCTCTGGGAAGTGTAACTCTTAAATACTCCAGGGTGGTTAAGTATCTAGGCGTAATGCTGGATTCTAAACTGTCCTGGTATGAATACGCAGAGAACAGGATGAAAAAGGCTGCCTGTGCCATTTGGGCATGCAGACGGGCCTTTGGTTGCACCTGGGGTCTCTCATTGAAGATCTGGATTCATAACTCTATAGTTAAACCTCTTCTCACCTACGAGGCTATCGTTTGGTGGCCTTGCACGGAGAAAGCCAAAATACGGGCGCAACTGGACAGTTGCGTACGGCCCCAACAAGGGCCCTAGAGACCCTCCTGGGTCTCCCGCCCCTGGACCTCGTAATTCAGTTCGAGGCCATGAGGACAGTCTATAGATTGCACGTCCTTGACAAAATGCGCACAGGCAAAACCGGACACGCGAGAATTTCGTCTCAGGCCGCAGAGAAATGACCTGTCCTTCTGATGGGCAGCGATATCATGCGATCGGAGCTTGTTCATAGCAAAGGCTTGGAGGCCGATATCACTGAAAGAAGTGAATAGCTGGGCCAACTATACTGAATATTGGAGCTATCTGGTACACAGATGGCTCCAGAATGGATAACAGGTCGGGGGCAGGTTTTTGCGTAGGGTCCCCGAAAATTAGTAAATCCTTCTCTTTAGGAAAACACACTGTCTTCCAGGCTAAAATTTTCGCTGTAATGGAGTGTGGTCGGGAAATTTTAAACTACCCCTATCCCATTATGGCTGACACTGTGCGCTCTAAGCTTGTAATGGAGTGCAAACAAGTCCTGGGAAGACTGGTGAGTGCCGACTGCCGGGTCCGCCTCGTCTGGGTGCCCGGTCACTCGGGCGTCGCGGGCAACGACGAGGCTGATTCACTTGCCAGACAGGGACCGTTGATGCCACCTGTGGGCCCTGAGCCCACGCTGGGCATAGCCAAAAGTGTCACGTCCCTCAAGGGTCTCGGGGAGCGATTCTTTGGGAGATGGATGGAAGCACCTGGCCTGAGATAGGCTAAGACTCATATTGATGGGCCCTCTGCCTGTCTCTCCAAACAACTTCTACGCTTGAACAGACTAGAGATACGGCTAGCGACTGGTTACCTAACCGGACACTGGCAGCTAAGACGCCATCTCCACAGCATCGGCATAACAGACGATCCGGAATGCCGCTGGTGCATGGAGGAGGAGGAAACGGCAGACCACGTCATTGGTGAGTGCCCAGCACTCACGCGCGCAAGGTCAAACACCTGGGCAAGTTGTATTGCTTGCCAGGATGAAGCCAGGGTGCCGGACATAGGCCTCTGGTAGAACTCAGTAGGGCACGACGGGTCTACCACAGGAGACCTATGTGCACTACGGTCACGACCGCCCACTCTTTCATCCATTCATTCAAACTAATTGGCCTTTACTTTTCTGGTAATTGTTTGCTTCCTTTTTTAAATATTGGTGTGACAACTGACAATGGCTTTCTCCCACCCTTCTGGAAACTTGTTATATTTAGGTTGTTATTTTCTCAACTATATTAAAATGGTTTGCTTAATTACACTAATTATAAAATTGTGATAAATGTGGAAGCACAGTTGTATATTGTTCATGTTTTGAATAAACTGTTTTTGTTTTAAATATGTTCTGATTTTGGTATTTAAGTATTCATTTTTGAATGACCCACTTCTTATGGAAGTACTTTTTTGAACCACAAATTTGATACAAGTAGAAATTAGATACAATTGGAAACATGAACAAAATGAAATAAAGATGAAGTTTACACATAAACGACATCACTAATAATATTCCTCAATATAAATTTGTTTCTTGTAAAGTTTCTCCTTTTACGTCTACTTGCAATTCGACTTTCTTGTTTCTAAAATAAAAATGACTCTCTCTGAATTTACATTTGGTCATAGGGTTGATATAAAAATCACATAAAGTTTTAAGAGATATTAAATTATCTAGGAAATTCACAAGACACTTGGCAATGTCGAAATTCTCTCGGAAACTAGCTATGAAAACTGTAGGCAAATATTTAACGACCCAGGTCAAAATAACCTCAAACAATATTAACTTTGGCACGGCCACGTTCAGGATAAGATATAACTTTTATTTTACGGCATGCTTTTAATACTCTTTCAAGAATTAAGGCGTTAAGCTTATGCATATTTCATCGAACATTAACCGCAAAGGAGAAAAATTAAATTACCACTTGAGTTTATTAATTCACCAATATTTTAAGTGGTTTTAATAATAAATATTGGAAATCGAGAAAGTTATGATTTTCCAAATATCTATTTTATAGAAACAATCGATACCTGGAAATAATAAGATTAACTCTTTGCTAATTCCAATCCTTGTTATATCTTGTATAGAATGTTAAATCGATTGATAGGTACGCATTCACAAATGTAGGACTATCTAGTAAAGAGCAAGCAAATATTTGCTTATAGCGACAAATGCCAAGTGCTCTTAATTGCATTGTATTTCAAGAAGCTATTCAAAACTCGATATCCTCTTTGTTAGGTTAAAATGTTGTTGCTGTAATCTCTGCATACAAAGGAGAAGTTGTTACATCTGTTACAAAGGTAAGTTGGAAATTTGAATCGTTTAGAAATGTTGAATCTCTAACCAAAATTAAAGGGTGAATTTTTGAAATTATGTATAATTTAAATATTTTAGGCCTCATTATTGACAATTTTGTAAAATATTCATAGATAAATTGGCAAAATCTAAAAATTATGCAAATTATAAATTTAAATAAGTGATTTGTCTCACAAGTCATTTATTCAGTGATCTTGGGTAATAAGATTCTAAAAGTGCAATTACCATTTAAAAGAGCTAAGGAATTATCTTTATTTACCCGCAATTGTAAGCGTTAACCGGTATCTTTATTCAACCCTCACAGCGTAAGAAAATGGAAATAAAACCGCTAAAACGAACAATGGAAACGGTTTAATTAAAGCAACGCGCGGCATCTACGTGAGAAAATTAAAACAAACATTTTACACTTTATAATACCTACTCCAGTTACAAATACAGATGTTTTTACTTTCTTACCGAGAATATTGTTATCATGGAAGGAATAATGTTTCAGATTTCATTACTTTTTTGAGTTTTACGATTGCGAAAATATATTTTTCTCAATTTCACCACTTTGCATATTAGCATTCTCTTGTGGCATGTGAGATTTGTATTATAAGTACCTAATGATATGTCACGATAAACTCAAAATAAATTTGCTATTTTCATGGATGTTATACCCTGTTCATCAAAATGCAAATGTTCTAATTAAAACTTGCACAGAAACATTCCAAATTTCACGTAGCTTCATAACATTCATCTGGTAAATTACTTTGAAATTTGATGTCATTGACTACACTCTAACAGCGGAAATTTTGAAAACTCTTGCAGTTTTCCTCTAAAATACTAGTTTTTGTTTCAGTCTAAAACATAATAAATCATGGCATGTATTTGATTACCAATTAAATCTCAAGTATCAATCCTTAGTATCATTTGCATATTCTTGCATAATCCAAAACCTAAATTCCATCGATAAGCAGGTAAGACCGTATTGCAATAAAGCTCAAATCCTACATAAATATTTATGTGGGCTCTAATTCCCTAAGAAAGGTCATTATTCAAATGAGGACTTAAGCAGCATTCTTAGGCAGCATCAATTATTTCAATAAAGTCTATAGAATGACTTTCATGAATAATGTATCGATCCCATTAACTTAACTGCGAAACAATATTTATTTTTAGCTAGGAATAATTTAAAATTAGATAGGTAGGTATATCTAGTCCCTTTTAAAAGGTTTAGTACCAAAACAATATGCGGAAAATGTTTTCCTCGTGGAATTATATCCAAAAGTTGTTACCGAACCAGGGAACTTTGCTGAGGCTTCTTGAGATAGTACGAAAGTACGAATATATGGATATTATGGGTTTTTATGATAGGGAGAGTATTCACAATTAATATACTTTTTTGCTTTAGGTGTTATTTACAGTGATTATACCAGTTCTTCACGTAATCATTAAGTTAGCTAAATCTGGCGTTGTGTTTATGAATATCTATGGAAATATCTTCATATGTTAATATGTATTTCCAATTTTTTGGCCTACTTCAATATTTTTCATTTTGAATTAGTTTGGCAATATTGACAAAAAAATCTCGTTTCCAAAACAGTTCTCATTTTCAATCATCACACCCCAAGCTAACCATAAAGAATGTCCTTGAAATAGAGAAACAACTATTATTCATATCAATTTATTTCGATGTCAAATAACTAATTTATTTATTTCAAGATTTAGATACAGATATAAAAAAACAACAAAACTACAAAAAAAAAACATAAAAAAAGCACTTGGCTTAAAAGCGATCGCTTCTGAATCGTAAAATTTGTGTATTCGGATATAAAAAGAGGTGTGCCATATCAATAAAAGATTATTGCCAAAGTCCGTCCCGGGGAGAAATGGAAAAGGCGCCCACGATATTTAAATAGTTTATGACTTTTCGTGAAGACTGATTGACTTTTTATTGGCTTTAATAAATACTTTGGGAGCAGCCGGTAACAATAAAAGGGGAAAAAAAATCAGAAAAGAAAACTTCTATTCCTATGCCTACACATAACATCTAGACAGAATAGAAAATACCAGGTAGGCTAAGAATGATGTTCAAGATTCAGAAATAGAAAAAGACCAATATTTTCTTGGACGAAAGACGTTAAGAGAATTGCTTAAAACTGAATATTGTTGGTTCATGATTAGTCACGATAGAAGAGGATGGCAAAATTTGAGAGAAGCAGTGGACAAAATGAGCTGACGACAATGATTATGAATATTAGCACCTTCCTCTTCTACTATTGATGCAATTTATTCAAAATAGGGGTGCTTATACCACTCATACGTAATACAGCTGTTGTTTAAATTGAACAGAGCTATCTCACAGGTCTCCAAAATCCCAGCTTTGACTTCACTTTCTCAAATCAGTCGCAAACATTTCAACACTTCCATTTTGTAACTGCTCTCTAGTATGAGATAGCTGTCGATTTGCGGTATTATTTTCTTATGGTTTGAATTGAAGTTCAAAATGCTGTAACAATTTCTCCCAGTTTTTCTCATTATCGTTAGATATATTTATTCAAATTTTGCCTTTCTCCTGCCCTTGTACAGAAGTTTGCAGGAATAAGCGTATAGAATAATATTCACTCTCAACCGATTGGGAAGAAATGCCAGAGAGATTATGTGTGAGAAGAAATTTGAGCCTTGGGTCTGCACAAAAACACTATAATTAATAGAGTAGAGATAGATATACGAGGGAAATCCAAATTTCGAAACTTCCCTCACCCACTCGCTATCAGTTGCTATTGAGAAATTGATCAAAAAGCTTTAATCAGCATTATGTAGATTGTATTTCGATTTTGAAAAGCAACGCACACAAGCACTAATTAATTTTTCAATTACCTCTGATTATATTCTAAATTTACTCACAGCTTCATTGGTTACGATGGGCAGCTTTTATGAAACAACTAAATGAGGCACATAACTTTGTTAATTTCAATCTGATCTCAACGTAATCAGGCTCAAATTAAAGCCAATTAAATTCTCCATAATTTTTTAGTTAATAGTTTTGATGCAATTTAGATAGTTTTGGCAACAGTGAATCTTAAAATTCGAAAACTTGGAGTGAACTTGAACCTCATTCAAATTGTGAAGCGAATGAAAAAATTAATTGGAAAAACCGTAACATCTACAATATTGCAACTTCTTTTAGCTTACATTTACCGTGCATTTTCAGAAATCAATTGCAGCACCTCCACAAACGACGACATATCTCTTTAAATAGATTTCGTTAGACGGAGGCGCGCTATTATGATTTTATTTTCCGAAGAGTTCAAAGCAATTTGTAGCAAAGCAAATATCTAGACTGGATTATATTTACTTTGTCTACAGAAACACGTTCAGGTATGAAAAGAAAAACGCTGTGAGAAAATGTTTACAGAATTCTTTTGCTGTCTTTATGTAGAGTTTTTTTTTTAATAGAGAAGTGTAGAAATCTCTTTGGTATTGGTGGTTATATGATTATTATGGTGCACCTAAATGAAAATATTATTTATTATCCCTATTGCAAATTTAAAATAATTTCTCTTCGAACATTAAATAATACATTCATTCTTGCTCGATATTAAATTGATTAATGATACGAATTCTACACGCCCCGTGGATTCCAAACCGGAATCCACGGCCTGTCGACCAATCAAATTTTCCATATTTTCGAAATACACGGGCCGCAACGAGACAATACAAACAAAACATGACTGACGTCTGCTGTCAGATCACGAAACTTTCAATTTAAAAAAATTAAGGCGGGTTTAGACTTTTGATGATTGTTATTTTTTACAAAAACAAATTATTTTCTTTCAAAAAGTTCGAAGAGAAAGTATAGTCTTCTACTCGCAAATAATGGCTATTATTATATGCTCGTTGAAGAATATACTATTATGTGTTTACAGATAATTCTGGGAATAGTCGTTTCTGCAAGGCCACACCGATTTTTAAAATAAAAATCAATTTGATGCCCAACGCTATTCTAATTTCAGATACAATATAATTGGAATGTCACTTTCCTGACAGAAATAAATATTATAGAACATGACTAATAATAATGCTAGTTTTCGAAATAAGGTCCTCAACGATTTGTTTTAAGAGAGACGTTATATCTCCCTCATGGAAATTTGTTTTGCTAGCAATTAAATCTAATCTTTCGTTAGCACGTGGCGGCGCCCCAAAACTAGGATTCCTTATTTAATCAAAAGGATTATGGGATTTAGTTCCTAATTACGCATGCCGTAGATTTTGACCCCCTCATGTGGAACAAGATATTAGCAATTTCAAGTAAAATTAATTGTTAAAGAAAGAAATAAAGAATGCGAGGTATTTATTGGTGTTTACCATTATAAATCTGTATGATCGGCTACGTACAATTACAACTTATTAGTAATTAAAATACCTAAATATTTAATACTAGCGTATCATCCGCTGTGTTGCTAGCGTGAAAATACATTTTGGAATAATACACTTTTTTGTTAATTTTCTAAAAGTTTTTAATTTTTTTTATCCGATATAAAGGTGGAGGAGAGATAATGAAAAAATTATAAAACTAATACCAAACACTTTTTCAAATTTCGTGCTTTATTTCCTTCAGTTTGATACCACAGAACCTATATTTTCGGAGGAACAATTATTTTATGAGGGATGGTGATAAGGGAGATAATAGAAAAACAAAAACGAAACACTTTTTTAGATTCCGTACTTTATTTCCTTCAATTTGATGGCCCACAACCCATATTTTTGAAGTTGGAAGTTGCCTTTCTGAAAATAATTCCCCTTATTCAATTAGCCCATTAATGTCCCTTTTCAAGGTGACTGGTGAGTTTTTTTTACTGACGAATTGCCCCTCTTGGAGGTCAAATTCCTTTTTTTTTATCGAATCCTAATGTATTTACAAAAGTGCTGATATGCTTATCTAAATATTGATAACGAAAAGGTAAAATCAGATTGATAAAAACGTTTAAATTTACGTGGTTACAATTCGGGCTCATTGCTCGCACGACAACTCAACAAAATGGCGTAGATTTTCGTCTCTAGAAAATTCTGAGTGGTTGGCTTACAAATACGGGGACTTACAATCAAATATAGGTTTTCACCACAAAACCAATTAAGCCAGCTACCACTTGAGTTCCCAACGGCTCTAAAATCCCACAAAAGGTGGATGTTCCAAAGAACGCAGCAAAGAGGACTGCCGATAAAATCTGCCGACAACTTGTTGCTTGCTCAACGTGCGAATTTAAAGAGAACGAACCTATTTCGAAATTTACCAGGTGCGCTGCTATGAAAAATTTCCCAGAATTCTGTGTTTTCCAAGATGCCCTCTGGTGCCAGATTTCCGGTCTTGACCAGGAAAACGAGACAATTAGCTTGGAACGAACAACCCAAACCACATCGATAACAAAGTTGTTATTTAATTTTGTCCCCCCATACTAATTAATTAATTAATAATCATCGTATTCCCAATTTCTAGTCTAAAAACTATGAAAATGACCACCCGTTATAGCACAACGTTATAGCAACGCGATAGCAACAAAGGTTAAGAAATCTCGGCAACAGCGCTTCTTGGACAGGATCAACATGTGTCCCATAACCACACTCATTCGGGGAAAATAAATAACCGGGAGAATGTAAATATTAGTAGAATAAAGGGTGAAAAAGTGATTTAAAAGGTCTGAAAGTGCTTTGTGATGTTGCGGAATTTTAAATAATGGAAAATACGAGACTCGTAAGTGTTGCCAATTGATATTTATTTGGAAGTAAACAAACATTTTCATCAACAGTTAGGGCTTTTTAAGACAACTTTCGTAAGCTAAATAAAATAGATTTTGATCCAATTAGTAGGGGTTTATTACCCTAGAACTATCCTGTCCTCTGAATACAAAGAATTAACTCAGTATTACCTCAAAAAATATACCTTTGTTCAACACCCACATATTGTTTCGCATTCAATCAAAAAGGTAGAAATCTAGTAAAATCCAATGAACAACCTATCAGTCACTGAAAAATATTAATCTTCAGGTGTAAAGCTTCATAAATACCCTCACAAATGCCTGAATTAATTACCGAAATTATTCGAAATCTCAGTTACATACTAAGGCAAAATTTGTACGTAACAAACCCCTATTTTAACCCACTTAGGGGTGAAATTTTTAAAAAACCTTTCTTAGCGAGAGCTTACGTCATAAACCCAATACGTCCTCCAAGTTTTATAACTGTAGGTCAAGTAGTTTGGCCTGTGCATTTATAGTTGATGACTATAACTAACGTTCTTTTATTAGCATAGATAAGCATATTATTTTAGACATACTAACGTAATGAACATCTAATGAATAAGTCAACTTAAAGAATATGCTATAATAGTACATTAAAATACAAGTTTCATAAGACGTCATTTTATCGCACGAGCCCTATATTAGAAAACGAGCCGGAGGCGAGTTTTCTAAAGGGCGTGTGCGATAAAATGTCTTATGAAACGAATATTTTATACTATTTTTTCTATTTTGGTATTGTTTAATTGAAAAAAACAAACTTTTCTTGGAAATTTTATTCTCATATTTCCTGATTTCATATGTTTAGGTTGGCAACCATACATGCCAAATATAGAAATCTTCTATTATTTTTTATCGCGAATGACAGTTCGATGGCCATCAGTCAGCCAGTGTTACCAACCTCCGATGAGTAAAAAAGGAGTGTCACAAAGAGCTTCTTTTCGAAACTACTTTTAGTGTCGAAAAGACTTCGATATGACACCAAAATAGAAAAATACATGTTTTACACAACTTAGGCTTACCTACTACAAAGTCAAAGAGAATAGTGTCAAAAGTTTCGCTACGTTAGTTTATAAAGCTGCGCTTATAAATGAACAAACTTTTCTAATATGTCTGTAAACACTTTTCTGTCAAAGAACAGTAAACAGTGTTGCAAAAGTTTCCCGAAACGATTATTGCTTACAAATAAATTTCAGGTGAACTTTATTTTTCCAAGTTACGAATTAGTAGACGACTTATGTTCGAGTTCCAGAACGCGAGGCAGAAATGTTTTTCATATTACCAAAGTTTTGCGGTACGAGACTAATGAGTTGATTTTACCTGAAAACAAATTGATTTAATAATAATTAAAAATAATTTGAGGATATTTTTTGCTTCGATAAATATTGCCAAGAAAACAGATGATTTATAAGCCGTAAATTTCTAAATTTAAAACTATTTTTTACGTTGTAACCAACAACAGTTATGTAAGGTAAATTTCAAATTATATGCGTCTTGAGTTTTGAAAGGCTTCACTCAAAGTAACGTACGTTGTTAGTCACGTCGACTTACTTTCTAAAGATCCTATATAACTGACACCTGATAAAGGTTAACTTGTAAAGTATTTTTTCTTAGTTCGGGGGTTTGAAAAAGATAAGTAATGCTTAGTCCCTCTTCGGTGCTCAATAAAAAAACTTCCAATACTAAAAAATGATATTGTAGGTAGATATTATTATACTTAGAGGAAAAATAATAATACAACGTGTAATCATACAACACGCTACAGAAGTGAAACTTGAGAGTTTCCCACAGGCCAGATTTTCCAACAGATATTAATAATTATAAAGGTAAATAAATATGAGAAGGTAGAACAAGAAATGTTTTAAATAGAAATTATATTTAGACATGGATCAAATTAAGAAGAAAACGCCCTCAAAACTCATTTTTCATTTTACTTCCAGGGTAAAATTGATTTATTAAGAACAGATTTTATCATTAACACATAATAAAGAATGATCGATCATCTACCTATTTCATTCAGAAAATAACCCCATTTTAAGTGTGCTTTTATTAAACTAAAACACTCTATTCATGCGGTTTGGGCTCATAAAAGAGTTATAGATTTCTTAAAAACCAGCTCCATGTAGTCATTTTCTTTTTCGGTGAGAGGGCTTTTGAAATTTTATGGCACAATATAACTTTTTTTAGACAATTAATTTCGACATTTTTGTGAAAAATATAGCCAGTGAAAGCACATTACAGAGGGACATGAAAATGTCATGACAAAATAACAATTCCAGTACTGCATATTAGAACATATTTAATCAAAAATGTGACACTATAACTTTTCTTCTTGTGATGACAGATAGTCTTCTAAACTTCCAGTATATTGAAATTTAAAAACAGCTGCTTGAGCAGTATACTTTCAATACAAGTGCTTATATTATAGAGAATTCTTCCCTTGAAAAATATTCTAGAATCTAATGTGTTTTGAAATTACTGCTTTCATTCCGTCCCCTTTTCCAATAAGTTCTTCACATAAAAACATTAATCCTGTTTTACGGTTTTCCTACTGTAAGAAGTTACCTAGGTGGCGCTTAACCCTTAGGTGTAACTTATTATTGTTTTAGCCCGAATGGAAATCGAGAACATGCATCAATTTATTATGAATAAAATTAATTTTGCTTAGCAACAATAGAAATATTAGTTTCTGAACATTTCGCAACTCATATTGTTGTCCCAACGGTCCATTTACGGAAATATACGCTGCCTCCTTGTCTGCGGTAATAAATTGTCAAAACTACACGTACAACGCGGCTAAAATGAACGTTTCTACTTGTCAGCAAGGCGTATATTGAGAAAACGGATGTGGAGTGGTAACTCTGGTGTAGACAGAATGACTCTAAATTTATATTGTATGACATATTACACTGTTATAAAATAATGTTATATTAGCAACATTTCAAGTTTCGAAATAACAATTTTAATTTTTTCTTCAGTGCCTAACCTTTTGTAAGTTTTACCACATTTAATTCAAAAAAGAAAAGCGTTCAAATTATTGTGAGTAAATGAAGAATGTATACCTTAATCCGGAATCTATTATTTTGCTTTGTACTGGCTTTTTTTTCGAAATCCTTAATATTTTATGTTCGGTAGCTGGTAGCTGGTATATAATTTTGAAAGTTTTTATCTCATTGTTAGTCAGAAACAACTCAACTTTAGCAAAACTGACAATCCTGATATGTATAGCTTTTCTCTCATTTTAGGTAAGTGGAATATGATCGATGAAAGATCATTTAAAGTATCTTATAAATATTGTGTACGATCAAGGTTTAGTCATAACTTTGGTCTCGCTAGTCATTGCACCATTGACTTTATTGCTCATTGGCCACTTATCAGGAATGGTAGATACATAGAAACAATTTGTTTTTGATTAATTTTTCCTCGTTTCAAATTAAAAAAAAAAATCGGCGACGACAGGTTTTAGAATAAAATGTTAGCTAGTTAAAAGAAGAGAGGAACCCAATCGTAATGGTATTCAAAACAGTATGTATCCTTTATTTTATGAGGGAAACAACCTCGAATAATCCGCAAGAACTTACAATTTAATACCAATAGAATTCCTCAACACTGACCATTTCAATCGTGTAATTTGATTAAAATGAGCCTTTTTACCGAAGCCTATCGAGACATCCAAAAAAATATCCAACTTCTTACATTGAGTTTTTTTCGGGTTAATTCCTAGATGGCTCGTTTTATCGTCATTGAGACATCCAATTTATCTGGAAAGTGACTCGTCTTTGCTTGGAGGAAAAACGATTTTTTCACCCTTGCATGCGGTTACAAGGCCTTTTTGATGTTTTTCAATGAAATTGCTATTTTTTCTGGACAAGTTATAACCCTAAAATAATTTTTAACGTGAATGTACCTAAGTACTAATTATGTTGTCCTTTTGTATGTGCAATTTAACACATTTAAGACTACTGTCCGTTGATTTTAATCTGATACTCCAAAGGAATGTGAGCTGGTGGCTCCCTCCGTTAGAACGCCAATGGTCACTTGACGTCACACCTGTTTTTGCCATATACTTCACCCCCTCGCTCCTTATAAGGAAAGTGCCAGATTAAAAAAGATGGACAATACTTTGTATTGAAAAAAGGAATATTCGCGAGAATTCCGTTAAAAGGCGGTTTAAGGACCAGTTTCCTTTGAGTGAAACTCGTATTTGCAGTAGTGATAAGCGAGACTGGTCTTGGTCTTGGTCTAACAGAAAAAGCCAGACCAAGAACTGTTATAAAACTGCAAGACCAAGACCAAGACCGAGTAGTGAAAGACTTATGTAATACCAAGACTCATGTAAGACTGACCGAGTGGTCTTGCGTTTTTGTTCCATTTTTTTCTGAAGAGTACTAAAATTTAGCATTCAATTTTGTTGTTTGTACGGCTGACCACATAGCCATATAGTCTGCTTCTGTTGTTGAAAGTGCTACTGTTGGCTGCTTTTTCGTATTCCAAGAAATTGGAGAACCATTCTTAAAGAAAATGTATCCAGTAACTGAATGCTTGTCATTTGGATCATTAGCCCAATCTTCATCGCAATATCCAATAATATCTGGACCACTGATTTTATTGCCATTAAATTCAAGCCTATAATTTATGGTACCATTCAAGTAACGAAAAATTCGTTCCACTGCAAAATGAGCCGCAACACACGAGCAACTAACAGCGTAACAAATATCGGGTCTTGAGAAACAAATAACAAGAAATCCACTGCTTCCTGATAAGAGATATTTTCCATATATTTTTTGTTTTTCATGGTTTGCCGGTGACTGTTCATTAGTCAACTTTTCTCCAGCAGATAATGGTATGTCCACTGAAATAGGCCTGTTGATCAATCTAGATTCTCTTGTTAGCTCTGTCTCTAAGGATGTTAAAACCAAGAACTGATATAATTTGACCAATATCCTTCATTTTGAAATTTTTCACTAGCTGAGACTCAACTCAATTTTTGCCACACTATCGCCAAAAAGAACAATAATATCATCCACGTTAATTGCTAAAATAATAAAAATAAACGCAAAAATCTGTTTGGCATTGATTCATTCCTATATTTTTCAAAAATAAATTCAATTTTTGATTCCAGACACGACTTGTTAATCTGGTGGGACCATATACACTTCTTCACTGCGAAATTGAAACTGGAAAATCCACAGGTTGCTGATGGAAGATTTTAAAATGAAATTGAAAGATATCGAAACTGAAAAGGATATTTTTTTACCTTACCTTGCTCTACTTCCAAACTCCACTCAGCTGGCCAGCTCATTCAGAAAGTTCAGGTCCCATGCGTAGGAGTGCAACGAAACCATCTTGATTTAACCAGTCGCGGCAAACGAAAAACCGCGGGGCTATTTTCTCGAACCACACGAAGCGGGCGAAGTGTTTTTGGCAACTATTACTACGTGTCGGCAGGAAGTGTAAGGACATTGCCGGTACCCTTTTCAGTGTTTAACGTGCGCATTTTTAAAAAGCGAAATTTAGCAAAGCCGTATCATCAGGCATAGAGCACGCGCAATTCAATTAGAAAAAGAGAAAACAAAAAATAAAGAAAAACGAATCAATTTCCATTCCCAAATAGGATTTAAGATCCTAAATACCCAATTTAACCTACAACTATATACAGGGAGCTTAGATGAAACTTAACAGAGTTCACCTTGCAAAAAATCTACAGCATTAAGTTGGTAAATCTCCAGATCATATTCTGCTGCAAAAGCGAGTAGATATACAGGGTGGTCCAACGAAAACTTAACACCTCGATTTTCCAGCTTAACAATGAAAATGTGGAAAATTGCTCGGACCCGTCCATTTCTGATTCGAGGGGGAAGAACTTTTCCGCTTTTTTCATCTCCGTAATATCAACCCCCTGACGGGGGTGAGCAGAACCCCTTGATTTTGAATAGGGATGAGGGGTGTTGCGATACCTCATTGTAAAGATCTTATCGAGCACTATCTGACCCTAAAATTTCGCTTTAAAATTTCCATCGATAATGAAATAACAGCTAAAATAGTGAAAGAGGCAATGTGGAATTTGCCTCAAGGATATTATTCTTATCAGACGCATTTCAAAGGTTTTATTTATTAATTTTTTGTCCAAAAAAGTAGACGGACCATGTTTTTCATTTACCTCAGTTTATCCTGAATTTTTAAACGTTAAAACGGTGTCAAAGCGATTGTAAATTTGTAGTAGAGTTAAAATGGTGTATTCCGTAGAAGAAAAGTTGGAAATGATAAATTATTTTTTAGAAATAACAACTCCTTGCGAGTAACAGCGGATTTATTTAACGAACGACATCCTGGAAATAATGTATCCGCTGCTTACGTTGTGCAACTGGTTGCCAAATTTGACGCCACTGGTTCAGTCACAAAAAAAAAGAGGGTGTATGAAAGAGACGAAGCGAGGGAAGTGGCTGTCTTAGGTCATGGTAGCAATGGATCCGACCCTTAGTACTAGGATGATTCACGCACAACCATCATGAGAATCCCTAAACAACATACGTTCCACCCTTTTAGCATACGATTGATTCAGGAACTAAATGAGGATGATTTCGATCGCCGACTCCAGTTCTGTGAAGTGGTCAGTGAAATGATTAACGATAATCAAAACTACATGTTCGATATTTGTTTTTCGGACGAGTGTTCATTTTACCTTAACGGCATTGTAAACAGGCATAACTGTCGGCATTGGTCAGATGAAAATCCAAGATTATTTCGTAAAGTGCATACTCAGCATCTCCAAAAATTAAATTTTTGGGCGGGTATTTATGGAAATCACATAATCAGACCTTTTTTTATGTCCTGGAAATTGGTTACCCGTGATATTTGGATGAAATTTAAATATGTTATTGGGGATGCCGTAAGCAAATTTTTTTACCATTGACACAACCCTGTATATATGACAGGTGAGGCGTGGTTAGCAATCAAATATTGGAATCTGATTTCCAAAAGCAGAGTAACTATGGCAGATTTTGATGAACAAAAAATCTATTTCTACTAAGTCGACCAAGTCAAGTCCAAAAATGTCAACCATTTTAACACCTGTCAAAACTCTGCCAAACGGCAGCACTCATCTTTTCCAGTTTTCAATATTTTATGTTGTCATTTGACATTTTTAACTTATATGTAAATTCTGAATTCAAAAATTGAAAAAAGAATGACAGAACTGTCAAAACCTGTCATTTGTTTTAGTAGAAAAAAAATACTCTAATCTGGTCCTTTCTCGTTTTAAGGTAGTTTATTGGTGATAAAACATTGCACAAAGTTCATGCTCGTCACATTTTGACATCTGTCATTTTTTTTTTTTTTCAATTTTTGAATTCAGAATTTACATAAAAGTTAAAAATGTCAAATGACCACATAAAATATTGAAAACTGGAAAAGATTAGTGCTGCCGTTTCGCAGGGTTTTGACAGATGTTAAAACGGTTGACATTTTTTGACTTAACTTCTTGGTCGACTTAGTAGAAATAGATTTTTTTGTTCATCAAAATCTGCCATAGTTACTCTGCTTTTGGATATCAGATTCCAATATTTGACAGCTAACCACGCCTCACCTGTCATATATACAGGGTTATGCCCATAGTAAAAAATGTTGCTTACAGTATCCCCAATAACATATTTAAATTGCATCCAAATATCACGGGTAACCAATTTCCATTTAAATATTGCAGGGTCCTTTATTTCGACCTATTAGAGAACGCTATTTATCCAGCCTTCGTGCAAGTATTGGAGAATGAAGAAGACCATCAAACGATCATTTTTCAACAAGACGGCGCACCACCTCATTTCATTCAACCTGTGCGTCAGTTCTTAGATGAAAATTTTCCTGACGCCTGTATTGTAAGAAGGGGACATATTGAGTGGCCACTCAGAACACCTGATCTGGCTCTACTGGACTTTTTTCTATGGGGTCACCTAAAATCTAAGATTTACGCTACCCAGCCTGAGTCACTGGATGATTTGCGAAATTGGATCATTAATGAATGCCGTCAAATTACACCACAAATATTGAACAATGTACCATCGTCACCAAAAGTATCTGGGACAAAAATAATGCATAATAATCTCCTGGACTAATTCTTCCGTCCCTCATTTCAATGCATTTAATTCATAGTTTGACAATAAAATTCATATAATAGTACAAGAGCTAATATGATGCTTTCCCAGCTACTTTTGGTGACGATGGTACATGAACGTTTTCAGCAAAACTTATTTTACTGCATGGAAGTGGATGGTGCCCATTTCCAACATTCAATAAAATAATCACAAAAGTAAGTACTCTTCCACTATTTTAGCTGTCATTTCGTTATCGATGAACATTTTGAAGCGAAATTTTAGGGTCAGATTGTACTCGATAAGATCTTCAAAATGAGGTATCGCAACACCCCTCATCCCTATTCAAAATCAAGGAGTTGTGCTCACCCCCGTTAGGGGGTTGAAGTTACGGGGATGAAAAAAGCGGAAAAGTTGTTCCCCCTCGAATCAGAAATCGACGGGTCCGAGCAATTTTCCACATTTTCATTTCAAAGCCCGAAAATCGATGTTGAGTTTTCGTTGGACCACCCTGTATGATTAAACTATACCGAACCACGGGTGAATATGTTTTTTGAAAATCGATTCCTTTCCGTTGTGCGCAACCTTTTATTACCAAACGAGCTTTATATTGGGAAATATTTTCATCTTTTCTTTTAGTCTTGAAAACCCATTTACAGTTGATTGGTTTATAATATTGCCTGCTGATAAGTCGACTAGCTCCCAGGTTCCATTTTCGATCAGAGCATCATATTCAGATTTCATCGCCTGAAGCCATTCATCCTTAGCTGACCGTAAATGAGCTTCTTCGACAGTTGAAGGATCACCATCCGCTTTGATGATAGCTGAATATGTTACATAATCACTCAATTTTATATTTGGTTTTCTTTTTCGTTTAGATCTTTGAACCTGATTTATTTTTTCAACTGTCAATTTTGGGTGTAAAACTTGAATCACTATCATCTCTCTGTTTGTCAACAAAATCTTCAGAAATAATATCCGAAGAAGTCGTTGTATTAACCACGGTTTCAACATCAGAATTTTCTTCATGACATTGTTCAATTTCAACATTTTCATGGCCAAGCTTCTCATCTAAATTTGGAATAAATTCATCTTCAGGAAATTGAAAAAAATCTATCTCATTTAAATTTTTTTTTTTTTTTCAATAAACTGTATCCTATTTCTTTTTCTATAAACTCAACAGCTCTAGAAATGGAAACAATATTTTTTATGGGATCGTAAAACCTGTATGCTTTGGATTTCAAACAGTAGCCAACAAAAATGCATGACATTGCTATTAAATACAATTTTCTTCTTATTTGGCTAGGCTAGGAATATTGTCAAGCCAAAAAATATCACCCTTTATAACATTATTATTCCAATACGAATTAACCAAAGTTCATTGACTAATAATTGTCCCAATTTAGTTGCGCAATTCGGATGTTATATTAAATAAAGCAAACGCACTCAGAATCAGCAAAAAAGCTTAAAGCCAACAACCTAGGTTTTAGGTCAATGATTTTTGCTGACAATTCTGAATCGATTTGGATCGATAGAGCGTAATTTTCAAGTTAGTTGTAAATCTGAATTCGGGCGTTGAAGTCGTAAAGGTTGTGCTACGGGCTAATGGGCTACAGGAAGATGGGATTCCGGTAAGTACCATTGTTAAACTTTTATAAATCCTCTAGTGTTCTCATCGGCCATCATTCTACACTACTGTTCTTAATTTAATTATTAATTTTGAGAATAAATATTTTTCTTGGTGTTACAAAACTTGATTGTTTCAATCTCTGAGATTCCCCCGGTCCCTAGTTGCAACTAAATAAGATTGCAGTCTCAACCAAACAGGGTTGTGACAATATAAGCAAATGCTATGCAGCCAAATATCTTTAAATTCTTCACTGTCGGTTTTCTCTCATACCACAATTCTTCAGGTGTTTTTTCGACTGACCTGCAAAGTAAACGATTTAGCACATAGACTGATCCTATATACGGCTTCTGCCCAAAAAACTTTCGGTAAATGCAGTGGCAGAGCTGGTTAGAGTACAAGTTGGCGGTGCACACCCTACCACACCAATTCAATTCCAAAATAGCCAGGAACCAGGAATAGTTTCTCTCTCACGAGTACGTTCTCTTACTTTTTAACAATTTGATTCCCCTTCTAAAGCCCTTCTATATATTTTATTTGTGTGTAAACGTAAACGTGAACCTCGTGAAATATTGAAGTTCGCTGTAAAGTGATTCTTAATCAAGTAAGTGAATGCTCCAAATATTTTTGTTAATCTATTTCTTTAAGATTACATAATATGCATATTTTTAAGAACAGTGTTGTATAGTAAGAACCGGTCAAGAAGAAGCCATTGACGCCATCACTGACGAAGAAGGGAAATCACCTTTTCTCTAGGGCTCGCCCATTTGAAGTGATACAAATGATAACTCGTGTGTATTCTTACTATGTCGGTTTTGTAATTATTTGCAAAATAATTTTTTTCTTAAATATTTTGAAATTTCGTTTTTGTTGATCTCCTGTAGGCACCTATTTAAAACGCACGTAATTCTAACAAAACACATTGTTAGAAGAGCAATACATTGAAAAACTAAGTATACATTATTATTGTTCCAACAAATGATGTGATTGCAGATAATATATAATATGGTTAATGGAAATTAGTAAAAAGGTAATTATATCAACACTAGATTGCAATAGCAACAATATTTTTGTTATTTTTAAAATATTTATATTTATGAGAAGCATGCAGCTTTGGTAGGACAAGCAATATAATCTAGTTGAAAAAAACAATAATATTTGTGGAGGAACAATAACAATTACCAATATATTTATGATACATTTAACTAAGTGTGTGGTTGTGCCTATATCAACTGTATTATATTGTTGCACTATACATATTTCTGGTTGTGATAGCGAAAATTTCTCTGAGTGTGGGTCTGAAAATTTGCCTTTCACAAACATTTTCACCTGGACTTCCCATGTTCTATGCCCTGTTTATTCATCTTCAGATAAACTTGTTGGTAACTAAATATCTGCAAGATAAATTTACCGTTCTATAATTCTATTAGAGGGCGTTTAACTGGCCGACCAATGGAATTACAGATTGCGTTTTTATCCAACAGATTGCCCTAATCCAGTTACTAAATACAAAGATAATAAAATTTATGAAAATAAAAACTTATGATGCCCAAAAGTCATCCAACTCCCGGATTTTATATTTTTTAAACAAATTTTTGCAACAACAACAGACAAACTTCTAGTTTTCTAGTCTTCATTGAGTAATAACAAACTCCTCGAGAAAGCCTACTGGAAAATTCACACTATACAATCCATCCTCTACAATAAATCGGACTATTCGTTACGCAGCACTCCCTCAAGTATATTAATCTTCATTCAGAAAAGACCACTTCTTGATAAATTTTGAAGTCCTGGCATTGAAAAATGGCCTAATTTATTTTCTTTAGACGTTGTCTACTTTAGTGGTCTAATAATTAATGTAAGGTAGACGGTATTTCAGTTTAAGAATGAGCTACTTTCAATTATAGGCTTAAAATTAAAAGTCACAATATAATTTTTTTTATTGAATAATAAATAATAAAACTAAACCTCGAATTTTTTTTTTAAAGAATTACTTCTCTCACTATTTCCAGGGTTAATCCGATTCGCAAATTCCACACCGGCAAACTCATTAAGCGGCACCTAAAAGCGTCAGTTTGTGTTCCCACTTCCACTTGGCGAGAAAAATTTATTGTTCATCTAATTGCCACTAACAAAGGGTTGATTTATGTGGACCGAAGAAATAAAGATGTCTTCCAGGGGAGAAATAAAAATTTTGCAGGTAACTTTTTGTTTCACGTCACGAACCTGTGGTAAATGAACAAATAAGATGAATTTATTTGTTTTTAGAAAAATCGTTTCAAAATTTTGGATGGTCTAGAATCTGAGAGAAAAATCCCCAGAAACAATTAAATTGAATTATATTAAATCAATTGAAACAACTTTTCAAGAAATGGTTCTCTTGTAACCAATTCAAAAATATTCCTTATTCCCAAAACTTCCAACAAATACACAAATCCATATTCAAACTCATGTTAACAGCACTAAATTGAATCTTACATACTCGAAGTCGGGAAAAGGGGTAATTAATTTTGATTTCTGTGCTAAATTACCCGTTTTCGTAAAAGCTTTGTTGAAGAAACACGCTTCCGCACATTCCGTGACTTTAGACACGCAAGAAGGAAAACCTGTTGGCTTTAATCACTTAATCTCCCTTCCCGTCTGTGTTATATAAATCCAAGTGTTTGAACTACTTAGTGTTTTTCTTCTCGTAAAATGTCACATAAAATCAGCTCAACTTAATAACGAGTTGGACAATTTTTTGTGTTCATTTTTTTTTGCGTAGATATAGGAACAACGTAAAACTTTCCTATTTGATTTGTGAATTTCCTATCTATTTTCAGAGATAAACTCAAGTGACCCTTATCGAATGTCAGACTGATGTATTTGCCAAGTTCCAACAACAAGACTTTGCAATCATAAAGTACTTATTTGACGGGTCACCTAAAAGGCTCGTAAAATATCTGAAAATGTGCTTTCGGGATTAAAAGCTTTCGCGTTGAAACTCCGAGACAGTAATATTTCATGAAATTACTCTTGGTTAGTATAGTGAATCTTGGCAATTTATCCATGAAAAAAAGTAAAAAACTATCTGCTATATAATTTCTACTTCAAAACACCAACGTCAACAATAGTTATCTGCATAATTTGCCGTTCCTGAGTATACTACTTTATTAGAAGCTCTTTGTAGTATATTCATATTATCCGTTTGATGTGAGCGACCCTTTTCACCGCAAATGAACTGCCAGACCTAAACAATACCACAACAATAAAGACATCAAGTTGAAAAAATGGTTACGCTTTCATTGTCGCTTGTAGGAGTGTCTGAATGAGGGCGAACAAGTGAAAAGAGAGAAATAGATGGCAAAAATGTTTGCCACCTTGGGAAATTTGTTTTTATATACTTATTTTCAGGAATATTATTTTAAATTGCTCATAAGAGAGGGCTAGCTGGTTAGAAGTATCATTTAAAGTCAATACCTTTTATCTAATGAAATTCTTTAAAAAGGTTTAATTTTCGTATTTTCAGACACAACCTTTAAAATCAGGAGTTTAAAACGAGCAACGTGATTGCAGAGTCCGCAAGAGTCAAGGACAACATAAGGTCCAAAATGCGAGCACAGAACATGTTTTGTGACTAGAGACGGAGGAAAAGAAAAAATATTTTTAACCAGTTAGTGCCAACGGTAAAACATATCGGGCTTTTATCGATTTTGGTTCTAATTTCAATATTATACGTTATTCGGAGGCAAAACAGCTTAATATTCCAATTTCCAAGTATGATCGCAGCCTAATGAGCAATGAAATCAAAGAATTCAGATTTTGGGCAAAATTATATTGACATTAAAAGTCGATGATGTACAAAGGACTGTCTCGTAGTTCGAGACCACTTCAAGAAGTTCCCCCTATTGATTGGCCAAACATTCACTGAACATACAGAATAAATAATATTTAAGGATAACGATAACTTGAAATTCAGTGAACTTCAGCAACCTAAAACTTGTAAGAAAGTTGAACTTCCAGAACCAATCGTAGTTCCATCGGACCATGTTGGAAATTTGAAGGTCATCAGTAAAATTCTATTCCAGGGAAACCTCTATGTTCAAGCAAGCTTCAGATGTCAACATGGAGCCGCATACGTTATTCCAAGAATATTAATCAATCTAACTTGATTGGTATTACTGATCCAATACTATAAAAGAAACTAATGACTTCTTCGAGAATATAGAGACCTTTTTGGGACAGTTTTTGAGCATCCTGGAGAAGCTAGATCTGCAGAATTAAAAATAAAACTTTTAGAAGACAAACCTTTCACCTACAGACCTTACCGAATGGCTGAACCGGAAAAGGAGAAAGTAAGATTATAACTTTTGGGCGCTCCTTGTTAAAAAGAAAGACGGAAAAGACCGAATGTGCATTGATTATTGAAAATTGTACCTTAGAACAATCAAGGATAGATTCCCCCTACCTCAAACGGATGATTAAATAAATAAATTGAAATGATTTTCCATTTTCACCAGCGTAGACCTAAGTTCTGGATACAACCAGATACCTATTTGCTGAACAAAGTATAAATTTACCATCATTTATAACACCGAAAAGACAATAGGAATACAATTGGAGGCCATTTGGTTTATGCAATACTCCATCAATATTCCAACGAATGATGAACAAGACTCCATATTGCAATATTGCTGCAGTTTACTTGGATGATGTCGTTTTACACAGTACAATTCCTGAAGGAAATTTAGAAAGCATTCGGAAAATACCAGATGTTTTTAAAAGTGAAAACTTAACATGTATTATTAAGAAATGTGCCTTCTTTGGCTCATCCATAAGTTACCTACTTATAGGCTTCGAAATAGACGAACAAAACAAGGTTTGCGACCTGATGTAGAAAAAATCCATGCTGTATGACGATTTCCAACTCCCAAAACTGTCAAACAAGTGCGTCAATTTTTGGGATTAACTGGAAACTCCCAAAAATTTGTTCCTGATTATGCTGCTCTGGTTACACCTCTAACATCACTTTCGCGAATAAACATCGAATAGAATTGGGGCGAATCGGAATAGATGGCACATGAAAATCTTAAGTAGAAGCTTATTGAACGGCCCATTGTTGTAATTTATGACCCAAAGGTGAGGACTGAAATACATACAGACGCTAGCCAGAATGGTCTAGCTGGAATATTACTGCACAAACATGATTCCCAACTTAGACCTTAAACCAGTGGCCTATTATATCCAACAAACCAACGAGGCGGAAAAGAAATACCTACGAACTGGAGACGTTGGCAGTTGTAGAAACATTTTCATAGTTTATTCATTAGGGCTGAATTTTAAGATGGTAACAGATTGCAACGCTCTGAAAATGGAAGGCAGCCAAAGGGACTTAATACCTAGAGTTTCGCGGTGGTGGCTGCAATTGCAAAAGTACACGTTCACTGTGGAATATCGTCCTGGAAAATGAATGCTCTAAGTAGAAATTCGAGTCACTCTGCACCACCACCTGAAAGAGACTTCATTTTTCGGATTGAAGAGGCAGATTGGATCCCATCTGCTCAGCTGTCAGACTCAAAGATTCATCTAATCCATGATGTCTTGACTAAACCACCAGAAACTGACCATGACCGGGAAATTTATAAAAACTATGCTCTGAGAAACGGACGTGCAAACCGCCTTACTCCCATAGGTATTCAATGGGTTGTACCACATGGGCTCAGTAGACAAGTAGTACATTGGTCTCATGATGAAGTAAAGCATTATGCAGTCGAGAAAACCCTAAAGATGTTTTGCGGAAATTATTGGTTCCCACGTATGAGAGAATACGTTGAAAAATACATTGCCACTTGTGTTCCATGCTTATATAGCAAAATTTCATCAGGATGACGTGAAGGCTATCTCCATCCAACAGCCAAAGAGCCAATACTTTTCCACGCTATTCACATCGACCACTTGAGGCCATTCCAGAAAACAACGTGAGGTAATCTGCGCTTAATTGTGACTATTGACGCATTTATGCAATGCTGAAAGCTGTGAAATCCACTGTGTCATTCACTTTTTGGAAAAGAAGTTTGACATCTACGGAGTTCCTGATCGCATAATTGCAGATAGAGGTTCAGCTTCCATTTCAAAGTCCTTCAAACAATTTTGCTCTAAGTACATTATACATTTAGTTCTCAATGCTGTGGCTACGCCTAGAGGGAATGAGCGAGTCGAACGACTCAATCGCACGGTGTTGGCAGCTCTCGCAACGACAACCAACTCCGAAGATAACTGGGATCAATGTATTGACAAATTAGAATGTTCAATAAACAATACAGTACATCAAATCACTGGAAAAACACCAAGAAGCAATATAGTGTGCTTATGCTGAACTTGACTCACCACCAATAGATATGGATTTTGAGGCTCTCAGAAACGAGGCTACACAAACAATCAGACAAGATCAAATCAAGCAAAAAAAAAGGATTTGTTGAAATAGAAAACCTGCAAAACATTATGAAATTTCCGATCTTGTGTTAATTTTAATGAATAGAATACAGATGGTCAAAGTAAGAAACTCCTAAATCTGCTGGACAGAAATACTTCCAAATGATATGTTCAGGGTGCAAGACACGCGAAATTCATCACAAAAAAATGACAATATCATCACAATGGAAAGCCTTAAACCATGCATGCAGAGAGGCAAAAAGCCTTCTCAAACTAAACAAAAGCAAACTAAGAGACTCCTCGTCAGTCGCAGACTAGGATGCCTCGGGTACAGATTTTCTGGAAGCTGATGAAATAAAGCATATCCGTCCTGAGCGGGTCTGCATCTTTTTCAAAAGTTTCGAGCTTCTAAGGTAAGATAAGGCTGCACCAAGAGGGAAATAGCACAATGGGCCACATGCGCGTCTACGTGCTACCTGTAAAGACTCCTCTTTCAAATAAAATCATAACAAGGGCACGCACTGTCTTTGTCCTTTTCTGATTGCTTCATCAACTCAGATCTCTTGAAGTATTTTTTTGTATTTGAGCCTAGATCATAAAATATAAGCCCAAGTGCCTACTGGCGTACCTTCTCTGATAATCTGGACAAGTAGAAGAAAACAATTTTTCTAGAAAATCTGTTGAAAAATTGAAAAAAATAAATAAAATATTCAAGAGACGTCGATAACGCCTGGCAAAATGTTAAAAAAAAATCATGAAAAAATCATGAACTAAGTTTCAACCATAGATATTAACAACGCAGATATGGATACCTAGGAAACAGATGATGAAAAACCTTTCAGTTTAGAACAAAAATATAAATTACTAAATTAGAAAGCTTTGATGGAGTCATAGATAATTGACTAAGAAAATTGCTGAACACATTAACCAGGAAATCATTAAACGGGCAACAGAACAGCAAAAATCTTGGGAAACTTCCGGTGAGGCTAATTTATGGTAAATCTGTTATCAAGAAAGTTTTATCTGACAGTAAAAATATTATAAATCTATGATGACATATTATTTTTGATACGAAATCATACAATCCATTCATTAAAGACCCTTCTGGCCCAAACTTTGGTGATTAATTTAACACACATCTGACCCTTTTCTAGAGGGGCATATACATATAAACTACAAGCAAATTAACGTCAGACCTGCAAAAGTTGATAGAACTTCTAATGCAAATGACCCAAGGTTTAAGGGAAATATGACGCGGTGCTTGAGATAATTTATGAGCCCATGTTTGCCGAAACCGTTGACAGGTTTTTCGTGCATATAAATTGCATAATTATTGAAATTGTTGAAGGTATTCACAAGTTTTATTTGTTTGAGTTGTTGTATGGAATAATTTAATTGAATTGTTATGTGGAATAGAGATCTCATTCCCCAAAATCAGTCCAGAAGATTACAGTTGAAAATATCCAGGGCTTTCCTATAAAGTTCGTCGTTCTTTGGGCCATAACATTGACTCGTCACTTCGAGGGTCATAGAAATAGGAATTGAGAAATAGATTTACGATAATCCTGGTACCACAAAGTTCTTTGATGGGCCTTTTCCAGGACCATAACCTCACTTTTTGGATATGGTTACTTAAAAGGCTTACACGAGTATTATACATTTTAGATAAAAAAAGAATCAACTAATAAAACACTAATATGAAATTATTTTTATATTTCTCATAGGTATAATCAAATATTTTACATAAAATAAAAGATAAATTCTAAAAGTTCCACAACGACCCATATTTCGTCAAATAGCAAAAGATGAAAATCCGAGGTTTTAAAAGTTTTTCACCTCGCAAAGCTGCAAAGTTACGAAAGAACGGAATACCGAAGACAGAAAAATAGTATTCACTTTATTAATAAATTTCCACAGAAAGTTGTAAATGCAGTTCTATTTTCCAACAAAAGTGCTATTGATAAGTAGAATTGAAAAATGCTTAAAACATTTTATTCAGTTTTGCTTTATATTTTGGTGGAGCACATTTTATTTTCATGAACTTTTAACTACGCGAAATAAAACTTTTTTATTTTACCAACTTTTCGGGATTACTCTGCTCTTTTAGTAAGTAAAAGTCTGCGACCGTTGCACTTTAAATCGAGTCTGTTTTATCTCAGATGTATAAACTTTTCGCTTTCAACTTCAGATCTAATGCGCTGTAAAAATGTAAATGAGACGCATAGTTGAATATTTGATGTAGTTTTGTCGCCTTTGGCCGATTATATGAGTATAATAACTTTTGGAACCACAAACAAGAATTATTCCACCATTGCATAAAAAAGTTCATGAATAAAGTTGGAAATTGCTTTCATCTATTTTTCAGTGTTTTTTTTTTGTCTGATACGTATACCGTGCTTGTATCGTTAATCTGTTCGGATTATTTTATTTTTTAATAGTTTTAGATTTCTTCTTTTTTTAAACAGAAGCAATTTGTAGCAAGAACTTTTCAGTTAACCCGGTTATGTTGGATATTTTCGGTTGTGACGTGTTAACACTCTTATCTTGGTCGTGCCTGGTTGTACGTACACTTGGCAAAACATAAAACTTGTAGTATAACATACCTGGGTTCGCTCAGTAAGATTGAACAATGAGAATTTTTATTACCAACAAATCTTCTGGAAAATGAAATGAAAAACAAATAGGACGTACGTTGTGGAAACTTACTCAATTTTACTTACTGGACATGCACCCGACATAGCAAATATTTGGGAAATTTAAGGGAAGTTGTGATATGTAAAAGAAACGAAAAATTTGTGAAACGTCTACTTTATTATTAAAGTAAATCGTACCGTTCTCGACCTAGAATTCTCGAGGGGAAAGAGAACGGCAGAGAAACTCTCGATCTAACATTCCTAAAAAATCGAAACATACTGTGTCATTTTAAATAATAATTGTGAGTGAATAATTCAATAATTTAGGTCAATAAAAGTTTAAATAAGGTACTATCCTTGTTCTTGTGCTAAAATTTCAATTACACACACTACATTCAATCAACACTACCTATATTCAATACTGAAGAGTTTTTTTGTTAGTTAGCCAGTTTCCCAGCGGATACTGAGGTCCCATACGGGAAGCTACTCAGCTTTAGTTGTTTTTGAGCCAATATCTCTAGATTGATTATTTCAATTTGTTAGGATATTCTCTCGTCAGGGTAAGAAAATGTTAGTAAATTCAACAAGGCTCTAATGCACGCTCTAAATCCACAAAATCAAAATCTCAGTACAAAAAGACAGCACATAATTTCTTAGGTTTTAATTTACTTCTTTATCTGTGTTGCTTACAGTATGAAACGGTTTTGGTTAAATACACAAACAATGCACATGTTATAAAAAATGTTATAAACAAGCAAAAAATACATAAAAATGAACAAAATAATAGGAACTTGCATAAATTGAACTCTCAAAAACAAAATAACATTTAATCCACTAACCTGTGAACGTTCCTTACACACACACTAATAACAAATTGAATTGAACAATCAATTTTAATGCAAAATAGAAATTAAAATTGAATAATGAATAATTACAGACACGCGTCTAAAGGAAAAAGGAACAGCACCAGCTTGTTCTCAAGTCTCTCTAATGCCTAATCGCCTCTTCTCTTGTATCCTCTTCGGTTTTCTGTGGCGCGCCCCGTTCAAACCTAAATTTGATGGCGCAGACATGGTTGCAACATTTTACTTTTATTCAGTAAACGTTTTTTTTTTTTTTTTTAAATTAAGATTTGAAGAAATAATATTTTAAATAGGTGGTTTTCCTCAAACTGGTACGCATTTTCCTATTGTGTTGAATTGTGTAAATCGACCTTTTTTATCACCTCAACAATGACAAAAAGAGTCAAGTCAATGTCATATTTAAACCAATCATAACATAAAAACGTGTTGCATTTACTTTCGTTCAGCTTTGACATTGACAAAAACTATCTAGCCTATGTTTTTTCAGAAGAGACTTTCTGTTGTTAAGCCTGATTCACACTAGGCAAATTTGAAGTATATATTTTGTCTGTACCAGTTTTATGTTTGGCCAAGTGTACATGACGAAATGTCATTGACAGTGACTCGTTGTACGGCGGGCCAAGTGACATTTGAGCTATTGACATTTTGGACAGAGTGAGAAAACAGCTGTTTGTACAGCATTCTATGACTTTTTCCTCGCAGTTTCCGGATGCATTTAAATTGACTGTTTTTCATGAATATCGTGCCGAATTTGTTATGTTCGAACTACGAGAAACGCACTACGGTCGTTCTCGCGCGTACATATCAGACAAGGACAATGATTAGAAAAGTGCCTTTCGTTTGACCTTAATTTTTTTTATTATGTAAACGTCATAATTTTATAATAAATTCACTGTGAAATTGAGTAGGCCGCGATCATTTAAATTTGGCGTCCAAACGTTGTGGCCTTCTCAACACAAAAACTGTTTCAAGTGACTTTATTTTGTGTGAAGTAAACGAAGCCCAAACTCGATTTCAGACTATTGAAGTGCTACAAGGCATTGTTTTATGGACCGATATAATTTTAGAAGTACAACTAAGGCCTCAGACTCATCTCAAAGGTCCAATCTCCCTTTGAATCCTAGTGTGGAAGGTGAAAAAACAGATAAGGTAAGCCTAAACATGAATCCTCCTGAAAGCTCACCTGAAACTGTTCCCATAATCATAACAAATGACCAGTTTCAAGATTTGATTGCGAATATGGCCCAAACTTTTGTTCAAGCTCAGGCCCCTCTACTTTCCATGACTGTGAACTTTTATAATTGTGCCTCAAGGTTTCCGGGAAACAAGGTGTATTTTTTCTCAAGATGGATTTTGACATTGAAAACTTTGAAACATAAACAATACCGCTTGGCCCTGATTGGTCGCAAAATGAGGTGTCCCTGCAGGTTGACATTACAGCTGACATCAGTTTTACAATGCATGTCGTGCAAATGGCATCTTGCGACCAATTAGCGGCATTGTTTATGTTTCAAAGTTGACAATGTCAAAAAATGAACTGTAGAATTTATTGCAACAAGGATTGTGTCAATTTTTCGAATGGCAATGCTGTCAAAGGTTTGCCAATGTTGGTAGATGGTCATGCTGCAACCTGGTGGCAGGGAATTCAATTCACAATTTCCACCTGAGATGAAGCCTTATTAGCACTAAGATACTTATGGTTTAAAAATACCCTTCTATAAAATTTACAAGTAGCTATTCTGGCATGAACAAAAAGACAGGGAGCCACCAGATATTTTTGAGAATACTTGTCGAGCCCTTATTGCTAGGTTACCAAAACCACCTGAGTTAAATATTATTCATCAAATTGACATGGTTTATGCTTTACTCAATCGTAGAATAAGATACAGACTACCTCGAGATCAGGTCCAAACTTTTTCTGAGCTTGTTGAAAAAGCAAGAGCCATAGTATCTTCTATGGCTCTTTGATGATCAAACCAAAGAGAAAAAACTCAATGCTGTTAACTCATCAGGAAATAATGATAACAAACCTCGAATCAGTCCAAAATGCCAATTTTGCCAAAATTTTGGCCATATACAGGAAATATGTTGGAAATTTGCTGCTAGCCAATCGAGTAGTCAACAAGTTAACCTCCCAAGAGGCAACGTTTCTCAAAATACAACCTGAGCTACTGGAATACCCTGTTATAGCTGTGGAGCTCCTGGATCCTAGTGTCCAACTTATCGTAGGAATAAACCACCTGCCACCAATTCGAATAGAACCCATACTTCAAGTCTTGACATTCTTTATACAAATATTTGTACCGTCTCAGTAATGCCTAGACCAATGGTTGAAGTCAGTGTTGCCGGTAAACATGGGCTTGTTTATGTCGATTCAGGTGACAAGCATACAAACGCTGGACTGTTTAAGCATTTATGTGAATTGAATTTACCCTATCTAGAGACACAGTGGCAAATGACCTTAGCTGATGGACATGTACGTGAAGTATTAACTAGAGTTTATGAAACTACTATGGACCTTCAAGGAAGAAGAATCCCCACTACTTTCCTTGCGATTCCTAGTCACGAGCATAGTAAAACACTCCTAGGGATAGACTTTCTATTGAATGCTCAAATGGTGTTGAACGTTTCAAAATGGCCATGGTACTTTGAAGATAATCCTTCACAAACTTTTGACTTCTTCAAGGAGCATGGTGCTCAAGATTCTTCTGCAGTGTCTGAGGCAGCATTCCAACTTAAAGATACTGATGAGAAGAATTTAGTTGCTAATGAGAAATTACAATTAGAGCATTTGCTACAATCACATGCATCAGTATTTGAAAAGGGCAAGGAACTGACAACATACGCTGAACATACCATTCAGTTGACTAATGATAATCCCATTTTTCAACCACCATATCGTATTGCACCTGCACAAAAGGATATTTTGAAAAAGTAACTCGATGAACTTCTCGAAGATGGGATCATTGAGGAATGTGAATCGCCCTATGCTTTTCCAGTTGTTTTGGTCCCAAAACCTGATGGAAACATGCGCCTGTGTGTTGATTATAGACGATTGAATTACTGTTCCAATACAATACACATTACCCAGAGTAGATGATTTACTTCATTCGACTGCTAAGGCTGCCTACATTACAACTCTTGACTTGAAAAGTGGTTACCATCTGATACCAGTAAAGAAGGAAGACCGTGATAAGACTTCTTTTATAATTCCTCTCGGTCTTTTCGATACAACACAACCCCCTTTTGGATTGAGAAAAGCACCCGCAACCTTTCAGAGGCTCATTGAGAGATTTCGCTCAGGGTTACCACATATAAGTATGTTGGCTTATTTAGATATATATCTATAATATCTTTCTATTCTGACAGCCACTTCTATTTTTCGCAATTCAAATTATTTCACATCCGTTCAAATTTCATTATTACGGACCAGGAAATATCCATACAAAAAGAAACGCCCTACTTCTACTATTCTTAATATCTTCAAAAAAAAAAAACCTTCCAATACTTCTAATGATTATCGACAGCAATTATATTTCATGAAGAACAACAAGTTACTTTTCGAAACTTCCATTTTATTTATTGGTTTATTTAATCAGAACAATTACTGTTTTCGGATTCCTAGCCAATAAACACACTTATTTAATCAATAACTCCTACTCAAACTCGTATATTGTCAGGAGCATTATAATTTTCCCCTTTGTTTATTTTTTGCAAAATTAAATTAAAATGTCATTATACTCGAAAGCAATTAAAGTTATGCAATACAGTTTTTCCAGTCAAAATCACTCAAGTTTTTATGCATTGAAAGTCATTGTTAATTCACTTCTTATCATTCAGAATCATTGTTAAAAGTCAGAAAAACAATAATAATCACTAAAGTACTTACATTTAAATTGTGACACGATAAAATACTTAATTTAATTTACTTCAAAAATCTATAGAGCACGCACATAATGTTGAATGACTTTAAATGTTATTTCTTTCACAATTTTTCGTACTTTTCAAAGTTCAATCAAACGCGTTTTCCCCGAGGCCTTAAAAGAAACTTTTCGCAAATTTCACCCGGACTGACACATTAGGTACTGTTGACTTTAACTCAAACTGGACTGAACTTAAACTCAACTAACCTGATTTCCACTTCTAAAACCGCTTGTTTTATATTTTTTCGATTCCCCCCCAAAGTATTATTAATTTTCCACCAAAGTCGACAATAGGCGGTCGTTTGACCATTAATAAGTCAATTCTATTGGTCGACCTAGATATTATCAAAAGATGATAAAGCAATCATTTGAAATATTGTCATTTTTATTTGTTTAAAATTGAATAATTATGTCGCAATATCCTGGTTTATAGGGGTCAAAAAATTTTGGTTCAAGAATGTGAGGACAACACAAAGAAGACCGATACACGTGAGCCATAAATCACCGATTTAATTACTTTGGCCTCGCTTTTAATAAGTTCATTGATTTGATTTTAGGAGACGATATCACGCTTGGTGACTAAATAATAGAATTTTAACGTATATGAATATTTTAATTTAATTTGGGGTCAACGCTAATTTGTTTCATTTTCAATTTATCGATACTGATTTGAAATACCGGAAATTCAGTTTTTTGATTATTTGATTACATTTAATTTTTACAGTAAAGGCATTGTTAATATCGGGACTATTTTTCCGGATCATTACATTACCTTGGCCGAAAAGTGAAAATGTCACTTTCGTCACTAATGATAGAATATCCCATAACGTTAACTTCCGTCACTAGTGATGAAAGTAAATTATTTCAATTTTACATACAGACATTCCTTCAAATCTACTTAAGATTTAATTTTGTAAAACACAATAAAAAAACATAATTCAACTCAAAATTACCTATATGAATTTTGCTTTATTATAATTTAATAAAAGCGAAAATATTTATAAAATTATCCAGAGCCATCTATCAATCCCTCATTGAATAAATATTGCGAAGGATGTTCTAATATAACATAATCATAGAAAAAGTATGGTGTTTTACTCGTCAAAAATCATTTTTTGCAAATGGAAAAGATTACCAAACGAGGCGTAGCCGAGCTGTTTTCTCGTTGCAAAAAATGCTGTTTTCGTCACTCGTTAAACAATATACTATAATTATGTAAACGTCATAATTTTATAATAAATTCAGTGTGCAATCGAGTAGACCGTCGTGTAAATTCATTTCTACCAGGTTACCTTACAAGTTATATTATATTTAGAAAAAGGAGGTTATCTATGCTTCGAGAAAAAAAAGGACTAAAAAAACATTCAATACAACAAAAATTCTTTCAATAACATCATAAAAATCAGCCCTATTAAAAGTACCAACTCCTAAAATGTATCCAACTGAAGCATTATTTTCTTTTCATCTTTATTATTCCTTCGTTGATACTTCTTTTAATTTTCCCATTTTATCGCTACCGCAGATAATAACGATAAAGACGGCCCGCAATCAGAAATGAAACCCATTTTAGTCTACCACCGTACATCGAAAATTTTCCTCTTATTTGAGCTATTTAATCCCTAAAGTTTAATTGGAGCAATGGAGCGTAAGGAGGACTCTCGATGTGTTATTAACTGGAAACATTGCCCTGACGCCCGGGTAACATCTTTTAAAATCTTTTATGTGTAGAATAAATAGAGCTGAAGGATTTTATTTATTTTGATATCTACACATTTCATTTAGTAACCCAATTAGGTTTTTATAAATAATGCAACTGGAAATATTTAATTCAATAGATAATATAATATGTGGTTATTGTTGTCAATTTTCAACAATAATCCTTTCTGAAATACTTAATTCAAGAATGAGGTAAATTTCACCCAAGAGTAGGTCTAGAGGGTAACATGACGATAAATAAATACCAATATTTGCCTATACGTTACCTACCTAGTTTGAGCAAACAAGCAAATCCCTATTTGCTATTGAAGGGAAAAGCCAGTGTAAAATCTAAGGTGTAATCTATTTCCTAGAATAAATTGGACTATACCTACCACAGCACTCCCGGGGGTATATTTATCTTCGTTTCCAATGTTTCTTGCTTGATAAATTTTGAAGCCAATGGCGTTAAAAAATGAAGTGATTTATTTTCTCTAGCTATTTTCTAAAGCATCGTCTATTATAACATATGAGGGTTTTTCAGTGTCGCTTTTATACATATAATTGTTTTTAAAAAAGAACAAACTGCTGTTTTTATATTATTTTAAAACCTACTGAGTCCCCTCTTGATGTCTGTACTTCACAAAATTTGAACAATGGGCCTTCGCACTTATTTTCAAGCACTTATTCGGCGCGGCACCTAAAAGGCTCGTAAACTATCCAGACGCTGTATCAATGTTGCCTTGGGATTAAAAGCTTTTGGTGCCGGTGCAGAAACTCTAGACGATAATATTTTAGAAATTTTGCCCTGGTTGCCTTTAGTCTAGCGACGGGTCAGTTTATCAGTAACCTATAAAACTTAAAACATATTTGTGTCTTGCGAAACCAATTTAGAGTTAAAATAGTCTTGAAGAGATATTAGTTAATTATACAGGGTGGATCTGAAAGTGAGGGTTTTTTTTAACAGGGTATATATCTCGCCAAAATAAGTTGTTTGGCAAAAAATTGTTTATATAAAAAACTTAAGATAACGGAGGTACAGGTATTTTAGGATTTTGTACAGTGTGGTCATTTTATCTTGATAGCATTTTAAACTGTCATAATTTCTTTATTTTTAAAGTTATTTAAATAAATAAAAAAGCATACTGTAGGGTTGCTTTCCAAGGTTTAGATAGGATGGACAAAAAACAAAAGACTAACATATTTTGACAGTTATGCGCACAAATAGCATTTTTTTAAATGGATCACCCAGTAAATTTTTAGTTTGTTTGATAATATGTTTCATTCTGATTGCAATAATATACAATACAATACAATTGAATACAATTCCCTTTATATTTACATGCAGAAATGTTTTATTTATTCTAACTGAAAATATTGATTACTTACCTACAAAGATTACCTGCAAAGGTAGGTAGGTATATAGAATTTTCCATTAGAATCAATAAAACATTTCTGCATGTAAATATGAACTAAATTGTATTCAATTGTATTCTATTATATGTATTGCAATCAGAATGAAACATATTATCAAACAAACTGAAAATTTACCGGGTGTTCCATTTGAAAAAATGCTATTTGTGTGCATAACTGTCAAAATATATTAGTCTTTTGTTTTTTGTCCACCCTATCTAAAACTTGGAAAACATCCCTACAGGATGTTTTTATATTTATTTAAATAACTTCAAAAATAAAGAAATTATGACATTTTGAAATGTTATCAAGATAAAATGACCACCCTGTACATTAAAAATCTAATTTCAATAATCTAAGTTTTAGTAGAGAAAATATGATAAAAATTATCACAAAAATTGTTCAAAATTATCCCCATTTGTCTGATGCTTCATTTCCCTCCTAAATTTTGTCTGTTTCACTTTAAAACGAAAATTGATAGGTTGAAAATGAGAATTTTTCTGATGAAATAATGCAACTATGAGTACCTATTATGGAATAAGACTCATTATGCTGGACTAGTAATGGCTTTTTTGCGGCTTTTTTTTTTGAGAAAATGTAAACAAAGTGATTTATAGTGGAAGTCTTCTGTAACCTCAAAATAACCGTTATCTTAAATTTTTTATATAAACAATTTTCTGCCAAACAACTTATTTTGGTGAGATATACATCCTGTTAAAAAAAAGCCTCACTTTCAGATTCACCCTGTATATTAACAATAGTAAATACTAAATAATCTATGATTAATTGAAATTAGTAGCTATTGGGTTTAATAGATGTTCATTGAAATGCATTTTTATTATTTATCTATGAAACTCAGAGGGAGGATTAAATAAATCCAAAATGTCAGCAAAGAAATAATTAGTTTCTCTGAACCTTAGTAAAATTGCTAGCCGATTGAGAAAAGTTGAGTTTTTTTCAAAATCAATAAGCCTTCAGAAATTTCCATGATTTATTGTAGATGGTTCGAGGTAAACGACTGCATGAAATTTCGAAATTCAAATGGCTTCAGATACTATTTTTAGAGTTGGGATTTTTTGCAGAAGAAAATTTTCAGTGTTCTTGCATTTACTTAAAACACTGAGAGCAAATTTTTTCATTTGAAACATTATGATTTCAAGTGGATTGAGATATTATTTCAAAAGCTGGGATTGATAATTGATCGGAGTAGGTATGGGTTTTGAAAATTTACAGGGTTTATTGAATAGGGTATGAGCCTAGGTGAACGATGATAAAATTTCAACTGTCCTTTTTGGCGAAATTGATAAGTTTTTAGTGAATCGCCGCACTTTATTCAAAAACTAATCAGAGTAGCTGTTGGAAATTCTCAGGGCTTATTATAGAGGGGTTGAGGAAAGCGACAGTGAAATTTCAAGTTTATTGATACTACTTTGTTTCAAAATTTTTTTAGAAAAGCAAATTTTTTAGTTCCTCTTCCACAACTTACTTAAAAACTAATTAGAGTAGCTTTGTAAATTTGTAGGGTTTATTGCAGAAGGATTGAGCTTAAAGGCAATTTCAAGCAGATTGGGAAAAATTGGGCATTTTACCGGAATCACTATTTCTAGGGAGGCCTCAATGATGTCAAAAACTGATACGAGTAGCTTTCGGAAATTCTTAGGGTTCATTGTAGGAGGTTTGATGTCAACAACAATAAACTTCCAAGCAGATTGAGATAATACAGGGTGTATAAGGTATGAGTTCAAATATTTAAACATGAGATAATATGGCTCATTTCAAGCTAAAACTATACCATTAACCATGGGTCAATTGTTAGTATTTTCGGAGTTATCGCAGAGTTTAAATTTAGAAAAATGTTAACAACGTGACAAAATTGTACAGATATTATCTCTGCCCAGGATATAAATGTAAATAAAATTGGTAAATTTAAAAGATAAAGGTTTGCAAGGGATTTTATTTATTTTCACCTGTTTACGTTTTGGTTTGTTATTCGCTTTCAAATAATGTAAATAATAATTTCCAATCACTTTTCTAGTGAAAATTTAAAAAATTTACCGTTTTATTAAGTTGTGAATTGCAGTACACATTCAAGAGAAAAATTAAATTATATTTACTCTGCTACTTGCCAAATTATTACTTTAAAAATACTAACTTTTCTTGAAAGGTTATCAAAACACTAAAATCAACATGAAGATTTTGCACACTCACACTTCTCGTATCACGGCAATGTTTGTAAAATGGGCACAATGTTCTTTCATCAGGTGGGTGCCATTCTATTGGGTAATCTTTCCCTGTATATTCTGGCGGAAGAATGAATTACGCGCGTTTCCAATACTTCCACTAAGTTACATGACAAGTATTAGAGAGGGTATTTAAACAACTTTGAAATCGAAACGAATTAATTTTATTTTACTCGCAGCACGGTTAACAAAGGACTGCCTACAAATTCTACCAGATATTATTTCCTTAAGCTATACATTACTCATTTCACAAAAAAATGGAAAGGAACGTATTCGTTTATCACGATTGATGAATAGTAAATAGTTTATAAATACACCTTCATTCAGGGCGGGTGTGGGCCGCCCGTGTGCCACTCAATATTTGCCGCCCCCTTCGCTAGCTGTATTTTTTTATTCCAGAGCGGGGGTGCTTAAGCCCGCAGCAGGCGCCGCTGGAGGCAGAAAATACTTTCGGGTAGAGATTGTAGATTGCGGGGGAGACGGTTCGGCTTTTCAGCCGCTCAGCACTGCTACCTTTGCAGATATTTTGTACATGACTCTACATCTCAAATTGTCTCCAGGAAGCGTAGACTTCTGCCGAAGGAAGCTATTTTCCTGGGTGTTACTTGGCCCACTTCTTCTGGTGACAGTGTTGCCCCCTGGAGGAATTTGAGCCTCTTGCAGAATTGGGCTGGACATTCGCAGAGCAGGTGCATTGCGGTCTCTATTGCATCTGAGCAGAATCTGCAGAGATCGTCTTCTGCTCTGCCCATTAACCTTAAATGGCATTTTACTGGGCAGTGTCCCGGTATGTGCCTCCAGTATGATGACAGTTGGTCTTTCTCCCATTTATTGAGTTCTTCCATGATCTGGCTTTTCATTAAGCCACAGTAGGGCTCTGGTCCATGGTATGGTGTTGAGGCCCCTTTCTTTGCGAGGCCATCTGCTTCTTCATTACCTTCTATGCCTCGATGACCAGGAAGCCACATCAGCGTTACCTGGTTGTGTGTCGCTAGTGTTTTTAGGGTCTGTTTACACTCTCAGACTAGTTTTGACGTGCATTTGAAAGCCCTTAAGGCTTTTAAGGCAGCTTGGCTGTCCGATAGTATGAAGATGTGTTTTCTTTTGAGGCTTTGACTAAGACACTCTTGTGCACATATATCTATGACAAGCAGTTCGGCTTGAAATATTGTAAGATGTTTACCCAATGCCTTGGAGAGCTTGAAGTTAGGGCCGGAGATGCCCAGTCCAGCTCCTTCCATTAGCTTGGATCCATCTGTGTACCACAGAGATGCATTGTTTGCTTGTGGCAATTCTTTATTCTCCCATGATTGGCGGTCATTTATTACCACTGCGAATGGGATCTCTAAGTCCAATCTGACCATCATGTGGTCGCTTGGTTTGCTGGCATTCTCCAGTTTTATTAAATTAAGGATTCGCAGATGTCTTGTCTATTTGAAATAGCCTGTAAGCGCTGGTCATTGCCTCCTTTTTCACACATAGATGAAGTGGGGGCATGTTGACTAGCGTCTCTGCTTTCGAGTGGTAAAAACGTTTATTTTCAGCCTTCAAAAAAACATTTGGAAAATCTTTTACAGCAGGGGAGTCACTGCCGCCCCTGACGATCCGCCACTGCTAGGTACTAATATTTAACAAAATTTATAAAAGTTGCATAATTACTTTTTTCATATGATATGTATGTAGGTATGTATGTATGTATGTATGTATGTATGTATGTATGTATGTATGTATGTATGTGTTGGAGGTATCAGTTGCACTGCGACCAAGGTTGATCTATTGTACCCCTCCTTCTGCTGCTAAGTTCGGGTTCATATGATATACATATATCAACAGTAATCCGTAAATAGTTGAATACTTACTCAAAAATTTGAAGTAGGTAATATCCAACATTCGGCAAAGTCGGCAGTATCAGTAGGTATCAAAGCTAGATACCTACTTTACAATTATATTTTTGTTTGGATAAGGATGAAAAAAAGAAGGATACCCAAATAAAATGCATGCATTCCAGTATTTTCTGTGTAAACAAAGCTTATAATAGTATATTGTTGTATTAGGAGTAGAAGCTTTACTTTTTTGTGCTGAAGCGGTAGGTTTGCGAGTCGAACGTAGTGAGGCTTGCAATACTGCTGAAGCACAAAAAAGTGCTTCTACTCCGTATGCAACACGCTATTTTTTGTCTAAACGAATGGCTTAAGCTCGGGGGTAAATGAATGGTTGAGCGGCAGTAAAAGTACGAGCGGCACTAAAAGTACTTCTACTGCCGCTCCAGCGGCACTAAAAGTACTTTTGCTGCCGCTGGGGTTGCCAAGCAGCATAGAAATTAAATTTCTACCACCTCGACAGGTGTTAACCCACTGGATTTGACTAGCAGCATAGAAATCAAATTTCTGACATCTTGACAGGAGTTAACAAAGTGACATTTTTCTGACGTTTGGAGAAAAAATAATTATTGTTATATAAATATTGAAGTTCACAAAATCATTATTATTAAATTTAAATAAATTTTTCTCGTTGTTTGGAAAGAAAAAGTTATCAGTGGGGTTGGCTTTGGCCGCCCGTGTACGGTGCACACTTTGCACACATGGTAGCGGCGGCCCTGCCTTCATTTAAGAGTTGAGGCTTAAGCTTTTCCCATCTACTTCAAGTTTTACCTCCTATCATCTACACGTTGAGCTTTGTGTCCTGTTTGTGATCATTACGTAAACCCTGACACTGCTAAGGGCCAAGCTGTTGGACTCCTTTATGGCACCACTGACTTCCGATTGCTGAATTCCAGTGCCCAGGGCCAGTTCCATATTGTCACCACTCTGATCCAGCTTCAGGCCATCAGAACCACTGGTAAGCTACAAATCAGACCTCCAGAGTACCTTCAACGAATCAGTGTTTACTCAGGTTTGATAATTGTGTTGTTTTGTCTGGGAACCGTTAAACCTGGCGGAGCACCTTCACTGGATATCTTGTCACAACTAGAGCTGTCGCAGTCCTCCCACTAGACATTTTTCCAATCCTTCAGCCTTCAGTACACCAGAGATATGTAATTTAAATACTTTAATACTGAACTAATATTAACAAAGAAAAGACACCCTTCAGGTTAAGCTAGGTAATATGTTTTTCTGTTGGTTTGGTCCGGATTTTGATTAGATATAGATATTACTCCATAGACACTGAATGTTGCACTAAGTACAGTACCTAGATACTTTGTTTTGTACACTGGGATTAAATGGTCATTCACGAAGGTAATTAGCAAACTTGTCATTTGAATTATTCTTACATAAACATAACTATTTTTGAGCTAGTTCAGGACTCGAAGAGTCAGGTACTATTTACTATAAGTAACATTCAACTTATTATTATTTTTGGTGATTTATTTATTTTTAGGAGTACGTAAGGTTTGAGGTTAAGTTATACCTACTTTGATTTCTGGTGTGGTTTCAGTACCTTCGATTTTCGATTATTGTTATTTGATCGTGTTCCTTGAACTATGGCTTTCGGAAAACTCACTCCGAGCCTACCCCAGATTCAAATACACATTATTAACTATTTTTAAGGTCATTGACGTTGGCATTAAAAGATAATCCGTGCCTATCTTCAGAAAAGCGTTTTACTTTCTATGCTTCTCCCCTTTTTGTTGTTTACTTTTATATTTCAGGTTGTGTTGCTAGAGATAATTAAGAAGTTTCCTGCTTTGCTGATATCGATGGACTTCGTGTACTGCAGGGAAAAGCAGGTGGCGTATTTTTAATTAACTCACACCCCTCTCCGCTTTAGAAACTAGTCGGTAACCGTTCACACGAAGCCCCGTTCTACGTTGTAGCCACCAACCACCTCTTTGTTTTTTTTTTAATTGTTACCCATTCCCTTCCATTTTGCTGTCATTCCTACTTCTTATATTTTATTTTCTTATTATTTTTTTCTATGTAACAAAGGGTACACTGCATCCAAGACTTGTTATCGGAAAAATCAATATTTAATTTTTTTTTCCACAAGGAGCGTGATATACATATAAGAAAGTCGTGGGATAGGGAATTAATTTTTTAAAAGAAAAAAACTTGTGTGAGATTCCAAATATGTTAAAGTTGAAAATTTGGTTAAGATTGATATTTTAGACCTGATTGATTCACTGGTTTTCTTCAACGAGAATGTCCCTTCTCTTTGAAGAAAATCTAGTAAAGTGGAAGATTCTAATGTGTTCATGATATTCATTGATATTTGGAGGAATGATTTTTAATGGTGATAACAGATTTTTTTGTTTCATTCATTAAGGAAGAAATTTCGCATTTCTTGAAATTAAGTTGCAGCCCGATATTTTTACTAGAAGAAATGATTTTGTCAAAGTCTTCTAGAAACGATCTTGGATCTGCAGCAATACATCCAACATCAATATACCAAGGATTTATACTAGATTTTAATGAAGAAACAATATCATGAATAGCTAGGCAAAAAAGGGGTGGCCCAAGAGGATCTCCTTGTTGGACACTTTTCTGTCAAAGGATTATGTTCTCCATGTGATAGCAGAGTGTGTTTTTTTGTTGCATTGAAGAATAAATCTTAAGTATTGCAGAAAATATTCATTAAATTTTGAAAGAATGATATTTCTCTTAACTGAGTTGAAAGCGTTCATGTACTTAGTCTATTTTGAGTATTGCTTTATTAGAGGATGTGGAAAATTGCTAAAGCGACGAATGGAGTGGACTGCGTCTTCTGCTCCACATTTGGTTCCAAAGCCTAATTGAAATGGACGGAACAATTTTCCTAATGAATCATAACATCTTGAACAAATGAATTTGGCAACTAAGCGTCTTAAACAGAAACCAATAGCTATAGGTCTAATATCCCACCATCGTTCTTATTGAAAGAACAAAGACAGGCACCATAAAAAATTGGACATATTTGTTCAGGTAACCATTCCCTTAATTATATGATTTGAAAAAAGACAGGGACAAAGAAAGCGATTTGAAGAACTTGAATCTTGTTCAAAATTGATAAGGTCTTTTAGATGTTGCGGTCTCAGGGAATCCAACCTACGATGAGCCTGGCCTAAATGATATGATTGCCTGAATAATTTCCGGAATAGTGATTCCATCAAATATTCTTTCGTTAGTCCAAAAATCTGAATTTATAATTTGGTCACCGTCTGGATGTTTAAGTTTCAATTTCTGGAACGTATCCTCATTGATTGGGGCAAAAGTATCTTTTTAGCTCAACATTCTTATAGCCCTCGTATATAACCTTCGTTCATTTTTGATTCGATCTTCTTTGTAAGAAATGAAAATTTACTAGGTTGTTTTTTACTTATAAGCTTCATTTTTTCGTTTGGTTCGTAAAATTCTAGTATATTTTTCTGTTTTTTTCCATTCTATAATGTTGGATTTAATTTAAGAAGTGAGGGATATATTTTTGGAAGTTTGATTTTTTAGAAATGTGCAGAACAGCATATAAAAAGATGAATAAACAGATCCAAGAATGTCTTATCATTTTTAGGTTGGCATTTGTGCAGGAGAGAGCAGAGTTCTTCATTTAGGGAATGCTTTGCTCCTTTTGGAAACCTTTTCTGATTGGGGACTGATGTTTTGGAATTTGATAAGTATTTTATGAAAATGGAAGGATCAAATTCTTTATCCAGTGAATGTTTTGATAAGAATGAATTTTCTTTGTTCATAAAAACTGTTTTGCAATGACAACAACTAACATTTTCAACTGGAGGAGTATCTGGAGGTTCGGAAAATGAAATAGGAGAAAAGCTTGATGTAGAGTTGTCCATTGATTTATTAAAGTGAACTTTAGATTTGTGAATTTTAAGATTTCTTATAATAATTAATCAATTATACCAGAGCTCCTAACTAGTAGTACCTATATAATTCACAAACTAGAGATTATCATATAAGAACAATACATTCATAATAATGAGTGTAATAATCTTAATAATTACAAAAATAAAAATACCTATACGTAATTTCTTAAACCTAATTTTCGGTCAATTAACACAAGACAAATCAAGAATCAATTAATCAGTTACACCAAGGTTCAACCGCCTATTTTTTTTTGTGCTATGTTGCCAGACGTTTAGATACCGAATCACAAGTAAAATTGTCATGTTTTTTCAATTTTTTATTATTGTTGTTGACTAAAAATGCATTATATGTGATATGAACAAACTAAATTGCTTTATTTTAAACCATAGGTATACGTAATTTTTACATTCCTTACTGGTTTAAAGGTTCGAAAATGTCATTTTACTTTTGTTTACTTTAGAGCAGGCCGAAAGTGACTGTTCTCCTGTCACTTTCGGCCTGGAGAAGTCACTTTCGGCACTGATAAATTGTTATTTCACACCTTAACACAAATCCAGGTGCAATGTTTGTATTTAGGAGTAGATGTCACATGTGTTTATATTGTTGGAATTTTATAAGATGTCATTGTCGGTGTCAGACGGTGACTTGTCATATTATTACCTCATTTTTCTCAATAATTAATGGTTCAAAATAAAATAGTATACATAATTCAGTGGAAAGTTATCACATTATTGTCTCGAGAATTGATTGACCTCGGCGCTTCGCACCTCGGTCAACCATAGTAGAGAGTTATTGGACGTGCAATAAGGACGAGCAGTATTTAAATTAGCCTTATTTTGACATCTACGCATGCGCATTTGGGTTTGAAAATAAGGATTCCCTTAATAAGGTTACTGCTTGTCTTTATTTGTGTATGGTTAGTGCAAGCAGTAAATTTCCCTTATTTTAATATTTCTGTCATTTTTGACGACTTTGACGTTTCACTTTTCGACCATCACGTAATTTTACTTAGAGAATATGTTTTTTACATTGGTTTTTCATTTTACTGTAGCTAACATCAAAAAATGGATATCAGCAGAAAATCTCAAACAAAAATAAACACTTTTTGAGATTAAAATTTATAAATATAGCTATCAGCTGTCAAAATTATGAATACAAAATAAGGTAATATTCTAACACTGACTACAGTCTTCCAATAACTGTTATTTTCCTGGAGAAATAGTGCTGATGCACTAATAGAATAACGTAGATCCTTAATACTGCGAGGCAGTATTTAATAGTTCCAATAACTCTCTATTATCTCTCGACAATAATGAAACACTTTCCATCTTCGCATGTAATATACTATTACATCTCATAATGATTGAAATTCTCTTTATCTTTTAAATATTTGTCAAAAAATGTCAAAACTTCAAAGGACTTTTTCTTGAAAATGGTTGATTTTGGACCCCATGTTATATAAACTTTTTCTGTTCAAAATGGGCCATATTTTCACGTGTTAAATTTTTTGTACTAAAATCTGATACACCCTGTATTTTGAAAGTTTAGTGTTTTCGCAAGAGTTTCTAGTGTCTCTTCCTCAATTTACTCGAAAAATAATCAGAGTAGCTCTTGGGTAATTTCAGGGTTTATTGAAGAGGGTTTGATCTAAGCAACAGTAAAATTCTAAATGGTTAGACTGGTTTGAGATATTTCAAAAGCTGGTACTTTTTTGAAAAAGCAAATTTTACCTCTCTTTTAATCTACTCAAGAACCTGATCAAGTCTGGACAGGTCTCATTCGGGACTATTTGAAGTAGACGAGGGAGAAACTTTAAGTGGATTGAGATAAGTTGGGCTTTTTGACAAAATTGAAAAGTTTCTAGTGTTTCTCTCTCAATTCATTTCAAAACCGATTAAAAAAGCTTTTGAAAAATTTTAAGGTATATTGTAAAGAAGTGAAAAGCAGTGAAATTTCAAATGAATTGAGATATTATTTCCAAAGTTGCCTTTGCAAGAAACTCAGTGTCTCTTTCTCAATGTGTTTATATTATTAGTAGATTGTGCCCTCAAATTCAACTGCAAATAAATATAAAATATTCATTACCGTTTGTATATAGAAGAAAAATACATAATATAAGGTCCTTTACATGAAAAGTTGGATTAGTTTTAGAATCCGGTAGGCCTATTCTCTACGAACAGCAATTAAATAGCAACCAGCAACCGGTCGCAAGTTGCTTTTTTTCATGGAAAACTCGCATTTGACAGCGACTTGACAGCGACAATTGCGCAATTCTCTGCGGTCGCAAGTTACAGAATAAGGCTGCGGGTATGTACCTGCATCAAAAATAACTACTGAATAATTAAAATTGTCTGTGGATCAAACATAACTATAATTTGAGATATTATAGGAAGATTCGCCAATGGCCATGGATCTCGTGAAATACTAAACAACAACCATTAATAATTAAATAAACGAAAAAATTAACCAGTCATCATCAGTTTTATTTTGCTGTTCCACTTTGGCCTCACGTCAAATCTGTTTAATAAAGTTTGTAAGCCAGACGGTCCAGTATCATGCATGTAACATATCAAACCACAAAAGAGGGTCTGTCACAAACATTTAAAGTCGCTTTCGAGGACAATTCGTTTAAGAGATGTTCTACACGGACAAGTTTCATTCTGAAATTACTTACGGAAAAAATTGCTTCATATTTTGGACAATAATAGCTTACGCATTTTTTGCTTAAACATTTCAAGACGATATAAAACTTACATCAACATCAATACAAGGCAAGATGTTTTTTTTATTTGGCAATTTCTTGAGAAAACTATAAAAATATTCTTTATCCCTTTGCAGAGAGCCTCTCCTTTGAAATCGTTATAATGATGCAATCGATATGTTTACTTTTTTTCAAAGATTTTTTGTATTTATTATTGGTGGATCGTAAACAGATATGACGTGTAGAGTTAAAGAAGCAATTTTACCGGGAGAAGAGGAAATCACCAGACGAAATATCAAAGGATAACGCACACCTAACATGGGATTCTGGGGCTCTATGGATTTTGCCCATTTTTTGATATGTTGTAGAGGATTTAATTCGGAACAACCTTTAAATGGAACGAAATCTTGTAGGTATTACTGCCTTTGAGATATGAGCGTTGAAAGATGAACTTTTTTGCGACGTTTTGTATGGAGAGTATACGAGATACCGGTGCTACTGGTGTTTATCAGTCAAAATATTGACAGGTTCTTATATTTTACGTCACTTAAAAATTAATGTCAACATAGGTTAAGGCCGGAACCACACTGGGGTTAATGTTGGCGCCAGTGCGGTCCCGGCCTTAGCCTATGTTGACATTTCTTAGTGACAGGAAATATGTCGACCTGTCATAATTTTGACTGATAAGCACCAGTTTTTCGTATACTCTCCACACAAAAAGTCGCAAAAAGTTCATCTTTCAACGCTCATATCTCAAAGACCGTAATACCTACAAGATTTCGTTCCATTAAAAGGTTGTTCCGATTTAAATCCTCTACAACATATCAAAAAATGGGCAAAATCCATAGAGCCCAAGAATCCCATGTTAGGTGTGCGTTATCCTTTATCAACATTAACATAATTATAAATAATTGTAACTTTATTTATGAATATAATAATACCTTTTCTACGATTTTACTTAAAAACCCAATATACTTTGTATACCTATCTTTTTACTTCTGCTATCAGGAGTTCCGCAGATACATAAAAAACGGATCAATCGGTGAAAAACCTTATACGACCTTTTACATACAATATTTATAAGAAAGCATGGCGGAATAGCTTGCCTTTCCATTGGGAATCGAGAACAAGCCTAGCTTTGGCTCTCAGTCAATTTATCCGGATAGATTAGGACCACAGGGTGACCCCTTAATGTGTACTTTCTCCGCCTCTATAACTTTTCGAGTGGTTTTATATATCGGCGATTACTGGGAACCGGAATGAGATTGATCATGATTAAGGATTTTCCTTTTGGAAATTTTGTGGGAAATGTTAGTCAATGTGATTATCGTAAAGAAAATGCCCTCATAGTTTGGTGGATTTGTTTTTTTTTTTTTTTTTTGTTTGTGGCAGTTTGACAAATCATCCAGTCTTTAATCAATTACTTTTATGAAGTATTTATCTATTGAGTAATGTGTAAGTCCTTTTATTTTTTTATTAGGGAAAGCACAACAGAGTATCGTGTGGTATCGTATTATTGGAAATTTCACGGTCAAACGGTTTATCTATATAGAAAAGAGTTTTTCCTACGAGCGTGCGCAAAGTAGTACTTTTCCGCACGCATTTCGGTTCTCAAAGTTGCACTTTTCCGCACTCAGTGCGGATACAGGCCTTATCCGCACTGAGTGCCGAAAAGTAAAAATAATTGTCAAGCAACAATAAGTACACCTGTCGACTTTGACACATGATGACAAATTTTTCCTCTGTTCCTGTTCCAGCTAACATCTATACCTACAAACACCAAATTTAATTAACTTCAACACATTGTCAGATTTGTTTTCTATATATATGCATCTACAAACTTTCTCATCAAATTTATAGCATTTTCCATTTGTCGAAACAGGGCAAAAAAATGTATCCTTATCCTTACATGTTACATGCTTTTAGAAAAAGATGCGGATGCACTCAGTGCGGCACTGATGACAAATGGAAATCGCCATTAAACGCTTTAAGATGAAGAGCTCTGACGATGATTTTCTGTTATATTTTTTTTTTGTTATGTAATTTTTTGATAAATGCATAGGTTCCCTTCAAGTTAATTAAAAATAATTAAACAAATTATCGTTTTTTTTTTAAATTTTTGTTGTTACCTACCTGATATGAAGCTCGTAGGAAAAATTTTGTTCCTAACACGTGCGCAAAGTGTCTTTTCCGCACGCAAACACGTATCCGAACTCCGCTTCGCGTCGTTCGTATAACTGTGTTTGCGTGCGGAAAAGTAACACTTTGCGCACTTGTTAGGAAAATAACTATATTCTGTTCAAAAATGAATAATAGTGAAAAAAAGTAGAAGTTAAGTTTTTGCTGCTTCTAATAATTGCAATAGTCTTTGATAGCCATGTAATATTTTTGATAAAAATGTTCATCTATATTTTCCGGCCAAGCGAAAGTTAACAACCCAAATATTCAATCTTCAATCTTTCGAGTACAACCGGTAGAACAATATATTTGAAATGTGTTTCCATATTTCAGATAAATATTTCTATGTTTCTATCCTACTGGTTATTGATTCAAATTTATTCCATATGGAAGGAAATCAGATGGATAGACGACTAGAATGTTTCTCAAGGTTTGTTTTTAGTAATTGAAAATCTACAAAAACCTCATTTTTTTTTGTGATTTGTTTATTTCTTATCGTATTTCTTAATTTACATATTTTCCTATGTACTTACATAATTAAAATGCTGATTTTTCAATATTTTTTTCAGTCTAAAATGATGTAGCAAATTATTACCCAACTGATATACCTACATAGAATAGTGACTAACATTTATTAATAAACTTCCAACTACATAATTGTTTAAAATTATACCATGTACTATGAAATGAAATAATTCCTTTTCTTATTGTTTATTTCATACTCGTAACTCGAGCTCATAAATTTACCTTTAGTAATCTATTTGGAAGTTCTCCCATTTACAATGAATATGGCAACGATATACGCAAACACCATAAAGTTTCCTATCCAACCGTATAGTTTCAAAGGCAATTCGCGTTGAGGTCGCTTTTATGACTTCCTGTTTCGAATTAGCACCAGGTTTACGTCGCATGTTGGGTTATACAATCTAGCAAATTAAAGATAGCATTAAAATAGAACAATTTCTTAAGGAAGTTTTATACGAAATGTAAATACATAATTAGTAGTAGTTAATATATATTCAGCTCAAAAAGTTTAAATTATATCTAAGGAGAGTAATGTCTCCAAGTCAATTGATTTCAATCTTATACAGTGTTTGCTTACCTAGATATGTGTCTTTTGTTACCTTGACACGATTGTTCTGATTTTTTTGGAATTTATTGTGCTTTGATTGGTACCTAAGTTGAATCACGCCATGACTTGAATAACCGGAAGCCAATATCTATTTTGAAAAAATATTATTTATTCCGAAAATTACATAAATTATTAACTGAAAAGCACAAAGCGAAGACTTCAGACTGACTGAGGCAGGCGGCGTGTAAACTAGTTTTGTATCTTCTTTCTTGCTGAATGTGCAGAACGTTGACTTGGATTTTGCGTAAATTATTTTAAGGTGAGCTGCTGTTTTAAGAAATCCGCGTGTATTTAGAATTCTTATATTTTGTAAAATTGTTGAGTGGAATCTTTTAACGATACCGTTTGAATCTGGGTGATTTGGGCAAATGAATTGAACTTTAATTTTGTATTGACCAAGTAATTCAGTAATCAAGAGATTTTTAAATTCTCTGCCATTATCTACAATAATTTGTTTATGTGATGTGAAAAGTAATTTAATAGGCGGTCGGCGACAGATTCTGCTGATTCAATTTGATATGCTTGGGCATACTTAGAAAAGCTGTCGACGATGGTTAAAAACTTGATTTTTTCGACTGTAAAAACATTCATGTGGACAACTTCAAATGGTCTATATGCAGTGGGTGCTACTTTTATTTTTACTTTTACGGTGTCTTTCGTATTTACATTGTTGACATATCTCACAAGTATTTATATAATTTTGTACTGAATTTTTCAAGTGTGGCCAATAATACTTTGATTTAATTTGCCTTTTAGTTTCTTCAATCCCTCTATGATTGGTCTTTCCCTCGTGATAGTTTCTTATGATTTCTTGAATATCTTCTTTATTAGTAACGTCCATCAATTATATTTGACAATGTTTTGATTTTAATTGAAGGTCATTTAAAATATTTTCGTACAACCTCGCAAAATAGTTCATATTATATTTCTCGATTTTCAAAATATGTATAAGTGATATTGGACATCGGGAGTAACATAATCTTGCACATTTATTCGTTTTTTCTTCTCAAATAATATGGCCATTTTTGCTTTTGCTGGGGAAATGTAATACAGAATTAATAATAATTTGGTGAGCGCCGTAATGCACAGGAATTTCAGCAATTGGTATAGGTACTTACAATGGGACGTTGTTCGGCATTAGTATGAACAGTGACGTTTTCGTCAAGGGTGTTTAACTTTCTTCGCTCTCGATCATTATCAGGTTGGGCAATAATGGAAAGATTGTCTTGGACCGGGTTTGTTTTGTTTGTGAGCTGATCAGCATTTCGATAAGAAAATTATAGGGATTGATTGAACTCGTCGAAGAATTGACCAATTTCTGCAGAAATCACAAACCAGTCAGAGTGAATTTCATTGGTTGAATCTAGTTTTTTGACTGTTTCTAACTGTTTTCAACCAATGAAATTCGCTCTGGCTGGCTTGTGATTTCTACAGAAACAGACCTATTATCAAAATTATCTGTGTTTCGTATAGGCGTGAATTTCGACATGGGACAGGGCGTCGGCGTTAGTATTTAATGACCCTTTGTTTATAGATGATTTTATAGTCGAAATATTTTGTTGCCCATACAATACAAAGAAGTTCGTTCTCAAAGATGGAATAATTTGCTTCGCTATCATTTAAGGTTCGGGAAGCATACGCTACGGGTGAATCATTTCCGATAGGCCCTTGAGAAAGGACTGCACCAATTGCGACATTACTAGCGTCAGTAGTGAGATTGAAAGTCTGGGCATTGGAGGATGGGTTGATTTTTTAGAAGATTTTCACAGGTTTTGAAGCATTTTACAAATTCGGGATTGTGGTCAATAATAGCACCTTTCCTAAGACATTTGGTTCAAGGTTTGCTTAGTTTTGCGAAATTATTAACGAACCGCCTTTGGTAACCTAGGAGTTCTGGAAAACCTTTGAATTGCTTCGTCGTTTCCGAAATAGGGTAATTTTTAATCACCTTTTTTTCGTCCGGGTTTGGCGGGTGTAGTGATGTGTTCCAAGTATGCAACTTGTCTACGGAGGAATGCCGACTTATCTAATGGAATTTTGAAATTCGCTTGTCTGAGTCGCTCGAAAACACTTCTTAATTTTTCAAGATGTTTCTGAAGAGAAGTAGAATATATTATTATGTCGTCTAAATAAACAGCGCATTTTTCGTTCTGTAATTCGCGTAGCACGTTATCCATAACGCGCTGAAAGGTTGCGGGGACGTTTCTGAGCCCAAACGGCATTCTTAAATATTCATAATGACCGTGTTCACAATTAAAAGCTGTTTTGGGAATACTTTTTTCATCCATTTGGATTTTATGAAACCCACTCGCAAGGTCTAAAGTAGAGAAATATTGGCATTTGCCCAGTTTATTAGTTCCGTAATTCGGGGAAGCGGGTATTTATCGAAAAGAAATTCTGTAGTTTGTTCTTCGGGTTGAAAGGAAGAACCCGCTCCTTTAAAGTTGTAATATTGATTTTCGGAGTTTTGATCAAAACTTTGATCGTATTCGTCATGCACTTCGGAATATTGGTTTATTTCAGTGTCATACAATTCCTCTGAGATAACAGAATTTTTTTGTTGTTGGTTAGGAGAACTCTGTCCTTGATTTTGAGAATTATTATTGTGAGGATTTTTCATATTATTACTTGAGAATCGTGAAGTAGTACCTACTCATTGGAATTGGGTTTTGGAAATTTTTAGTTTGACCAATCCTGAAAACATTTTGATTTTGCGGTTTTCCGAAAACCTGGGAATTTGTAAAGAATTTTTGAGGTTGGGGTCTTGATTGAACGTTAATCGGTTGTGAAGGAAAGGCATTATTTTGGCTTCTGAAGAAATCGTTAGGGGTGTGGTAATTAGGACTATTAGAGTTCTGATTAGAATAATTATTGGATTGCGAAAAGTTATTTTGAAATTTTTTTGGCTTTGTATTTTGTGTTTTGGCGTGATTTTGAAAATATTGGTTATGTTCTTGATTAATCATTTGCATAGCTTCGAGAAGCGTTAGCGGACGCATACATCTAATATGAGTTTCTAAAGGTTCTCTCAAACCTGACAAAAACGTTTTCAATGCTAAATCTGAATTACGTTTTAGTATTCTAGCTGCGTCTGAATGTTCGTGCGTATCGACGTATGAACATAGTAAGTTCAAAATGTGTAAAACATTATCATAATATTGTGATGGAGTTTCGTTTGATTGCTGTCTCAACATAACCAAGTCACGATTAAGGCAAGCTTCGTGGCGCTGATCAGCGAAGTTTCTTTCTAGCGTCGATTTCAAGTTGTCCCAATTGGACACATTTTGGATATTAATTACTGCTTTAGCTGTATCAGTTAACTTTCCTATCAAACAATTAATTAGATAGATATTCTCGAATTTACTAAGATCTGCCGTATCATAGAAAGTTCGAATTAGGCTATCACATGTCGCCAAATATCTGTTAAGGTCATCAGGGTTCCCATCGAAAGTGGGAACACAGTTTAAATACTTTGGTTTGAATACAGGTATTCTGATTGATTTATTATCTATTAATTCAAAATTTTTACTTAATGATGTACATGGTGATCTATTATAAATGTCACCCCCTGCTAACTTTATCATTTGACGTTTTTGACAGAAGTGTCAAATACAAAAGTTTGAAGAAATTGTCAAAAGTCTTTAACTAAGTTAGTTTTAGGCATACAGGGTGCGTCAAAAAAGTGCAGCAGTGTGAAGTTATATTTTTTTCAAATGGAACACCCTCTGTATATTGTGCGCTTATTTGCTAGTCCCCTTTAACCTGATTTCAACGATATATGGTTTGATATGTTTATCTCTCGGTTTATCTTTAATAGTTTTAGGGAAAAAACGCAAAAATCCCTTACTAGGTCTCTCATGTTATTTTTTCAAAAATAATAATAATAACTTAGACACCTAGAATTATTATAATATTTCACCTTCTATATTAATGAATAAAATTTGAACAATAAACTGTTCATAAAAAAATTCTCTAAAGCTCAAATGGTATAATTTTTATTTTTTCAATATGGAACCTTGAAAGGGGCTTTCATGTTTTTCCCTATAAATATCAAAGATAGATATATCAAATCATATATCATTGAAATCAGGTTAAAAGGAACTAACAAATAGGCGCACGATATGCAGGGTGGTCTATTTAAAAAAATATAACTTCAGACTGCTACACTTTTTTGACACACCCTGTAGGTCCAAAACTGACTTAGTTAAAAACTTTCGACAATTTATTGAAATTTTTGTATTTGACACTTTTGTCAAATGGAAAAGTTAGAAGGGGGTGACATTTATAATAGATCACCCTGTACCTGCGGTACTTAATGTGTCATCTACCGTATTAGATAGGTATTGATGAGTCAGCTGAAGTGATTGACAATTTATTCAATATATCAGATAAGTCTTCGATAGACATCAAAGTTATAAGTTGTACTTACATCAACAACCAGACGATCAGCATCCTTCTGGTAAATATAAGGGACAGGTCCAATGGGCGGCGAGTTTGTCCTCAAAATTCCTGCCTCCTTACGTAACTAGAACGATTTTTGAACTAATCACCAATGTTCAATTTCCTATAAATCTTTAATAGGAAAGTTTTTCGAATCGACCGTAAAACTTTGGAAAATCCTATTGACTGCGCCACTTAAATAACCGGAATGCCAATGTCTATTTTTTAAAAAAATATTATTTATAACGAAAATCACATAGATTTTTGATTAAAAAGCACAAAGCGAAGATTTCAGACTGACTGAGGCGAAGCGGCGAGGAAACTAGTTTTGTATCATCAATGTGCAGAACGTTGACTTGGATTTTACGTGATGTTATAAGGGTTGCTGGTCACATAATTAATGTGTGGCATTTCAGTTGGTAATTAAGCAATTGCCACGCTAATTATTATTTAAAGAAGTCGTCTATTGCAGTGCAAAACATATTGAATGTCTGCAAAAAAAAGTCGTAAGCAAAAATTAGGTTGGAAACAAAATTAAGGGGTTTCTGTAGTATAGAAAAATAATAAAACTTTTGAATTTAAAGCTATTGCCCTAAAACAAAAAGTTTTTAAAATACCTGTTTGAACGAAATTTTTGAGCGCGCCTTCCGCGTATAAAAGTTTACCAACAACGGAAATGTTCCATTACAAGGTCCAACAAATACTAATAACTAAATATTTTGCCAAAGCTGAAATTTGCCTTCGAACTTTTCGAAAATTGACCCCTCCTGGGTGCAATTTACTTTCAATAGGTTAACTGATATAGAAAAAAGTTAATTAATCAAACAGTTTACTAAATATTTAATGAATTCCTGACTCTTTTCTAAATTAAATCTTGAACTTGTTATAGATATAAAAATTGCTTCTCCACTTAACTGGACTAGATTAAAAAACAATAATTTGGACAAAATTAAATCAAGTACAACTTTTTCTGGAAATAGTAAAGTTTTTTACAAGTTTTTTATATTTTCTATACGATACATCAATGCTTATGACGACTAGTTGAATTTTCTAGGTGATTTATTTCAGGCAATAAGGGTTGTTTTACTGCTATAGATTTGTTTCGACGAAATAAACCTAAGATGTCGTATAAGAACTACTTGGTATCTTGGATAATAAAGTTTATTATTGATTTATTCTAAAAATATCTACCACTCGTTTCAGATTTCTCATATCAGAATTCTAACTTATTATTTTTCTTATGAAGTTTATTTCATATTTTCAGTGCAAGGCGTTTTCGCATCAGTGCTACTTAAATGAATTTACCCTATTTACCCACTAACAGCTGTATGCAACATCCTCTTTCACCATACAAGTTTTTAAAGGTACCAGTTTTAAAAAGCGCTTTTAAGTTAGAAGAGGATGTTGCATACAGTTGTAAGTTTTTTCTAGGTAAGTATATATGAAAGTGACAAAAAACATAAATTTTGAATTTCATTCTTTTCTTGTACAAAATATGTCAGAATTTCGACACATCGATTTTTACTATTGAAAAGTATTACAACAGAAAATTGAACACACATTAACTTAGTATGTATCCAAAGAGCGCAAATTTTAAAATTTAAAACCATCCATTAATCTCTAGAAGTTCTTTGCCAACATGGGTGAAACAGGGAGGAAATAACTATGTAAATGGGACCATCAGACACCGACATCACATAGCCTTTAAAGTGGTTTTAGAAGTTGTTCTGAATACAAATTCGCTAAGCCAATGTAGCCTAACCTAAAACATTAATCTTTTGTTTTTGGATACTTGAATGTATTTTTAATTTCTAGAGATAATTAAAGAGAAAAAAAAAACATGGCAATCTTTATGAACATAAATACCTCTCATGATATTTGTATATAAATTGGCCGTATCCCCACTATTCAATAATATGTTATTATAATGTATTATTTTTAAAAATTTTTCTACAAACGTGTTAAAAATGCAATTTTTAACACCCCCTCGAAGCATTAAAAATGTTACTTTATTGCACTAGTGTTAAAAGTCTTTAAGGCACTAGTGTTAAAAATGAAACATCAAAATTTGAAAGCAAACGTCGTATTTTTAATTATTTACATTAATATTAATGGTAAAATTTGAACAATTGAGGAAGCTCCATCGGCCGCATCCTCTATATTTTTCAAGGGATTGATGCAACCCTCTTTTTCTTGTGTATTTTGTTGCATTTTTAGCAAAAAACTTACTGACCACGATAGACCATACGACAGACTTTCAAGAAACTGACGAGACATTTCATTACCTGTAAAACAAGGTGCTGGTTGTTTTTTTTGACAAATATCAAATTCAATAATTTTACGTAGGAAAGATGCTTCCAATTTATTATTCATTTAAAAATTCAATTTGTCACTGGTTATTGCTTGTTATTGCCGTTTGTAGAAAAAATATTGTATGATATTTGTGTTAAAAGTATTTTTAAGGCACTTATGTGAATTGCAGAATGTACTTTTAACACTTATATCATAAATAACTATTATTGAATCCATCAGCTGTTTAGATTAGTCAATTAACTTGGGCAAACATAGCATGCTTCGATTAAAAACTGGTAATTACAGAAGAGAGAAAAGTCAACAAAAAGCGTGATTGCTTTTACAGAATGTTCAGGGATTCTAACTAAACAGCATAAAAAGCCATAGAGTTTTTGCCTGGAAGCTATTTCATATTGTTATTATAGCAATAAAAACATATATTCTTGCACTTCGAAAGAAAAATTCTGCAAGAAAGTTTCCCAAAAAAAGTTTTTTCCTATAACACTTTTATCACTCACCTACTTTATTGGTTTTGAAGTGTTTTGGCCCTATAAAAATAAATTTGTTTGTTATTGAACATTCAAGATATAATCAATATAATCATATCACATAGGTACTTTTCAGTTAGGGGAAGTATGCCGATGATAGCCCCCTTAAGAATAATGCCTTAGAATTTTCATATTTATGAATATTTTGTAGATCACTTCAGTTCATTTTACGGGTCTTGATAAGGGCTTTCAAAATCTGCATTGTATTTTTTTTTTTTTTAGATTTACAAATTAAATTTTGACAGTATTTTTTAAGAATTAGTTTGAGGCGTCTTTCATAGGAGCACACATTCCTTTGATGGACCCCGGAGTGTTCCTATGTTGGATTCCTTAGAATATTTATGAAAAATAATGACAAAATATTTTGTTTCGAATATTTTAATCAAAAAACTTTTATGCCAAAAAACTTAAAGACCACATTATTCAAAACAAACCCCAAAATAAAATCTAAAGTAAAATATATGGTAGCTACAGAATTATTTGAAATATATATTAAAACCACAAAAGTCAACAATACAAACAGGAGAATAACAAGTCTACTGCATAGGCATTTATTCACACAGTTCACAAACGAACAACTTGCGTGTAAAGTCTGTTGATTTTAATCTGATACTCCAAAGGAATGTGAGCTGGTGTCTCCCTACGTGAAAACGCCAATAGTCACTTGACATCACACCTGTTTTTGCCACAAGCTTCACCCCTCGCTCCTCATACGGAAAGTGTCAGATTAAAAACGACGGACAATAGGGCTAGCTCCCGCACAATCATTATGGCACCAAAAGTTACAAACTTGATACCGAATCCACTTTTCCCTTGACCTTGATTGTGAGAAAAGTTCATTACAATAAAGGCATGCGGCATCGTCCGAATTGGTCTGCTTTTCTTCATCGCTATCGTCACTTGCAAAATCTCTATTGCATACGAAAAATTGTCGTTTGGCTATTCTTGCTTTGGGTTTTCGTAATTTTATTACCTTTTGACGAGCTATTTTGACGAGCTGTTTTTCCCCGTTTTCTACCCTTCCTTTGCATTGACTGAATATCAGCGAATGAAGGCGGAGGAAAAATATCTATGACCTATATATTAAGAGCTCATTCGGATGATACATTGAGAACTGGCGATTTGGTAAAACTTTGTGTAGTAGAAGGTCCTGGCAAAGACACAGAACTTTCCAATTGATTTGCAATCCTTCTGCAATTTTTCTGCGTTAGTTGAGTCTTTATCAATGTTACCTTGATTGGAAGGTCCTAGTATATTATTTTTGGGCAATGAAAGAATTTTTTTTGGTTCAAGGACATCCTCTTGAGTTATTTGAGGTTCATCGGTGATTACAGATGGTGAAAACTGCCAATCTTCAAGAACGTCTGGGCTAAACGGATGTATTCCTGTTTTCCTAAAGGAGTTAATAGCATTCGTGGGTATGGCGCCTTTTAGATAGACATGACTAAATTAACTTACTATTTGGAACTGGGTTACAACTTTGCCAGGATTCTGTCTTAACCAGAGTAGACATGAAAGCAAAATATTACAAATCCGTTTTGTTTTGCGTACTGCAAGGCTTCAAGGTTTTTATGGCTACAATGACCAACTAATAATAACAGAACCATATTGAACCATATTTTCTAGAAAAGCTCTCGTGTATCTGACAAAATATTTTAGCCATTTGCATAAAAGTTTGCTGGTCATCCGGCCTTTCTCCTATACGAACGAAATCCATCCCGGTGGGGCTCATTAGCTCGTCTTTCATTCTTTGACGGGAAAAAATTATAACAGGAGGTACGTAGGAACCAATGACATTCATAGAAAAAAGACAGTAACATGCTGACCGCGTTCTGCGCTACTGAGGGCTCCAACTTGTTTGCGACCTTAACAAGCATATATTTTTGCGACTTCTTTTGAACTGTCGTCAAACCAGACTCATCCATTGTCTGTTGTATATGTTCTCCGGAAGGAATTGATGTTTGTCCGAAATGTTGCGCAAAAATTAGCCCTTAAACTGTTTGAATAATAAATTTGAATAAATAAATCCTAATAGGCCTAGGTACAGTAAGACACCCTTAGGGAATGCGGCCAGCGCAACAAAATACTCGCGGCTACTCAGTAGTGTGGGAGTAGGTTCAAAATTGAAAGTTAGCTTTATATATTAAAAACGGTAAGTTTCGGTTTCAAGTCAGTATTTTGGGTACTCTGACACCTCAACTTCGAGACTAGCAAACCGTCGAAAGGGAAGAACCCAATGGTAAGGTAAAATCTAAAGTCCTAAAACCTAAAACCCTGAAAGAGTATAAATTCTTAGAACTCCTTCATACTTATTAATACATCCATTATAAAATTAATATAGGAAAATCCCCTGAAACCCGTAAGTATCCTTTCGAAAACAATTCCCTTTAATTAATTAAACCACCCCTTTTGGAAATGACTAATGAGTTTTTTACTGACAAATGGCCCCTCGTGGTGGTCAAATTGCTTTTTTTTTATAGAATCCCAAATATTTACAAAAACTACTGATATGCTAATCTAAATATTGATAACAAAAAAGGTAAATTCAGAATGATAAAAACTAATAAAATTTACCCGGTTACTAATTGGGCTAGTTGAACAAAACGTGCTCGATCGAGTGGTTGGCTTACAAATACGGGGACTTACGGACCAAATCCAAGTTTCACCCCAAAACCAATTAAGCCAGCAACCACTTGAGTTCCCATCGCCTCCAAAATCCCACAAAAGGTGATGTTCCAAGGAACGCAGCAAAAGGACCGTTGGTAAAATCTGCCACAATTTGCTCAACGTGCGAATTTAAAAGAACGACCTTATTTTCAGCGATTTAATAGGTGAGCTCAATATGAAAAATTTTCCAGAATTCCATTTTTTTCCAAGATGCCCTCTGGTGCCAGATTTCCGGTCTTGACCAGGAAAACGGAACAATCAGCTTGGAACGGAACAACCCAGACCACATTGATGACAAACGAAACCCAAAATCGTTATCCAATTTTCTCCCCTAACACTAATTATTTAATTAGTAACTTATTAATCAGCATCTACCCAGTCTTTAGTCTAAAAACTATCAAAATGACCAGTCGTTCAGTGGTCACAGTGATTCTAATACCCACAGTGGTCAAGAAACCTCGACAACAGCGCTGCCTGAAACGGATCCACAAGTGTTCCTTAACCACACTTATTCTGCGGAAATAAATAACCGGAAAAATGTGAAAAATAGTGGAAATAAGGGTGGAAAAGCGATTTAAAGGCTGTGAAAGTGATGTGTGATGTTGCAGAATTTTTAATAATGGAAAATACGTGACTCGTAAGTGTTGCCAATTGATATTTATTTGGAAGTAAACAAACCTTTTCATCGACATTTAGAGCCTTTTAAACAACTTTCGTAAGCTAAATAAAATAGATTTCGATCCTAACAGTAGGGCTTTATTTATGTTTACTTTAACCTAAAACTACCCTGTCATCTGAATACAAAAGTCCTTTTCACGTGGCTACGGTTTAAACTAACCGTTACAAAACGGTTAGTAGCGGTATGTCAAGTATGACATACCGTTTTCTAACCCGGTTACAAAGAGACGTGATGGATACCTACCACTCGAATTTGAGCGGTATGTTGCGGTTTTTTAAACCGGAGCCACGTGAAAAGGGTTAAAGGATTTACTCATTATCACCTCGAAAAATATACCCTTGTTCAACAACTAGATATTGTTTCGCATCCAATCAAAGAGGTAGAAATCTAGTAAAATCCAATGAAAAACCTATCAATCACTGAAAAATATTTATCCTCAGGTATAAAGCTTTCTAAATATCCTCACAAATACTTGAATTAATTACCAAATTTATTCGAAATCTCAGTTACGTATTAAGGCAAAATTTGAACGTAACAAAAATAGAGGCTTATGACTTAAAATATGCCATAATGTTAGATTTGTTGAAAGTCTGAGCACTAGCTCAGTATTTTCGGAATTTCTCAAAGATATGAGGGGATTGCGTCTCAAAAAACATTTGACACATTTTCATCCAGCCATTTTGGTTTTCTTGTTGAAATTGTGCTTAATGCCATTTCTTTCAGCTACTTTGTAGACCAACTTACGCAAATCTGTATTGGTGACACCGAAGAAACGCGATTCTATATCGCTGATGTGATCAACAATTTCTTTTTCATTATCTTTAGGAAAAGTGACTCGTTTCCCTCCAAGTCCCTGTTTAAGAGCACCTTTATTCGTGGCCAATCTTCTCTCTAACGTAGTTTTGGGGAAGTTAAAAGTTTTAGCGGCCAGCTTATACCCCATTTTTCTGACCTATTCCTAATGACTGGTTCCATGTGAACTTCAACCCATTGCTGCCATTAAGTGGCCATATCTTACAACAACAGAAGAATAAATATGTATAACCTACCCACTGTCTTTTATATGAATTACATAGTAATATGTTATTCCTATGATGGCCCCCTAGTCCATCAAAGGAGAAAATACATGGGGCCATCTAGGCAAAAGTGCATTCCGCTTGTTTAAATTTCATATCACTTGTTATGTTTACTCTAACCTAAATTTCGATGCAAAAACAGTAACACGATATACACGTGACCATTTTGATATGACATTCTATTCTAAATTGCTTGTTTCAAGATAAATATTCACTTATATTTGCAACGAATTTATTAGATCAGGACCTACCTTTTTTTTATTTTCACACACCGACACCTTTCTATGGCCAACACTCATTTCATACTGCAAGTGTGGCTTAAAACGGAAGTAAGATGACGTGTAAAAATTGCCAATTGAACGAAAATCGCGAAAAACCTAAAAATACGACGGATGGGCCATCATAGGCATAATTTCCCTAGTTGGATCCAATGCGAAACATTTCATTATCAATCTATAATGCAAATAAAAATGTAATTTACTCAAACCCTTCCCTCGATGTTCTGTGGCAAAATAAAATATGCCAGTGATGTCGTTGACGCTACGACGAAAGACTTTTTAAATTAAAACCTTCGATCTATCACTTGACGCCCACTTTAAGTACTGAATAGGTAATCAGAATCAATTATTACTCTCGGATTGACTTGAAATCGTGTTGCAGTCCCGATCTTTTAAATATTAGTGACAATGCAGACGTGCTTCTCGGGTTCGCATCATTAAGCCTGCAATTGACTAACTGCTGCTACCTACTTCATATTCAAAACATCGAGAGATACGTGTAATTATTTTACTTTACTTTTACTTTTAGTTTTGTAAAGTTTCGGGTTTCGGTATTCCACCAGATCTGCATTTATTATTTTAAAAAAGGGTCTACTTATTGGTCAAGTAACAACGTGATTAAAGTTTATGTATATCCACCATTTCAAATATACCTACATTACCTACCTAAACAAAATTATTCGTGAAAACAAAGATTATATTTGCACTCTGAATAGAATAATTTAATATTCAAGTTTATTGAATTCATATAAATAGAAGAGAAAAAATAATAAAAGATGTATGATTCCAATAACTCAGCATAAGCTGCCATTGATTGATTGATAGACTGACTTGAAAGGGGAGCCTTCACAGGCGGCACGTTACATGTGGCCCATTGTGTTATTCCCCTTTTGGTGCGGCCCTGTCTTATCTTAAGAGGTCGTAACTTTTAAGAAAGATGCAGAACCGCTCAGGTCGGACATGCTTTATTTCATCAGGTACCAGAAACCTGTACCCGAAATATCGTAGTAAGCAACTGACGAGGGCGTCACATTCGCAGACTATATGCTTGGTAGTTTCATCTACTTCGCTGTAGAACCGGCATTCCATTTAATTATTGAGTCCGATTTTGTGCAGGTGGTATCTGACTACACTGTACTCCGTTGGGATATCTGTGATCGCTCCCTTTTAGGTTGAGGAGGATTTTTGCCTCTTTGCAGGGACCTTGTATGAAAATCCTTGACTGTTTGAGGCCTCTTTGATTCAGCCATGCGTCTTGGAACTGATTGTTGATCTTGGTTTGCACCAGGCAGGAAGCAACCCTAAGTGCAGGCTCTGTCACAATAACAGCAATGCTGCTATCTACACGCGCTAGCAGGTTCGCCTCTTCGTTGCATTTTATGCCTGTGTGACCCGGAACCCAAATAAGAGTGACCTTTTTGAACCCACTGAGTAGTTCTAGGGTTGTCATACAGTCAATCAGGAGCCCTTAGTTAACCTTGTCTGAGCAAAGTGCTCGGAGTGCTGCCTGAGTGTTGTTGCATATATAAATATGCTTGCCCGAGTAACCTCTCTGAAGATTCTCCTGAGCACACACCTGTATGGCGTAGATCTAGCATACCGTTGGGTATCGACCTAGTACAAGACTGATTCTTGAAACAGGTCTCTTCTCATATACACCAGCCCTTGCATCCTTTACCATCAGAGACCTGTCTGTGTACTAGATGCGCCCTTCCGGCTTGAGGAAACCTGGGTCAGGCTTTAGCTAGTCATCCCTTGCAGGAATGACGACCTTGTATTATATAGGTGAGGCTGAAGTTTTTGGCATTGCATCCTTTCTGGGTCCTTATTCTTGAAACAGGGCAGCATCCTCAAGAGAACGAGTGTTCCGTCTTTCTCAATGATATGCAAATGATAATATAAGTAACAAAGACGGAACACTTGTTCTCCTGGGGAAACTCCTCCCCTGTTTCAAGAATGAGGACCCTGGTGAGGAGGTGGTAGTGTCTGATAGTATCAGTCACTTTCATCGCTCCGATTCAGAAGGGCGATATTCGACGCCGCGATATTCAAAATGGCGGTATCATTCTAGCGATATTCAAAACAGCGACATATCAAAACCGCTACTAATCAAAAGTTCGATACATCAAAAGAGAGACCTATCAAAAGAGCGACATTTGAAACAGCGACATCTGAGCAAAACAGCGACATATCTAAAGAACGACATAAAAAAAAATAAAACACTGCCGCCAAAAATGGACCGGTGACAGCTAGCTGTTATTTTTCACTCTATAGAAACTATTTTGTTTCTAGGCGCAGAGCGACGTGACGAGGAATAGTTTTCCTCGTCGATGCTGGTTATAAAAGGTGTGTTAGATTCTTCCCCTCTGGTTTCGGAGACTGTGGAAGTCGATGGACCTGGATCATTAACTACTAGTATTGGACGACCTCTCTTGCAAATCGGAACCCATGGACCCATATTCCCTTCTCCATAGTACTTTGTCAAGTTACAACAATGATAAACACCCAATGGTCGGCTCGGAGTATCAACGTTGGCTTTTTTATATGTGGTTGGAGAAATTTTGCGAGTGAAAATGTACGGTCCATCTCCCTTGGGGTCAAATTTGGAGGTAGTATGCTTCTCGCGACTGCTTTTAGTAGGTATGCAGTTTTACAAGCACTCAGTCTCCAATATGAAATGTTGGCGAAGCATTTCTTGCTGCATCAGAATATTTTTTTTGACGGTCTTGGGCTTATTGGTTATTGGATCTTGTATTAACAAGAGTGGTATACATCTGTTGTAAGTATAGAGTTATCTCCGGTATAAAATTGTCAGTATTGGTTATTGTTCGAAGATCGTTGGATATCTCAACAGGATTTCTCAATTTTTGTGTTAAGTTGAGATAAGAGGCAGCCAGTGGTTTGACTCTTACCAGTATTAATAGCATAGCTAATGCTTGGTAACTTCTCAGCCCATGTTGTGTGATTCTCCCCAACAAGGAGAGCTAGTTGTTCACGAAAATTTGCGTTAGGTTTTCGAAAGTTTAAAGAGCAGCGGGACTGTAGGCGCTAAATTCAATTTTGCCGCACAAATATTAATGGACATAAACCCGAGCCCTACAAAGACAATGGAGGATTGGCACTCACTTGGTTTATGCTGGTTTTCGTCGATCCAGAGGAGCTCCTCGTGTCCAGAAAGTCTGCTTCTCAGCGACACACGACACACCAATACAGCACAGTCTTAGAAATAATAATAAGGAATTTTTGCCTTGAATTCTATAGGTTTTTTGATTTTTGATAACGCCCGAAAAAGAGGACGTGGTTTTAGAGACACGGCTTCGTACTGCTTCCTGCTTCCTTCTCATAAATCACATATTTTTCACATGGCATTTAACGGTTTTTTCTTTCGTAATTTTTGAATGAATATATAAAATAACAAAGTTGCATGAACACTAGTAATGGTTTTTCCTTTCTACCATATTAGCTTCAGGATGGAAAAGCGGAGTCAAGTTTTGTCGGATGTTCAAGTAATGCCACACTTGCTGCATTTCGTGAGACGTATTGTACGCCATTATCCGATATTATTCTTCGTGGAAATCCATATCGTTAGAAGACTTCGTCTATAAGTGTTTTTGAACACTCTTCTGCGGTAGCTTTAACGAGTGGAAATAATTCTACCCATTTTGTAGCAGTATCTTCAATAATAAGGACCCATTGCTGGCCCTTAAGATCCTCTGGCAAAGCGCCAAAAAAATTAATTGACAAACCCCCAATCTTTGGTTGTAACCAGCTGGCTTTTGGTTGGATGCTTTGCATCGCTGGCATTCTGGACAGTTGTTGATATAATCTTGAATAAACTGTCTCATACCAGTAAAACAATATAATCTTGAAATTCTTTGATATGTTCGTTCAGCGCCATAGTGTGCTGCTATGGGAGCATTATGATACTTTTGAAGCACTCGTTATCGTTCACGTATCGGTACTACGAGCTGTGCTTCTTCAGATTCTCCATCAGTAGCATATTTATACAGAACGCCAGGGCTCACAATGTACCCTCTCGACGTCCATCGTGCGTAGTCATCTCATCATTATTTACTTGTTCAAAGCTATCAAGAATTTTCTTTAGTTCTGGATCTCTACATTATTCAGTTCTTACTTCAACTGGCGTTCCCTTTGGTATATCAACGGATGCCCATGCCGCATCTTTAGCATGCACACATGGTGGTCGTGAAAGCATGTCTGCCAGAACATTTTGCTTTCCAGGTAGATAATCCATTTTTAATTTGCAGCTTTCAGGCGCGGATCCAGACCCAAATTAGGGGGGCCATACAAAATATTGGAAGGTATAGGGTTTTTGGTTATAATTTGATACCCCACCTTTATAGGTAGATGATAGGGGTAAACACAAAAGTGGAGGAGTTTTAGCTAAATTATTGTCAGAAATTTGAAATTTTGCGTGCTTTCAACTTTTTTCGTATAGAATACCCTATATTTGATTCTATATTCTTGAAGAGCACAATTTTCCGATTCCAAAAATATATAGTTTCTCTATATTTAGTTGAGCCGTCTCCACCATATTTGGCTTCAAAAATTTTAAATATATTATCAAAGAAACCAAGTGCCCTGAAGCTTTCATCAGAATGGTTCACAAAATCGTCAGTAGGAAGGTATTTTTCAAATTTTTAGAGCCAAATATGTTGAAGGCGGCTCAAACAAATATAGACAAACTATATAAAAAGTTGAAAGTATACGCAAAATTTGAAACTTCTTACAATAAACTTTTGTTTTTGACGATGGATTCTGAAAATTTAGTTAAAACTACACAACTTTTGTGTTCACACCTATCATCTACCTGTAAAGGTAAAGGCTGTAGGTGGGGTGTCAAATTATAACCAGACACCCTGTACATACAAACAGAATAGGCTAGAGGTCCGTGATAAAATGACGCCATGAAATAAAATTCTGTTATACAGTGTCATTACTTAAGTGTGCAACATATGGGATTTTTTTAGTAATAGCACAATCAAAATACAAACAAGGCGGAAAGTTGGTGCATGCCTGATAATGATATTAGGTGCACTTAGAATGGTTGCAAGTCAAACAGCATACAGGGTGGCTCAAAAAATATCAAAATTCTACTAATATTTACTTAAATAAAATAAAACTTTTGCACTTAAAGGAGAGTTTTTTTAATATGGCTATTATCATTAGTAATGTTTTAACTTGTTAGAAAAAATTATTGCGACATTTTAAAGTTATGTTGAATATCATTGCAACAAACATGAATTTTGTGATTCCATAAAAAATTAAAAATCTAAGTTAATTTTACAAATATGCTTGAATTTGAACAAAGTTATGTAAAATTGATTTGATTTTGATTAATTTTTGAAAGTCTTAAGGGCGGAAATAAAAAATTAAAAAATTATAGAAATTATAGATTTTTTTCGAAAGAAATTAAAAAAAATCTTAGGAGGCTATATTTTGGTATTTAGGCATAACTTTTAATTTCAAACAACTTTTCTCTATTTTGCTGAATTTTCTTAAATAAGGGTACTTTACAGTACCAGCTTTGGGTTGTGCTATTACTAAAAAAAATCCCCATATGTTGCACACTTAAAAAATCACACTGTATATGGTCCCTGGTAAGTAAACCCGGAAAATTTGTCGATTTAATGTTGATTTTTAAAATTATTTTTTCTTATCTAGGGGGGCCTCTCTGGATCCGCGCCTGGTAGCTTTGTATTAAAAGAGCCCAACGCGCTAGGTATTCTAAGTTGTTTTTAAGCTGAGAAGCCATGTAAGGGGTTGATGGTCTGTGGCAACGATAACTGAAGAATGGCTTAAGTATTCTCGAAACTCGCTCAGACTCTACACAACAGCGGAATCTTCACGCTCTGTTGTTGAGTAATTCCATTCAACCGATGTTGATAATCTACTTGCGTACTCTATTGGGTGTTCTCCAGCACCCTCCCTCTGCAATAAAACAGCACCCAGAGCGCATGCGGGAGCGTCAGCGTAGTTTCTAGGGTTTGGAGGCATCATTTTGCGAAAGGACTGGTGCGCTAGTCAAAGCATTTTCAGTGTCTCATGAGCTTGTTTTTCCTCAGGTTCCCATTTCCATACGATTAAAGGCCTTGAAATATTAGCAAACTTGTCAATAAATCGTCTGTACCAAGAGCAACTTTGCAAAACCTGCTTGACATTTCGTGGAGGCAACATCCTGTCTCTGCCGCAGTCCTCTCTGGATTAACTTGAATACCGCTACTGGTAATCATATGTCCTAGGTATCTAAGTTGCTGGCTGGCAAAGGTGCATTTCTCGCGGTTCGTGCGTAACTTGAATAGTCTTAACCGGTCAAGAATACACTTCAGGTCAAGTAAATGTTTTTCAAATGTCAAATTTCCTTGGATATTATTGATTTAATTTGTTTCTCTGTTTTGTTTAGAGGTCTCCGTTTTAAATGTCTCTTTTTTAATAAGTGGCTGTTTCAAATGTCGTTCTTTACATAAATATGTTGCTCTTTTGATATGTCGCTCTTATTCAATGTCGCTGTTTTAAAGTATCATGCTTTTGAATATTGCTCTTTTAATATGTCGCGTTTTTGATGTCGCTTATTTCAAATATCGCCCTTTTCAACCGGAGCCAGGTAGACTTATTAAGCGCGTTCCACCAAACTAAGCTGCCGTACGTGATCATTGGCCTTATCACTGCTGTGCAAACCCAGTGGACTATGTGAGGTTGTATAAGCCCTAGGTGTCCTATGGATCCTCTACAGGCCCAAAGGCTAGCAGTGGCCTTCTGGAAGAGTTGGACGACCTAGATATTTGACCGAATCGGAAAGAGTTAGTCTCAATCCAGAAAGCGTGAGCTCTTCCAGGCCCACGATATTCTCTTTGTAAATGGGACTACTTCGGTATTATCCGGATTTACCAAGAGCCCGTGATTATTCCACCATCTTTCAATCATGTTAAGAGCTCTTTAATGGTGCTGGGTACCCTACCAGCCACGACGATGACAAGATCGTCCGCGTTACCTTGAGTGTACATGTCTTCCTCGTTCAGAGTGCAGAGTAGCCCATCCAGCACTCAGCACTAGATAGCACAGCAAGGGCGCTAGTACATCACCATACGGGCAGCCTCTGGCTACGGTTGAGCTGATCTCCGCACTCCCGATCGAGCTTGTAATGATTCTGCCTCTCAGCATGACACAGATCCATTTGGCAATGATGTTCTCTATGCCAAAGCTTTCTACAGAATTCCCTATCGATGAAGGTGCTATTGAATGCTTCTTCGATGTATAGAAATACCTCCAGAGCCATCTCTTTGTGAGACATCCCTCGCTCCAGCCTAGCCACAAGACTGTGAGGAGCCATCTCAGTTGACATGGCAGTCCTGTAGGCGTGTTAATTAGGGTACATGGGCATTGTCTTTGATGCCCCTTTCCTAGTAAAAGTGCCTACCAGTTTGTCCAGCGTTTTTAAAAGGAACGAGGATAGACTGACGGGTCTGTAATCCTCTACGTTACTATAACTTCTCGGCTTGGGGATGAATACTACTTGGAACTAACGCCAGGAATATGGTATTTGACCAGTGGCGGCTCGTGGTATAACATATTGGGGGTGCACATAATTTGTAATTCATAATAAATGCCGGTTGCGTTTGTTTTGCTGGCGCATTTGGCCACTAATTTTTTAAATTAATACTTTACAGGTAGATTGTTAAAATTTGAAGAATGATAAAATTAAATTTAAAGTTGTTTGATATTAATTTGGGAGTGCACGTGCACATGTGCTCTTATGGAGGAACCGCCACTGTATTTGACCATATTATGCGAGGCAGGCCCTGAAAACGCGTATTAAGCGCGGTCTCAGTAGCTCCAGCGCTTGTTGTAAGAGAGGCAAAATGCCATTTGGTTCGGCACTCCTAGAAGCTGCAAATAGAGTTTTCTGACAATGCGTATTTCTTTACGAGCATTGTCTAGGTCAGAGTTCCACCAAGGAGTTCTTCGCTTTCCTTGATATGTCTGAAGGCAACAGCTTCGTTCGTACGCATCGATGACTGATTTTCGTATAAGTTCGGCTGTTTCCTCCTCTTGCCTTACACTGCCGCATGGCGTGGAGAACTCTTCTAGCCTAGCCTTTAGGATGTTAACGTGCTGGTCCCAGTTAGCTGCCATTGAACCAATAAATTGGCCCTTAATAGAAATGTAAATGGTAGAAATTGGAATAAATATAAAAGTACTCTACTTGGAATATGTTTTAGAACCAAATCTCGAGCCACATAAAAGGCAGAAGCATGACAATATGTATAATAATTTTATTTCGAACTGAAATTAAAAATGTATGTACCTATGTGGCATGTTAGAAATTAACCCATATTATATATTCAGAGTGTTCAACGTCTCAGTATATAGCATACCATTTTATTGTTCTCTTGTGTGAAACTTTCTCCAAGATGACATTAAGCCAACTCCCTTGGGTTGTGTGCATTATGCTTTACAAACGTTTTAGAAGGTATTATAATATGTTCAGTTCCTTGGGGATATGATAATACTTAATTTCAAAAGTAATAAAGTTTCTCGCAAAATTATGTCGTAGAGCTTAAGTGTTTTAATAAAACTAGTGATTTGTTTTTAAATATTTTAATATTTTTTATTTTTTTAATATTTTCACTCACGTTTCAAATATTACTTTCCCTGACTAGGTACAAAAAAAAAACAATTAAGTTAGCTTGGAAAGATTAAAACTAAACTAGGACGATATACAAAAAGCATCGTTATAAATTTGGCTCCCTTTTTCTATTTCAGCTAAAATATACTCCACTACTGCCTGAAAATATTCACAAACGAAATCGATACCTTTAAAAGTTTTAATAAAATTGATGCTTCAACAAACTTTCAAAAATTGATTCCAAATTAGATTCTTATAACTTATCTGCATTAAGGAACCGCAATTCTAATAAATTTCGAGCTTCAAACATTTTGAATAACTCAAGGAATATTACTTTTCTTTCGGAAGGTTATATTAAAATTTTGCTTTACGATTTCACGAATTGTCGCGACGCCGACGGTTTGGTTTATCATAATATATTCACCACTGATATATTTATGATACTGAGAAAATGCATGTAGGTAGGTACTGCTTAGAATTAATGCTTTCTAATGTAAATCGCGGGTTTTTTCTTCTACGTTCATAAAATAGCTGTAAAGAATTCTTGGCTTGCTCCAATTACCTTTCATTTTTTTGGACATTGGATTTTTTTTGTCTGGTTCTCATTTTCCTCGTGATTTATGTTGATATTTTCGCTAGACTGAATACTTTTTATATTATATGAGTTATCTGATCCGCATTATGCATTTATTATTTCACAAATTTCCAGGGATTAATTCATCTTATTGGATATTATAGTTGATATTTAGTGCAGTAAAGCCAGATATTACAAACCCCTTGCCTTTGTACTATTATTGGTGGTGTCAAAGGAATAAATTTCCTTACGGTAATTTCGGCATGCTCGGCGGTAGTTTATAGGAACGCCGCATGTAGTGCAATATAGGAGAATGCCTCATACAGTTTTTGATAAATGGCCGTGAATTCATATCAGAGAGTTTCGTGTTCATATCCGTTGTACGATCGTTTCTTTGCTTCCAGATAAAAGCAGACGTGTACGTTCTGGAAGCGCAAAATGAGATTTGGATATCGGTCGTAATCAAAATCAAATCGTATTTCAACATACCACATTCGGTGATGGGAAATAGTATTGTGGTATCGGGATTGCTTCTTTACCAATCACTATGATGTTTATTTAGGTCGTTGATATTTTAGGTAAATATTAGATGTTTTACATAATAACACTATTTGCAGCTCAGTTTTTAGAGAAATATGTGTATGGTTTTATTTGCTATAGAAGTTTAGTCTTCAGTCTTTTGTGGTGACGCAGAAATAAACCACCAAGAAAAACCGCCAAGAATAAAATAATTGTTAATAGATCTGGTTATTTCGTTGAAAAATGAAACAAACAACAAACAAAACATAAATCAAACTGGAAAAAGGAAATCAAAATCAACTACAACTTACCGAAAACTAAACACCCCAGGAGAGATCAACACTCAACCAGTTACAGCCGGAACTTCTAGTACAAATGATCTGACCATCGAATAATTAAAGAAACAACAGAAACTGAAATCCCGTCTCAAAAATCCGAATAAGTGGGGCCACTTAAAAAATAGATGATTCTATTGGAATGTATCCCTGAAACGCGGCATTTTACTAACATGACGCCATCTGTCACTGAACCCAAATTCCGGGAAAGCATCATAAATCAGGCGCGTGCTGTATGCCAACAAAGAAACGGTACCGCATTCCACTAAAAAGAGGGCCGAGATGACGAAATCTTGATGTCAAAGCACTCATAAATTGGGGGAGAAATTAGGCCGAAAGAACAAAGGAAGGAAGGAGACAATTTTTATATAAAAAGCCTGAATTGCCATAAAAATAGCAGTGTCGGTTCAGAAGAAGTATCAGTCAAGAACGGTCAAAAGTGTCAGTCGAGAACAGACAGTCCAGAACGGTCAGTCAAGTGTCAGACGCAGCAAGCAGAGACAAAGTCGAAGATAGTACGAAAAGTTTTAAGGAGGCAGTGCGAAAATTTCGGGTTCATAAAGTCAAGTCGTAAAAATAATGTTTCAGTAATTACGTGTGTGTCAGTAGAATTTTAAAGTAATAAATACATCTTGTAAGTTCATTTACGTAAAATACCATCTAAGGTTAATGGGCAGAGCGGAAGACGATCTCTGCAGATTCTGCTCAGACGCAATAGAGACCGCAGAGCACCTGCTCTGCGAATGTCCTGCCCAATTCTGCAACAGGCTCAAATTCCTCGAGGGGGCAACACTGTCACCAGAAGAAGTGGGTCAACTAACACCCAGGAAAATAGCTTCCTTCGGCAGAAGTCTACGCTTCCTGGAGACAATTTGAGATGTAGAGTCATGTACAAAATATCTGCAAAGGAAATTTCTAATTTAACATTATTTTTGATAAGGCAAACTTTTGGTACGAAACTTACCTATTGGAATTTTTATAATAGAATTAAGGTATTTGTGAGAAAAGAGTGAAATTTTAAATAAGTCAGAGTAAAAATTTAGGTTATTATATTTTAAGCCTTTCTGGCCGACGCCCGATAAATTTATTTTAAATAAAATCATATTAAAATAACAGTTGTGTTTTACTTTCACACCCGCAAATAGGACCCATATCAATCTGTGTCTGCAGTAATCAACAGACAACAACATTTTCTATCAATAACCATACCCAGAAATATAAATTAATAATCCGAACGAGAGTGAGAGGGTACACTTTTGCGTATTATGAGAAAACGGTGGTGCAATTCAGCGGTGACAAAAGGTAAGCATTAATGTGAGTAGCGGAAAACTAAAAATGAAGCGGTGACGAGTAAAATAATGAGACAGGCAAAAAGCTCCGGCGATTTTGTAGACGCGGAAGAAAAAAAAAGCAACAATCCCTCTAACACATAATGAATGCGGAACGTATTTTACACCAGCTTCTTATCGTAAAGTCACTCGGACATCAACCAAGAGTGAAGGGATCAGAGGAAGAGAGGCATGCGGACATCAACCAAGAATGCAGGAATCAGGATCACTCGGACATCAACCAAGAACGCAGGGATAAGGATCACCCGGACATCAACCAAGAGTGGTGCAAAAAAAGTCACCCGGACATCAACCAAGAGTGGAGGAGAAAGAGTCACCCAGACATCAACCAAAAGTGAAGGAAAAGGATGCATTCGAACAAAATTAGGTAACTTCGTTACAGTGGTAATGAGCATATCGAGTAAGTTGGCCTGTTGAGAAACGGAATCGTGCATACGTGTTGGGCTCTTCTACCAATTGGCTCAGGCCGTGTGAAATGGCAAATGCTTCAGCAATTCTTCCAGCATGGGTTGTTTTGTTCAAGAACTCAAGCCACTCTGAAATAAGGGTCACCCGGACATCAACCAAGATAGGAGAAGAAAGGGTCACCCGGACATCAACCAAGGGTGGAGGTAAAGATGCATTCGGATATCTACCAAGAATGCAGGGATAAGGATCACCCGGACATCAACCAATAGTGGAGGAGAAAGAGTCACCCGGACATCAACCAAGGGTGGAGGAAAAAGGATGTATTCGGACATCAACCAAGAATGCAGGAAATAAGGGTCACCCGAACATTAACCAAGAGTGAAGGAGAAAGAATCACTCGAACATCAACCAAGGGTGAAGGAGAATAACGTATCCGGATCTCAACCAAGAATGCATTACAGAAGGGCCATCTGGACATCAACCAAGAGTAGAGGAGAAAGAGTCACCCGGACATCAACCAAAAGTGAAGGAAAAGGATGCATTCGGACAAAATTATGTAACTTCGTTACAGTGGTAATGAACAAATCGAGTAAGTTGGCCTGTTGAGAAACGGAATCGGGAATACGTGTGGGCTCTTCTACCCTACCAGTTGGGTTAGGAAGTGTGAAATGCCAAATGCTTCAGCAATCCTCCCAGCATGGGTTGTTTTGTTCGAAAACTCAAGACACTCTGAGTTATCGACATTTAAATCTCCCAAGAGTTCGGATGGGTGACCCGAGTAGAATCAAATCAATTTGTCATATTTTTAAATAGAAGCTCATAACTGGAGTCATTGGGTGAAATATAAACGCAGCGAACAGACTTAACCATTTTCGTAGAAGTAATTTATAGCCAAATTACTTCAGGTGATTCAAAATCATCGTCCCTGTGGCAAGTGAACTCACTGTGAGAAAAGACGCAAAGTCCTTCCGAAATCGCGTATCAAGTTCATAGTCGGGATATAGGAGTTGGATTGCTGACAGAACATTTCCGTGAAGACCAGCATGTGTGTTTTTTTTTGTGCTCAAGATGTCGGTGAACTGGGTTTAAGTTGGCGTTAATGCCCCTGATGTTAGAGAATTCAGTTATAAAATTGGATGTAGACTCCCGTAGATCTGAATGGGAGGGTATTTCGTTTTTTTTTTGGCTGAACGATGTCCATCATCATTTTGTAAACCAAGTCAGCGAGGATAAAAAAAATGAAAATGAAGGATACAGATAAAGGAAAAAAAAAGGCAGAGTGTTGAAAAGCGCTTGTCATGTTCCAGGTCCAGACAATTCGAATAGAGTTGACAGGACCAGAATGGAATCGAGGGGTGGTGTTGCCACACTCTTCTCCCACTCCAAGTGATGAAAGATGATAAAAGAAGATAGACAGGGGTGACCAGATAGGAAAAATAGGAGAAGAAGAGGAAGCACTCTCAAGAAGGTGAAGGAAAGAGTACTTCAGTTCGGATAACTTGGGGTTGCCAGTCCCGTATTCATCAGATGTGAACCCCGTGTTCTAGAGAGTAATCAAGTCAAACATAAGAGTGAGACGCTCTCAAGATAATCTTTGCATCAGAATCGCTTTTATATAAAGAATACATTAGATCATAATTTTGAGCTTTAGTCAGTAGGATAGCCTTGGGGCCCTCTTCCTCTTATTTATTATTTATGCTCAAGCTAGTGAATGATATGATGATTGAACTTAACTGGAAAGTTCTATTGCTGTTCCTGAAGAGTTTTTTGATTCATAATTATTATTCTCAAATTTGAATTTATGAAAAAAAAACTAAGGTACCTACGTTAAATCGGCCAAAGTAGGTAATATTTGTCAGCTGGCCTAGTAGTTGAGTTCGTTGATAAACTAAACTAACCAGTGCTTGGCTTGATCTCGATACTCAGGCCCTATTTGTCAAGTGTAGTTTGTATTTCATAATTAAGTGCACAAACAAGATGCAAAACAAACAGTTCCGTAAACCGTATGGTTTCATAGGTTTGTTGATATAAAGACCGATATCTATAAACCGTAATTATACTGTTTGGGTTTCTGGCGAGGCCTCACTGGGTCGTTATCTGGCTTACAACACATACAATACGAGTTAATTCCAAATCCCTATAGCATTAATTACTATTAACCACACGTTTAGGGTGCTACAGGTCAGGTACAAAATATATACTATATTGTGCTTACGGTGTAATTCACTTAGTATTGAAACGTTAAAACTGTCCTCATAATTTTAATGGGCACCTAAAATTCGTATTTCTAAATATTCAATAAGCAATAAAAAATTGGTATACTTCACAATAAACAAATCTTAAGATTGAAAAATAATAAAAGGAGTTGAGAAAACTAAAACAAATTAATAAGTTCTGATGTACAAAAAACAATATGAGGCTGAATAATGAAATTGACCTAATGAAGATTGACGGAGATTAATTATTGCGAATGCCTAAAACACAAAACCAAGTAATTACCATCAAAAAGTTTTCGAGCTTAAAGGATCTAATCTAACTGATTGACTTGGGCCAAGTTAATAAATTTCTTTAACTGAGCATAGAAATAAAATCTAATTTAGGAAAATTGATTCTGAAATTCCTTATTTGAATCGAAGGAGGCGAAAGGGCTATCAATATGTCGTAACTTTCCATTTCACATTTTCACAAATGAAGTGCAAACTTAGATGTGTTGATTTGTTTATACTCGAAACAATCAACTTCACATTATCAATAATGAAAAAATCTGTATTTTCCCTGGGTTTAAAAAAAACAAAATCGATGCGCTTTATTTTATTGAAATAATCACTGAAATTGGTCAAATTAGCTAATCCTATTAAAAGTTAAATGCAATAGGTTTAATATTAGTGTATCAAGTGCGCCAATTATCGTTTTTTGTTTTATCGCGAGCGCTTTTTCGATTTGCAATCGCCAAATATGCATGCAGTATAAATATCCAATTATTTAGATGAGCTGTTTCCCTTGCGAGTTTTTCAATGCGATGTAACCCGGAAAACATTACTTTGACTTTTCACTTTTTGCACGCATAAAAACTATTTAAAAATCATCATACACAGAGGATGTCGAAAAAATGAATTGCTGGGAACCGTTGATTGTTGTATTTTGGAAAATATTTTGAACGATGAGCTGCAATTTACAGTGTAATTTATAAAAGGCAGTAGATACATTTTTCCATGAAGGAATCAATTATTCTAAAATCTACACTGTACTTATTCAAACAAGATTGATAATGAGGGACACTAAGCAGAAGTGTTTCCGACTAGTCGCGGCCTGACTCAGCTTATACGAGATCCGACCAGAATCCCAGATAGACAGGGTGAATTTACTAGCCTACTGGACTTGTTCTTTAGGACAGATCCCGACTCGTATAACGTTATCGTACACGCATCCTTAGGAACATAAAACCACAAATGGAGGCATCTAAAAGAGTTCGTCTTCCTTCCGTTGGTTTGACGTCTACTTCAGAACCAACGACCTTTCAACGTGTGCAAACGAGATTTCGGTAGTTGTTTCGGTAGCACATATTCCTAACACCCTAAAAGGCCCTTCAGGCAACAAACCGCGGTTTGACAAATGTTGTACTAAAGCAGTCAATAACAAGAATGCTGCGTATCTCAAATGGCGTCAAGACCCCAACCCTGTAAATCGTGCAAATTTTGTTGCCCTAAGAAACAGATGTAAGCAATCGATCGATGCTAGCATTGCTAGCAAACAAAATTATAATGAGAGAGTAAAAAACAAACTGCTCAACTGCCCAAATGAATTAGGATCTTTCTGGTCTGTAGCAAAATCAATTGGTCAAGACTTCTTATAGGCGTAATGGTTGATATTTTAGAATCACCTTCGGAGTTACGTGGACTGTAAGCGCAACTAATGAATATGTAGCAAAAAATAACCATACAAAAGACAATATGATAAAAGGCGCCTTACCTGTGGTTCTGGGGTTCTTCTAGTTCTAAGTTAATTGTTAATACCGGGATCCCGGGTCTTGTTTCGGTTGCACAACACTACCGGCTTTTATTTCGAAACCGGTAACCGGCGAGCTCGCGATATTCATCGACTTTCTTGTGCGCGATAACGGATTAAAAATGTGTGTTCGTGTTTCGTGTTTGGCGAAAAGAGAGAGAGTGTTTCGCCGTCGCTTGGCTGTACGAATCGAGTGTTTTTCGTACCTTTTTTGTCGACCTCGGTTCCATACCGAGGGCGCTGTTGTTCCCTGCATAGGAGGCGCTATACCTATTGGAATTTGTATGGTTTTTCAATATGAGCAAAATTCGTGACTTTGACACTTTTGAAGAGATGCACATACACTCCTGTAAACCAAAGATTCGAAGTTGACCAAAGAAGATGCTACTGGGCTACTGGACTGGCCCCGATGGAATACCACCTATGGCGGCTGAATTAACACCACCGGTGTGCAATTTTTTTTTTCTCTAATATAGAAAATGTATGTTCCCTGAAGATTTAGAAACGCGGATTCAACCAATACTGAAAAGAGGAAAAACGACGCAGCCCACAAACTACCGTCTGACTTTAGTCCCAGCAATTGCCAAAGTAATGTAGAGACTTGTAAACCAGCAAATTTTGAAGTACCTGGAATCCACAAACATTATTGGTGAACATGATACTAAAACACAGAAGATATGATCATTTGGTGGACGAAATTTGAACCATTTCGCGCATGACGTCATCGCGTGACAAAAATGTATGGAGATAATAGAGAAATTAGCTTGTTCGTTATGATTTGACTGGCAAATCAGAATTTCTCGAGAGAATAATTCAGATATTCAAAATAAAACACGATCCAGCGTATAGTGTATAATTTATTTTACATAAAATAGCTATTTAGAAAATGTTTTTATCATTGAATTGAATAAATTACAAATATACATAAATATATCAGTTTTGGATACAAATTTCTACTTCTACTTATCATAAATATTAATAACACTTTTTTTACATTTCTTCAAAACAATTCCTGCTGCTTAATAAACATTTGTAATCATAGTCTGGCTGAAGCACGTACAAATTCCAGTCCCCACAGATAGAATTTAACAAAAATGTGAAAAATGTCACAGTTACAAAATATGTTAAAAGTAGACAACTATAATAAATGAAAATTGGAACATCATTACACCACACATGGCTACTACATACTTTTTATGTACTTATATTTTTGACCAAATCCCTTTCATTATTTGTTTTGTCATAGATGTTTCAGCTTTCGGAGATTTCATTTTTGATACTGAAGTCCAGCTTTCGATAGCGTTTTTGCACCCATATATCACAATTATATCTATAACTAGGCATGTTTTTACTTTTTTTTATTATTGTTACTGCTACCTGCTACAATCCACGACCGCACAGTAAAGTATGTTTGTGCTATAACTATTATTAAAGAAACTTAAACACAAATGAACATAATACAATTTTAACAAGGAGATTTTCACGTAAAAACGAACAAAAACACGCCAAGACGCCATTAATCGGACCGAATTTGTCACGGGATGACGTCAGCGGAGGGAGAGAGACAGAACATAAACATGCGCGTGATCTTATCTTGTGTGTTCTAGTATCATGATTGGTGACCATCAATATCATTTTCGTAAACATAGGTAAATGGGCGATCTTGGCTGGGACTCTGTAACAGATAGAGATAGCTATCTGTATCGCTATGGCACTTGCTGTCCTCTGCCAGTCTTTTCGAATCCAAGAGATAAGGGACGTCAATAGAGATAGAGAAAATATCTCTATTCTTTACAGAATCCCAGCCCTGTTGGCCTATGTAACCTATGTGTGGACCGAGGCTATCGAGAAACATGGTGAATCCCGATTGATAGGCCTAGACATTTCAAAGGCATTCGACAGGGTGTGGCATGAGAGCCTCCTCTTATGGCTTTTCACCGACTCTCTTTAGATTGCTCAGCAGCTTTCTCAAAGGCCGATACATCCAGTTCGCCGTAGATGGAAACACCCACCATCTTCCTGTTACATATCAACGATCTGCTAGGTAGAACTTCTAAACCAATTTATAGCTTTGCCGACGACAGCACACTGGTGTCGCCCTTTAAATCGACTACCCCAATAACTTGCCGATGCCAGTCCTGTAGGCGTTAACTGATCACAACTATTTTTTATTTTTGGATCCAAAAGCACAGTTTGCTGTTGTTTTAATAACAATTTAATTTGAAAAACACGAGAGCAAGAATTTAACAACAAATCGTTTACCATATGTTTTCGTAACTACTTGTTAACATAGTAATGAATGTCATATTTTGTGTGATGCCATCTTTTGAATAGAGGCCAAAACTAAGTAATTACAGGTTGTAAGTAAACAGGTATTCCTAACACTTCCCAATTTAAATGTATGGAGCCAAATACTATATTTATTACAAGAGAACTCATTGAGATTAACATTAATACATTTACATTAACAACTAAAATTAGATATATAGTATTGTTACACTAATAATACAAAAGTAAAAGAAAACTCTGATAACTACATTCAAATTGTTAATTAGTAGGTAGGTATACTATGTAGGAATAACAGAAATAATTATTGTTTTACAAGCATAGACTAAAAACATTAAAATTTTGCTTTCCCAATGCCTTTGTATTTGTATATATTAGCACAGTTTTCATTTGAACTGATATATCAAATGGATAACTGATTTTTGATACAAAGATCCTTAAAGGGGGTGTGTTCTCACCCCTATCGCTGCGTCAGTTTAAATAGGTTTTGTTATTTTTTCGTGTGTTTATGATGTCACGCGATGAATAGACAAAACTTTATTTAGGCGTATCTACCTTATTATTTTGAGAAGAGATTTTTACAAAAGTTCTTAAATTTTTTTCTTTATTTTCTGAAGGCAAGTTGTATTTTAAGATCACACCCCTTTAATGAAATGATATTCAATTTCAATGTGTTTGCTTCTATTGGGCGAGCACTGAAGAAATAAGTTTCATGAAACTTGTTAAAAGAAACAGGAAATTTGTTTCATTATCACACAACACGTACATTCAAACGAAGCGGCGCACACTGGCGTTTTTGAAACAGGAGAGCTGAAATTGTTTCGCCAGTGTGCGCCGCCTCATTTGAATATATTTGTCGTGTGTCGTCTGATAATGAAACAAAATTACTGTTTCTTCCAACAAGTTTCATCAAACTTATTTCTCCAGTGTGTCACCCGCGTTAGAATTAACAAAACTTTTTATTATTGAAATTGCACTAAGGTTATAAATTTTCAAGGTTACTGGTTTAAACTCACCATATTCTGATGAAATCCCTCCATTAGTTCTTGAGTTGCAAAACCAGCTGGAACATTCAGCCTTCATTGATGACTGTGGCACACAACCTTGTTTTTTTGAGTGCCATGCAATTAAATTGCCCGCATGAAAACAAACAAAGCCACTGACCCTTTTCCTTGTCACTCGGTCACTAACCCAATCTGCATCGCACATAGACTCGATACCAACTTCGCCCTTCTTGTAGAATAAACCATATGTTTGTTTTTGTACTCAAATAGCGCTTTCTTGCTTTCCAAGCTGATATAGTAGCTTGTCAAGGTATCTACTTAAATATGAGACGCTGTAGGCAATGTCTGGTCTACTTACAAAAGAGCTGCATATTAGTCTTCTATACGGAATCTCTTTAGATACTTCAGGCTCATCTGGATCGATTTGAAAATTTTATTCCATTGAGGTGGATATAGGTCGAGTTTCTCCCATGTTAAACTCATTTAGCAGTCTCGATATTATCTTTGGGTTATTTTAAATCCATGGTCTATGTTGGTTAATTCCATTCTGAAAAATGACACCTTGGTTATGTTCTTTATTTTAAACTCCTTGTATGGATCCTCAATTAGTTTGTTAAACTGTATATCTGAACCTATTATCAAGGCATCATCCACAAACAAAATAAGTTAAACATCATTCTTAACATAAAAACAGCAGTCATACTGTGACCCTTTTAACCTGTAGGTTAATCATGACCTGATTGAACTTTACATTCCTGCATTTTGGTGCATTTCTTAATCCATACAAACCACGATTTGGTTTTTAGTACTTTGAACCACTTTTAACACCCTCCGGCGTTTTAATGTGAACATTTATATCTGAGGCTCCGCTCAAGAATGCTGCAGGTACATCAGTTTGTTAGATCTTCCAGGTTCTTTGTCAGATACAGTGAAGTATGTGAAGATACAGAACTACAAACTGGAGAGTAACAAAATTATTCACCTGTATTTGGCAACTATGAAAGCCTTTAGCAACTAAACGGGCATCAACTTTCTCTTTGAAGATCCACTTTGTGTCTATTGCCAGTTTTCCTTGCGGTAATTTCTCACATGCACTCCATGTTTATAGTTTTATGTGAGATTGTATTCTGGTATCTACAGCCTTTTGCCACCCTGGAATTTATTTTGCTTGTTTGTATGTTTTAGGTTCGTCTTTGCTTTCAGTGACTGGACAGTACGCTTCATATATTTCATAATTTTCAAGATATTTTGATTTTGTTACTTCCAGATCCGGTAAATGTTTCTTCATATTTTTCACTTGAACTACCACTATGACTCTCTTGTTCATTTTCCCTCTCCTCTTCAATTTTTTTTCCTTCAGACTGGTTGTCTTTTTGCGTTTCACTGTGTTCTTCTTCTGCCATTTCATCAATTATTTTTGAATCTGAGGTACTGATATTCTTCTCAAGCTTATATTCCATAACTGTTTCATCAAATCAGACATCACGTGACTGAATAACTTTATCTTGCTCAGGTAGCCTTCATCATAATAACCAACCATTACTGTTCTTCTTGCCTTTGGGCTAAGTTTATTATATTTTGGCAATATTGTATATTATGTTTAGCACCCAAATATTTTAAGATTGCCAATGTCATTTCTCTTGGGCCACAATTTTGATAGAGTTTCTCCTTTTGGAAGTGCAGTGGTAGGGTACGGTTTAGTTCATATGCTGAACATCTTAAAGCTTCACCCCGGAGTTTCTTTGGTATTCCCGAGTCTATGATTTTTGTTCGTATCGTGTTAAGTAGAGTTCTATTTAGTCTTTCTGACTTTTCGTCCATCTCAGGAGAGTATGCCATAGTGTATTCAGTATTTAGACCCTTTTCTTTACAAAAATTTTGGAATATTTTGCATGTAAATTCTCCACCATTGTCTAGACGTATTCGTTTGACTCTCAAGGCATGTTGTTTTTCTAGCTCGGCTATATATATATATTCTTTAAGATTGTCTTCTGCTTCATTTTAACTGTTCAAAATCTTGACAACAAAATGCGAATAGTCATCCAGGATCACTTGGAAATACTTCCCACCATCCATTGTATTTAGTCAAATAGGTTCACATTGTCGCTGTGTATAAGTTCTTCTATGGCCTGTGTTTTTCTGTCATTCAGTTTAAAAGGAGATTTTGTAGCTTTTGCTTCAATGCAAGTTGTGCAAATTTTGTCAGATATCTTTAGCCCAAGTTGAATCAGCGCATCTTTATCAGCATGCCCCAACCTTCGATGCCACAGATTATTGTTGCAGATAATATTACAGTGTTCTTTTTTCATCATACTGTCTGCAGTAATTCCATAGAGACCACTCTCATTCTTACACTTCAATGACATTTTTTTTTCCACTAATTGCAGTTTTATTTTTCTCAACTAATATTTGGTGACCTCTTGAAGTCAATTTTGAGGCAGATAAAAAGTTATGTTCAATATTCGGTACAATAAGTGTCTCACGCCCAAATTCACCGGAAGGACTCCAGATTAGTTGCTAAAACCAGATTAGGACATCTTTTTTATGTGCATATTTTCGAACTCAGCTGGATTAAACTCCCAAGTCCAAACGGTATATACGGGTGTCAATGTTTACTGCTTGACCTTGAACTTTTGGTTTCAAAATACCAAGCCTATTTGTTTTTGACACTTCACCGCTTGCAATGCAGATATATACAGGAGCATTTTAGTTATTTATACACAAAGTGAGTTAAATGGATTTTTATTCATGAGAAGAAAGTTTAACCCACGAGCCCTAGCGAGTGGGTTAATTTTCTTCGAATGAATAATTATTTTAACTCACGTGATGTATACAAAATTTAATCCCAGTTTGTGGAAATTTAAAATATAAAGTATAAGGAAACATATCGAGAGTAAGTTAAAAATATTTTAAATCACTGAGGTGTCAGATGTTAAGTTGGACAGAGTGACTTAAAATGCCGAGAGTGAGTTAAGATCTTTTTAAATCACTGAGGTTTTAAACGTCTACCTACCTTTATTGTTATGCGTTCAATAATGTCATTTCTAAATGTCAAAATGGGATAAAATATTTTAATGTCCGTCATATATTTAGAGTCTAAAACAAAAATTATTTTTTCACTTATAACTTAGGTAATTTCTCGAGTACTTTCTGTTGAAATATTTGCTCCTTCGCTAGCAGCGTAGAGCACAATAGCCTATTCTTCTCCACTTGCAGCATTGGCCTAATATCTATATTTGCCCTAATATCTATATTTGCCTTGGATGACGGATCGATATACACGTCCTCTTCCTCCTCTTCTCGGCTCATCCCCAGATTGAAATGCATTTCTCTTAGGATCTTGAGCCTGCAAGTGTTGTGGACAACCACAAATATAGCAACACTTTTTTGAAGATGCAGCATTGAAGTTTACTTCATTTATTTGCCTATTTGGGTTATCAAACTTTGAACTTAGCTTACTTTTTTCGTCAAGAAGGCGTGCTTTGACGAAATCAATTTGGACATTTGACATCGTTTCCAAAGCCGTTACTACAGTGTAGTATTTGGGTGGTAATGCTAGCAGGAGATGTCCCCTTCATCGATGTTTGATCCAAGTTCTTTTAATTCCCTAATTATAGTGTCAAATTTTAAGAGCAAGTCTTCCAGATTTTCTTCTTAACCTAACTGCCGATGTAGGTATGAGTTTTCTCCACAATGAAAGTTTGCTGAAACTGCTGGTTCTCATAAAGTTTTCTTTTAAAGCGTGTATTTGTTGCTTGGCAGTGACACCATCCTTCACTATGTCTAAATGTTTACTAGAACTACCTTGGACTATTATTGATTGTGCCCTAGCATCAGCCCTCTTCAACTTGTTTCTCACCGCTTCAGTTGCTGTCACTGGTGAGGAATCATCCATAGCATTTTCACACTGTTCATGCTGAAACAAAGTCGTCATTCCAAAATGCCAATTATTGAAGCTGTTTCCTTGTAATATTGGAATCGATACACTATTTAAACCTGATATTTTTGCCTCAGTTTTGCAACACCTTACTTTTCAGGTTATGAATCACAATTTTTTTATTGAACTTTTTGGATTTTCACTTTTGATTGTTCAACAAATAATGTGGGCCCATGAACTGTTATTTTCAGTTCCAAAAGCCTTCATTAAAAAACAGTTTGCTGTTGTTTTAATAACAATTTAATTTGAAAACCATGAGAGCAGGAATTCAACAACAAATCGTTTACCATACGTTTTCGTAACTAATTGTCAATATAGTAATGAATGTCATATTTTGTGTAAGTGATCCGTCTATTGAAGAGAGGCCAAAATTAGGTAATTGCAGGTTTTAGGTAAACAGGTATTCCTAACACTATTAACTCAGATTGGAGTGGTGTAGAAGCACGATCAAATTTAATGAAAGTAAGATTCAGGCTGCTGTTTCTACAAAGAAGGCTGCCATTGTAGCACCAGACCTTACCATGTCCAGGCGTACCTTACCCCTGTCTTCTTCGGTGCGCATGCTGGGCGTGGAGGTTGGAAGCAGTATGTCTTGGCATAATCATATGACAGGGATAGCTAGTGCAGCTTCTCAAAAACTTGGTGCTCTTTCTAAGGTGAAAAGGTTATATACACCGAAATAGCTTTAAATGCTCTACAAGTCCAAGATTCGTCCATATTTGGAGTATTGCTCTCACATGTGGAGTTCTGCCCCCATAAGCACACCTCGAAGCTGCTTAATTCGATCCACAAGAAAGGCATTCGTCTGATTGGAGATCTGGAGTTGACAGGAAATTTGGACAGTTTGATATACAGAAGGTGGCGGAAATGATTCTTTTTTACCGATACTACCACGGTGAATGCTCTTCGGGACTGTCAGGAATGATCCCATCTAAAGCAATACACGGTTCAAGATCATCGAGTGCACCTGCACATGCCTAGAATGTCTGTATATCGGGACTTCTTTTTGTGGAGAAGTACAAGTCTGTGAAACAATCTTTCAAAGCACGACATTCTCTAACACTACAACCTGCAAAACGTTGAGAGGAGTATCCACAAACCCCTTCAAATCACTAGTCGAGCTCGTGTTAATCGAATGTCACAGGGATTCTCCCTCATAAAAAAAAACTACGCTCTCAAGAATTACCTAACGCTCGCAAAAAAGAGGCTTTCGCATGAAATTACAGGATGTTTTCATAATACTCAACAAACAATTATCATTGAATGCCACTTTCCATCAAATATTAGAAAAACTTAATCGCCTAAGGCCAAAAAATTTTAATGAATGAATTAATAACATTGCCAAAATATATGATTCGAGTGTATAACTTCCTACGATTCAAACTACCTAATCATAATAGATGTTGTGATTTTTGGGGCAAGTTCATATAATTATATTCAAATTTAAGCTAACCACAAGATTGGTCAATTCCTCCCTTCAGCACACTTTTCAAACTCCCTAGAATAAGAACTACCCAACTAAATTACGAACACAAAACATTTTACCATCAAAAAAGTCTCGTCAGATGGAGCTTTTCGAATAAATTTCATTACTTCCTTACTTCTTTAAAACTTTTTCGCTTTGTATTTTTTGCCTTCTTTTTCGTTGGCCGAACTTGCTGATGTTGATCCCTCTATTAACCAGTGACGTCGATTTAAGCATGGAAAAGAGACGATTTTTTGTAGGGTTTTAATTTTTCCCAGAAATATGTAACTTTCTAGATTTTAATTACTAGTGAATTTACTCTTTCTGGTACCTAATAATTCTTAGAACTTTGATAAACCTCTTGCAGCGAGAGGCTGTACTAGATTATTGACATTGCAATGCACTTTAGCGATATGTTGGCATAAAATTATAGTAGCCCAGAAAAGAGGTAATTGGCCCTAGACTTTTATACAATGTACTAAAATTAAATTTACTTACCGTTCATCAATTTTAATTTCGTCAAACCGTGTTCTAAAAGCACAGTTTATAATTCACCGGCGACACACAGTCTTTTGATCTTACCTTTACACCAACAACGACCCATTTTCCATCGTTGCGTCTTTGGCGGAAACTTGTTTTTCTACTGTGCCATAATCAGAAAAGGAACTTCAAAAGAAAATATTACTGCTAGTTCGCAACTGAGCGTTCAATTTTACAAGGCCGTCTTATGAAGTCAAAGGTTGAATGCTGGGGCGCGCCAAAACATTTTATTAGGAATTATTGATGCCTGAAACGGAAGTCGCACAAAGGTTTTAACATGGTTGAGCGAAATCATAAAGATTTAGAGTTGTGGTCAACGATGTAGAAACCGCAAATTGCGATAGCGCCCAATGAAGGTGACATTTTATTGAAGAACTTTTTGTGGTGGTAAATTTTAAGCAAAAATTTAATGTAATTTTGTTCTATACAATACGAACAGTTTCAGATTAAATTCAAATCCATAAATACATAATATGAATACAAAAAGTTGAATATTTATTCTCATTTTTCGTTTATTGAAAATGATTTATATTTGTAATATATTCTAGTATTTCCCGTATTGAGATGAGATCGATAGTTTATGTATACTAGTGTGGGTTTCCTTTTTTCCTTCTCAAGGCGCAGCCATGATGTAAAAGTTATAATGCCTCAGAGTTCATTTTTAATCAATATTGTACTGACGACTTCAAAATCGAGCCTCATAATATCTTGCACTTTATTTCAGCTTGACGTCAAAATAAATTCAAAATATCTTAGACAACATTTTATACTCTATTTTGAACACCCAACTCAAAGATCGATTGACATATTCTCAACCTTGGCCCTACGAACTCAGAATTAAGTCGCAATCTTTTGGAGTTCATTTATATCCAGTTTTGGACTAGCAACTTAAATATCGAGTATCGAGTTGTAGTAGCATACTCGCAATATATGTAGATACACAATCCATGTCTTCTGACCAATAATAGTTAGCAAAATTTCTATCTTATTCGAATAAGAATGAAATTAAATGACAATGCTGAGAAATTCCTGTAGCTTAAGCATTTGAAATAGCCCAAAAATTACTTAGTCCAAGGAAAACGTTACAATCATTTTATAATAAAATTCTTACTCTTCGCCCTAAAATAATAATAGCCTTTTGTCTAAACTTTTGAAGCGGTGCTGAGATCGTCTGGAAAATACCTACAGTAATTGATTTAAATTTTTAAAAAGAAGTTTAGCTTCTGCTGCTTTTTTTTCTATTTGTTTACCTAGAAAATTTAAAGTAGCTCAATTTAAAAATCCAATTAAAATTAATAATTTGAAATATCTATTTTGCTTGCTGTTGAAGCCATATCATCAGCTCTCTTTTATGGATAAAATTACATTAAATCAAAACTCAACAAGCTACAAAAACCATTTCGTTGCTTGAAAAATCTTTTATTCGTGTAGGAAATAGATTTTTTTATAGCGCCAAGTCGCATATAAAGCCATTTTTATTTTTATTTCGGGACGATATACTTCAGTCAAGTTGATTATCTTATATTTATTCATCTGCATACTTGCCAGACTTGACGAAAAAGTTAAGGAAAGGAAAAGACAAGAAGATCCCCTTTCGCTAAAATAATTTCATATCCGCCGACAGGATAGAGCCATAATCATGTGACGATTGTTTCAGTTTTGAATAGATTTATATTATAAATGAAAACATCTCATAAGTTTTTCATTGTTCTCTTGAAATTATTGAAAAAAAACTTAATTTTTTCTGCTGTAATACCCATAAGACTTCAAAAATTATTGCCAAAAAACTCTAAGAAAAAAGTATCTACTCTCATATTACACAATTCAATAGGTTATTGTTCAATTTCATATTTTTTTTCTAAACAAACTACAATTCCGATTGTTTACAATTTATTAACTTGTGCAACTAAAATAATTACTATTTACAATAATTCTCCTTGCTTTTATCACGTAAAATTTAATGGTAAAACCCATTAGAGGACTGGGTTAGAAAGTTTAGAGAATCGAGCGGTTTTTGGTTAACTAGCAGTCATTAAACCATGCTTGAACCAGAAAACGGTGATAAACCATTGTAAAAGTTCGAAGCGGGTGTAGATATTACGACTGCATCTGGTCTTTACCACGATAATGTACTTTGCATCGTCGATAAATGCTTGCTAATTATTAAAGTTCCGACTTGAAACTCCATTTTACTGTATTTTGAAATGAATTTATCTTATTATGTGACCAGGATTGAGTTAAAAATAAAAATATAGAAATATTTAGTGAATGAAAATAGATTACAAATCACTGTTTTATACAGGGTGTTCCACGAAGTTTGTCCCAAATGATAACTTCGGAACGCATCATCGTAGGTTCCACTGTACAATTTTTCATCATTTTCTTTCACAAAGCCTCAACAGATATGGCATTGCCAATTTTGTAATTTAATTTTCTAACCAAAAATGCCATAATATACCATGCGTTACATTTAAGATTAAGAAGTTTAGGTCACTTGATCGACATTGAAGCGAAAGTGGTAAAATTGGATGACAATGGTAGATGCGACACAAAAATTTACCCAGATCCTCAAAATTTCAATTATACTAGATGACGCGTTCCGAAATTATCACCAGGGAAAACGTCGTAGGAGCATCAAATATTTACATTTGAAAGCGGTTGAATTTATTTCAAAAAGTTGTTCAATAAAACAAGGAGTAATCAATGTCTGACTTACTTATTTGCTCCGTGGCGTTACAACCCCTGTTGGGCTTTGGGCGATGCGACGACTTACCTCCATCTGACCGCACAGATGCGCCAGATGGAGGTACAGCCATTCTTGTGAACAGAAACAAAAAACTGAGTCGACCGCAATCCAGATCAAAATACACCCGCAGAAGAAAGTCAACATCTCGGTGAAAATTTAGCCAAGACAAATCCTCGACGAAGCGGACGTAGCAGTCCTTTTACCAGATGACACAGCAGTCATCGCCGGAGGTGACTTAAACGCGAAGCACTTCCTATGGGGCAACCTGACAACCAACTTCAAAGGCGATACCATTGACAACGCCGCAGCAAGATACCTGTACAATATCTTGCCGCCAGACAGCCCTTACCTTCGTAGGGGATTGCGTAATCCAGCTAGATTTCCTAGATCTTCCTGACCAGAGGAGTCCATCAACAACAAACACTGACTGTGAACCACGTTTTGTCCACATCAGACCACTTGCCAATCATCCTGGAAGTTGGAAATCCAGCCCTGATTCAGGGACAAAACCACCACAAATCGGCACGCCTTCACACAGAATTTGGTTGCATCAGAACCACAGGCCCCCATCGACAGTCCCGCCTCTATCGACCAAGCGGCTGCGAAGCTCACAAATTAGCGCTCAATGAAGCGTCTACTACTAAAAGCTACCCAGAAGAAAGATACCTCAACATCCCAATGGAACTCCGCCAAACGATCCGCGTCAAAAACCGCATCCTTCACAAGTAGACTACAACTGGGGATCCAGCCACGAGGAGAGAAGCGAGTCGACTGACATTAGGAATCCGACAAGCCATTCACGACATCTACAATGACAACTGGCAGAACAAGCTAGAAAAATTAGCCATAGAAGATGGATCCATCTGGAAGATGACCAGATACTTGACCAAGGGTCCAAGAAAACCTCTCCCGCCCATCGTTCACAAAAACGCAACAATAACGGATCCCTCGGCAAAACTCGACGCTTTGCCGACGCCTTCCAAGAATAATTCTCGACCCACAGAGACCTGCCAGTTCCAAACCGCAACGAACCTTACCACATCAACAGGACCGCCACACGCTTCCTGCCAACTCAGCTTCCTCCAAACGCTGACATACCACCCGTCACCAGTGCGGAGATCAAAGACCTGACATCCAGAGTCAATCCAAGAAAAGCTCCAGGACCGGAAAAAATCAATAACATGATCCTGCGACGTCTCTCCGACATGCAAATCCTGGAGCTTACAAACATCGTGAATGGCATCTTAAGAACGCAGCACTTCCCCACATCCTGGAAAAACGCTGACGTCATACTGATCCACAAAGCCAATACAAACTTAAACCAACCAAGTATCTACAGGCCAATCAGCCTGCTACCTCACCTCAGCAAGATAGCAGAGCGCATAGTCCTCAGAAGGCTTAACAACCATCTCGAGGACAGAAATGTATTTCCTGAACAACGGTACGGTTTCAGAGCCAGCCGATCAGCATTACACCAAACAACCCGCCTAGCCAGTTTCATAAGAGACGGGTTCAACAAGAGGAAGGCAACAGGAGCACTCTTCTTCGACATATCCAAAGCCTTCGACAAGGTGTGGCACCTTGGACTCATATACAAGCTGCTACAGATATAAACGTCAGACTACCTCACTCGCATCATCCACTCGTTCATCATCAACCGAACGTTGTGAGTGAGGATAAACGACAGCCACTCCAGAACAGTATGGATGCCCCACAAGGCTCCGTACTTGCTTCCACGCTGTTCAACATCTACACCTACGACATTCCACTCCCGGCTGGACCAGAAATCCAGCTAGCCCAGTGCGCCGACGGCACCGCCATCGTCGTCAAGAGCAGGCAATCAAGACTGATCACCCTCAAACTCCAGAGATACACCAACACTTTGGAAACCTGGATGCAGTAGTGGAAAATGAAACTGAACCCGAACAAGACTCAGGCTGTCCTGTTCAGACGTACCCGTGCCAGACCTCACGGACACGTAAGATTATCAGGACACAACATCCCCTGGAGAAGCAACGCCAAATACCCAGGTCTTCGCTTCGACCAGAGCCTCACCTGGAGAGAACACATCAAGATCACCAGAGCCACGACAGAGTTAGCGCTACGAAAGCTCTTCCCTCTCATATCCGGAAGGAGAAGCAAGCTATCCATCCAGAACAAACTCCTGATGTACAAATCCATGCTCAAGCCCATCCTCACCTATGGATCCCCGACATGGTCCATCACAGCACCCACTCACCTGAACAGACTGAGTGCCTGCCAGAAGAAGACACTCCGTATCATCGCGAATGCCCCATGGTACATGAGAAACACGACGCTTCATCGAGACTATGAACTAGAGACGCTACCTGAGTACATCAAGAAGCGGAACACCAACTACTTCTTGAATGCCAGAGCTCACACCAGCCAGACCATCGGGACTCCCACCAAGCTCCCCCTCAACACGAGAGAGGCTACTACAGGGTTCCGAACGATGACTATCCACTATAACAGGCCTACTGCTGCGTCCATCCTCAATTCTGGACCGAGTAGGGTTTGAGGATCATCCGCAGCGGGAAGCCACCCCCGACTTCTCTGCCCCCGAATTCTCTGCCTGAGAAGTCAAACAGGACGCCTACTGCCAAAGAGAAAGCCTCCCAGCCTGGGAAGCCTATCTGAGGCAGAAAGCCAGCTTTCTAAGCCTACTGCAGCGTGCCCCTCCGACAGAGGGACGCACGCAGCAGGAAGCTAGCCAAACAGGACGCCTACTGCCAAAGAGAAAGCCTCCCAGCCTGGGAAGCCTATCTGAGGCAGAAAGCCAGCCTTCCAAGCCTACTGCAGCGTGCCTCTCCGACAGAGGGACGCACGCAGCAGCAAGCTAGCCAAACATAGGACGCCGAAGACAACTTCCCCCGCCTGGGGAGGAAGTCCGAAGCAGGAAGCCTACACCTAACTCTGCCGAAACAGAAGCCATCCAGGACCAGAAGCCCCCGACGAGGACCAGGACCACGACCATCATTTACTTATTATTTTAGGTTTAGGAAGTCTCTTCAAGACAACTTGTCCGTTTTATTTTACTTACTTTCAGTTGAAATAAATATCTTAAGGTGCACACCAGGTTAGTTTAGCTTTTAAGTTTATCTTTAAGTTTATGATTATTAAAACATTATGCATAAAATTTCTTGTAAAAATATTACATTAAAATGAGTTCCAATAGTGTTCCCACCGACATGAGAACCGTTCCAGAACGAGTAATTTCCAGTTCCTCACCTATTTCGCAATAAGTTGAACGTTTATCCTACTTGAAATGAATTGATCGACTGGAAATTACTATTCTAAAACGGTTCTCGTGTTGGTTGGAACAGAGCTATTGTATATTACATATAGTATCTGACCTATTCCTACATACTTAACATACTATACATTGTGGGGCACGAAAAACTTCCTACCCAGGTTCTCTCAGGTATCAAGTAACACTTACTAACACATGTGACACCTGAATGAGAAATCAGGAAATTTTGTTTATTTATTAGGTAAAATTAGCACCCATAATAATCCTGATTACTTTTTTCCAAAAAATCGATTAAGCAGACAAGTGTTGATGTAAAACCCTTAGCAATGAATATGGTTGGGACCAAAATTACTCATCGATAAAAGAGTAAAAAAAAATTAAATTTATTCCGCTACCTGCTGGGACCGAATTTACCAGAATCCATCGCGTCGTATAAGACTGTATATGCAATTATTTAAAATACAACTGATGTAAAATTTGAATAACAAAATTTTTGATAATTAGATGTTGAATTTAATTGCATTACTTTTTGTGAGGATAATCAGGGATGTTAAGCTTTGATTGAAAATCCAGAAAATAATAGAAGAGTTAAACACATCGATTTAAAATTAAATTTTGTGCGTGAAAATATCAAAAATGGAAAAATTAAATTAGATTTTATTGAAGCATCTAAACAGCCGGCTGATATCCTCACAAAGGGTTTAGCTCTACCAAGAAAATAGCGTCTACTTCTCGACAGCCTCTTACATCCAGAACTTTGCTTCCATGCTTTGCACCAGTTACGACGTGATCAAATTGGTTTTTGGTTCTACCATCATTGGAGTTCCATGTTTTTTTTTGGATATCTCTAGGTTCATATATTGTAGATTTAATAGGGTAGTTGTTGAATGCTGCTAGTTCTGCAAGTCTTAGCCCATTATCATTCCAGAATTTGTATAGGCTATTTGTACCTACGTGTTGGCTTAACGTGTCTTCTCTTCCTAGCTTTGCATTAAAATATCATATCCTGTTCAGGTAGAGTGATAGAAGATAACTGAGTTTTCTTTATTTATGTTTCCTGAGCCAGGCCATCTTATTTCCTGTATTGCATTGACGTCCATCTTCGGCTACTTAATTTCTTTTATTGACCTGACCGCTGCACCCGTCCTGTACCAGCTAAGTACGTTCCATGTATATAAGTCCAGTCGTTTGGATTAAAGTTGCATTTTTTGAATAAAATCACAAAATGATTCAAACTTATCCAAAGTGTGGTTTTCTTTGGATATATCTATTAAAATATTAAGAGAAAATGTGCTATTCAATAACAGTCTTGACGTTAAAAAAAAAACAACCTATAAATAGATACTGATAGATCATCATTCTAAATAATGTAGTTTCCATAATAATTTTTGTTCAATATATATTGTAAGAATGAGAAACGTTTTCATTAAATAATTTCATCATTACATTTTTCAATGATTATAGAGATCCTCAAACAAAACTTAAAGCTGCAATTCGTATTGGTGTAAAAAATTGAACAATTATTAAAATGAAAAAATATTTATAAGTCATTCAAAAATGATAATCTTCAAGAAAAAACAGATAAAAATACCTTAGAAATGACAGTCAGTTCACGTAACAAAGCCAACAAACAAGAGAACTTAAGAATCTTGTTGTCGTCCTTTGGGAAATCTTGGCATTTTTCTTTGGACTTTAAGTCTCCTTGTTTATATCCAGTTTATTAAAAGGGATTGCCACGAAGCAATTATTATATATTTATTTTAGAGTAGGTAGTTATTTTTTATTGGAATCATTACCAAGACCTAAACTTTTAAAATAAATTGATTTTTTTTGTTAACAAAATATTATCTAGATAATTGGCGAAGGCAATAGGCAATATGGGTGGCTCGAATGAGCCCCAATACAATAAAGTAGGTACCAAAAAAAAAATCTGGAAAATCATTAATATGCTTCACTGGTTTCAATGTAATTGCCTTGTTTTTCAATTCACTGATTGCAGTTATTTTTCTAGAAATGGGAAAAAGCGAGATTTGTTTAAAATTGTGAACCTTTGGATAATCAAGATATTTTTTCACATGATTGGCCAAGGAGGATTTAAATTGACTTTAATTATTTTTAGCAAAGAACAAATAATACAATATTCAACATTCTCGAATATTCAATAAAATATGTCATACGAATTCGCTCTAAACTTGAATGAGATTCATCAATTTGCAGACCTTCAGAGCTCATTAGACGTATAAAGTTTAATTTAAGGAGAGTCGTTTTTCTTGGGCGCAATTAAGTTACTGTTCCTAACAAAAAGAGGAAATAAAATTGAGCGCCGGAAAAGGGCTACTCGATAAAGTAGCGCCGCGTTTCAGAATAAGCGTAAAAGGCAAGATGTGAAGGGACTATTTCATTTAATTTTCTCAATACTTTTTGCTTGGACCAAAAATTATGTACTAATTGCAACGAATAAGATAGGACACAAAGTGAAAATGTAAATTCCTATTTGGGGTTAAAATTCATTTGTTATTGAAGATTTCAAGATTATGAATAAAATAGAAATTAGAAAACGATTTTTAAAAAAACTTGTACGTATTTTCTCAAAAGAAAAATGCCACTATAATAAAAATCAACAAAGGGATGAAGCAATTATGAATGTGTGCAATTACTGAATGAAATACCTGACTCAGTGTGACAATAAGCCTTAAGAAATATTTGCAGTCGTGGAGAAAATTCTAGACATATACATTTCAAAACCATAGGCTAAGAATTATTAAGAAAAAGTAAAGAGATTACTGATGGTACCTACGTCACAAAATCTGTACTATCTTTATCAAAACTATTCCGTTTTCTGTAAAGATTTTGACATGGTTTTACACATTTTCCCAGTAAGAGATATTTAAATTGTATACACACGCGTTTATTGACTAACACTTCCATAGCCCGCTATGTAGATCCTGCAATTGCTTTCGCAAATAAGAAAAATGATAAAAGTTCTGGGTTTACTACTACCAGAGCCTTAGATATGTCGTGCACGAACTCCAGGATTTGCCTAGAATTTTTATGATGTAAATTCCAACATTTTGAAAACCATATTTCAAGCAAAATTTTATTTTGTTGGAACAAAAACATACATTATTTTTTCAATTAATAATAAGCATCACTAACATCTACTATTATTATTATTAACTATTATTTGAGGAAATAAATGATGCAATTTTCAATAACTGCAGTTGTTCTACGTGTCTTTCCAAGCACCATTTAGATTTTTCTTATTTTTGTTCAATCACTACTTATCTAGGTATACTTTTTTTCACTCATAGATCTGAAGAAAAGTAATTTTTTTTCCTTTCTTTTCGAGTCTGCCACTCTTCTTTGATTTTATTCATCACTCTTTACGTTTTGAGCCTTCCGTTAATCATTCGCTCGGCTCTTGTGTTTTAGTTCTCCTTCCAACATTATTCTCCCACGCCCTGGCATTTTTGTTCTCTACCCTTATTTGCCAGCCCTAGTAATCTTTTCATACTTATTTTTCTTTTTCTGTTCCTTATCGTATTCCCAATCTTTTTTGTTAATTTTACGTTCCTGGTAACTTCATTCTACTCTTTCCAATTCTTTCTTCCTTTTCTTGTCATTTATTGATTACTCGCTTTTTTCGTATATTTCTTGTGCAGATCGATCAGAGTCTCAGACGCCAAAAAAAGACACCGGAGCTAAGAAGTCCAGAACTGTTCCACTAGGTCCACAGACTAGCTCCCATAGCGACGCGGCTAAAGGAATCCTGCTGGCAATAATTCACGGCTCGATTCACGGATACCACTCGGACACTACACTAGATCAGAGCCAAGCTGACCTGATCCAAAACGCTCAAGTACCAGCAACCAACCGCAGTCCAACAAGACATCGTTCAGCGCAGGAATCCTATGGATGACCTGCGCTAACCAGCAGACAGCAGACTGGCTCAGGAGAAGCATCGAACCCCTTGGCCAACTCTGGGAGGGTGCAGAACTTAGGGTTGTTAACCCTGAGGATCTCCCAGCAAGGCTAAGGTTTCTCGTTTTCATGCCAGAGCCAGAAGCGACCTCAGTAGAAGTCATCAAGACCCGTCTTGGGATACAAAATCCAGGCTTAAACAGAGAGAAGGAAGGACAGCTCCTGGCCTTCTGGATGAATAAAACTGGGATGCGTGACCTTTAGGGCCATCTAAAAGAGGGAGGATGGCGATCAAGTTAATTCAGATCAGCCTCCAGCATAATAAGGCAGCCTCGGCAGTCCTTTCTACTGCTATGGGGGAAGTCCATATTATCCTGATTCAGGAACCCTGGATTAGACCTTAGACATAAGACACGGTAAAATTAAAGGACTGAGCAGTGCCAATGGAGAGCTGATATACAGCAGATCCCCTATCACTGCTCGGACCTGCATATACATTAAAAAGAACGTCGATGTACTGCCACTAATTTTTTTTTTTGTTCTAGGGATTTGACGCCAGCCAGAATCAGGCTCATGGGGGAGGAATATTATTATCAGATCGGCCTACTTACCCTACGATGACCCTGAATCAACACCAACCAGAAGTATGGAGGACCTGGTTAGACACTGTAGACCTCACAGTCTGGAGAAGTACTAACATCAACGATAGCGGTGAGTCTCCTACAGTATATTATAGCAGACAAAATTTAGATATAGTAAATGTAGGAAATACACTTGCCTTTGTTAATTCAACTAGGAAGAAAGTAATCGTTCTGACAGGTTCTGACACTAGCCTCAAATCATATGAGTAATTACGTCACAAACTGGCATGTAGGTATCTGATAAGTCACAGATACATCAAATTTGAAATTTCAGGGGAACCAACTTCAGTAAATTATCGGAAACCTCGAAATACAGACTGGGACGCATACAAAGCTGACCTGGAGTACAGTCTGCCGAACATCTGGAAGACAATGAGAGACACTGAAGACTTGGAGATGGTTGTGGATCAATTCAATGATGCAATCATCTCAGCCTTCAATGAAAATTGCCCACTTACAACAGGGGCATCTACCAGGAAAGTGTCCTGGTAGGACGAGAGCCTTGTAAAGTTAAGGAAAAAAATTAGAACAGAATTCAATAAGGCCATGAGAACCAGGCAGTGGGAGACATACAGAACCATGTTGAAAAAGTTCAAGAAAGAGCTGAGGGGATCCCAGTGGAGGTTTTGAAGGAAGTACTGTGAGGATATAGAAAGTACCTACTCAAGATTGTGCTAGACTACGAAGAACTCTGTCAAGGGGCCCGTCAAGACAACAATCAAATCATTCAATAACCATCTTGGTGAATACACAAAGACGGGGGAAGAGACGGCTAGAGAACTCCTAAGAACCCACTTTCCCGGCTCAAAGGTAGTTGATCAGACTCAGTGGACATGGAATGAACCTAGACTTCGAAGAGCATCCAGAAATGACTGGCTGACCTCGAAGCAAGTAGTCAACTATGAAAAAGTCAAATGGGCTATGAACACCTTTGAACCATATAAGTCAACAGGGACAGATGGGATCTATCCCATAATCTTACATAACGGGACTGAACTTGCAAACAGGATACTATATAACATTCTAAGAAGTAGCTTAGCCTTTGGCCATATACCAAAGGCCTGGAGGCATATTAGGGTATCGTTCATACCAAAACCTGGAAAAATAGGACAGGACACGGTGAAGTTCCCTAAGATCCATTGGTCTTACATCATTTGAGCCTGCTTTCTTTCTGGGCGTACTCTAAGACAGTGGAAAAACTTGTGGTTAGGCACATTAGGGATGGTGTTTTGGCATACAGACCACTACACCCAGACCAATATGCGTATCGGACATAGATATCAACAGAAACAGAGCTTCACCAGCTAATCAGCATAGTGGAGACTACCCTGGAAAACAAAGAGGTGATGCTGGGTTCGTTCTTGGATATAGTAGGAGCTTTTGACAACACTTCCTTCGATTCAATAGCCAGATCTCTCAAGCACAAAGGAGTTGAGGATACCTACTGTGTGTAGATCAACTCCATGCTAAGAGTAAAAATGGTAAAAACCACCATCGCTGGTGTGGTGGCATAAGACACTGTAGGGAAGTGTCATACGCCAACTTAGCAAAGTGCAAAGACCAGCCTGCTCAGAATTAACGGGGTAGATGCGATCCACACCAACAACACTCATGAGACTTGCCTACATCTACCATCTCTACACATAGTGATACAGGGGGAGGCAAGGATGGGAGCGTACAGACTGCAGCCGACAACCGCCTCCAACAAAAAGATGGGAGATATGGCAATCGTAGAACTCGTGGGGAGAAATTTTCAACATGAGGACCGACTACATTCCAAGACGATACTGCCTGAACAGAACATTCGAGGTGAGCTTTAAAAGCAGAACTGAATGGGAACATAGCATACCGGAGATCAAAAAACAAGACCAGACCTGGTACACAGATGGGTAGAAGACCGCGTCTGGTACCGAAGCAGATGTATACTCCGCTAACTATAGCGATCACTTCGTTTTTCAAGTAGAGGCATACGCTATACTCTAATGCGCAGTGGAGAACAACAGAAAAGCCACAGCTAACAGGGATATCCCTATAATGTCTGATAGTCAAGCGGCACTGAACGCTCTTTCGAGCCAGACAGTGTCATTAAGACTAGTCTGGGAATGCCAGGAAGAACTCAGGGCCCTGGCGGACCAGAATAAGGTAAAACTTATCTGGGTGCCAGGACACAAAGGAATCAATGGCATGAACTCGGAAAGGGAGGGTCAGAGACAATCGGGCCAGAACCGGCTCTAGGGATACAAAAAATATGACCAGAAGCCACATCAAAGACTGGATTCGTAAAGAACATCAGCGACACTGGACAACTTCCAGGCAGAATTATAGTAGGTAGTTCATCGACCAACTATGCCGCAAAAGGGCCGCAGAACTGCTACAAATGAGTAGGAGCCGACTGAGAACCATAACGGAACTCTTGACTGACCACACTCCAGTAAAGTTCCACCTGAACAGGATGAGCCTGTAAGACGGAGACCTTAATTGCAGACTCTGCAATAAGGAGCCCGAGACAGCCAGACATATTCTGGTAAACTATGAGGCACTGGATCGCAGAAGGCACAGCAATCATTTTCGGGCAACCAAACGTAGACCCGGAAATAATAATGAAACTCCACCCAGTAAAAGACCTGTACAACCTCGTACAAAGCAAAAAAATAGAGGAGTGGTTGGAATAAACCACACAGGCAGTGTGTACAAGTACAATAGGCCTTCTCAGGCTTCAGTGCTGCATGGCGACAATAAGTCAGACAGGCCTGGAATAAGAGAAAAAAACTGTTCACTGCTAACACATTTCTTAAAATACTTGTCTGTATCCTTGTGTAGTCTTCTTTTCTCTTTCTTCAAAATTGTTGTTAATTTTCTTTTTTTTTTTTTTAATTTTTACTCTTTTTTGACCGAATTTCCGGCTTTTCTCAAGTTATTCGGTGAATAAAAACGATACATTTCCGCAGACCTAAATAATAATAAAAAATTGACACCTCATGAGGATGCTTATTTTACACGGTGTTGATAATTCAGAAAATGTATTCCAATGAGTTAACTAACTAAAGTAGCATATTTAAGAGAGTACTCGAAAACAACGATAATTTTATACAGTAAAATAATTCAAATATTTAAAACTATTACCTATTGTTTTACTACACTGTTTGATATCAGAAAATCTTGGAGATTATTCGAAAATAAAAAAACTCTACCTACCGTATTTCCTCGAATAACTGTATAAAATAAGTCTGATAAAGTATAGGAAACAAATCCGAGGGACTTCCGCCACAATGTTGTATTTTATATTGTGACGTTGTGTTGTCAATCCGGTTTATTGGATACTTTAAATTCAGGCAGTGAGGATCCTTTCACCGTAGTATTGGATTTGGGTAACAAATTTCGTATTTTTAGAAATAAAAATAGATCAAGATATTAGATTTGTCAGCGTTTTAAGATTTATATCAATGGGTGGTAGTATAGGTGCTAATAAACCTAGCAGTCTTAGTTTTTTTTGATTTTCTCAAAAACTAGAGGAGCACCTAATTTTTAATTAGAGGCCCTAATTAGCACCTAAAAAACACCTAATTATTATATATACCATTTCCAGAATTATTTCACACTAGTGAAATTTGATTTCAAATTAATGAAAACTAAATTTACATCAGTGAAATCTAATTTCGCTTAAATGAAAATTGATTTCAAAGTAACGAAAACTAGTTTCTCACAAACGAAATTTGATTTCACATTTTTGAAAATGAATTTCAAACTGACCCTAATTAATACTCATTTTTCAAACATTTATTATTTTAATTTGAAAAAACATAGTTCCCGAAGTATGCTTAGTTGTCGAGATACAGGGTGTCAAAGTTTGAAAAAATCGGTTTTTTAAAATCCTTTTTCTCTAATTTCTATAAATTTGGGAGATTTGTTTGTAATAATAACAAAAGGTATAATCTTTTGATTCAACTAGATTTACCAAAATTATTCTAGTTGCGCCCCAGAGGACAACTACGTTGGAAAAAAGGAAAAAAACGGGACGTCACTATTTTTTTATAACTTTGATATATTTGCAGATTAAGTCATATTACAGTCAAACTCAAAAGATATCTTTTGTTATCATAAACCAACTTGCCAAATTTGAAAGAGAAAATTGGAAAAGGGATTTTTGAGCTAAAAAAACTATTTTTTTTTCAAACTTTGACACCCTGTATCTTGGAAACTAAGCATTCGCGGACCCATGTTTCTATTAACTTTTTTTTAATTTTAATAAATACTATTTATCCTAGAAGTTTGATCCCACTATTTATTAACACCCTGTATATTCCCTTAGATATTGCAAACCTCGCACTCACCGGCTCGGTTTGCAAATTTCTCTCACGTGCGGTAATAACCTAGTTACCACACTTATTACATAATATACTATTATTTGCTTTTTTGGCAGTTTTATTCTATACATTATAATATATGATATTTATTACTCCATTATTGATTCGTAGAAGTGATCCCATTCTCAATTTTCCCAATTAATCGTGTAGGATTTAATGGCTCAACGGGGTAAACAATTCTCCAAACGAGTTTGTGTTTTACGACCGAGAAAAATCGAATTGCGAGTTTTCGGATAAGCAAGATTTTTAAATCGTTGACTTTTTGTAAATTCTACGCCTGTAGCATGTTAGATGAGACACGTAATCACTTTACTTGAAAATAGCTCTGTGGAGCTTCTGGATCAACGGTTTATCTTGATCAAGTTGATTTATTTCAAGGAATGTGTAACATCTGGAACTTTTCTAGTATAGTCAGGGCGCAGAACTATAAACGAGTTTCTAATTTGGTGTAGATAGAAAAACTGTTCAATAATAAAAAAGACGTTCGTTTTATTGCGTTTGCCTTTGGGTTTTTAAAATGAATCATGCACTTAAAACATAGGCATGGAAACTGGATTATAAAATAAAGTAGAAAAATTCACAGCCTTTCGCAAAGATGCAACGGGGGGAACATTGAAAATGATGGAGTAATTTCTGATTGATGATGTTACAAGTGTAGCATATGCACTTTTTCGCGATTTGGGCCCCCATACTAGAATAACAGAAACATTTTTTACGTTAACAATCCTTGTTTGCAATAAGGGTGGCTTTTTTATGTAAGCAAAATGGCAAGAAAAAGGTATCAAACTCTGAAATCCAACGTCAGACTGGAAGATGAATGTCGCACTAAAGCACTAAAATAAAAACCTGAATGAAACACAAAACAAAATAAACGAGGGAAGCGTTTTTGTTGTCGGATGTAACACGAGCACTGCGAAATAGACAATATACCAGAATTTGGAGGTTTTTTTGATGTCATCTCCGAAGCCATTATTAATGATCCTTAAGGGCGCGTAGTAATAATATATCCATTTGTCATATATAGGCAATTTATTTTATCATAAAATGATTTTCCGCTGAGTTGATATTTTTTGCCATTTTTTCTAATCAGCAAGGGGGTGCTGGAAGAATGAAGAATAAATACTATGAAAAATTTTAAAAAAATTAAAATAAATAAGAGACTACTTTATCTATTTCTTAGATATTGCCGGGACATTACTTGAGTCATTCACAATAATGTGAATTTTTAGGCTAAACTAGTTTGCTCAATTGCTTTCCAAATAAATTTTTTGAATGCTCTCATCATACTTTCACTTTCTACGAAGGGCAAAGCTGGAAATTATGTTATAAAATCTGTCAGGATTTTTTTTTTAATCTTATAAGTTTTTCTTTTTACACAAAACAATATTTCAAATGTAAAACAAATAATCACCTATATCCATATTAATTTAAATTTTTCAAAATTAATTTAACTAGAACGCAACGAGAAAAACTAATGGCAAACAAGAAAAGATCAATATTTCTATTTATTTGATAATATCTTTGATATCGAATTGCCTGACCCTGACGAAAATTTCGAAAATGACGAATGTTCTGAAAATTAAAACTATTATGAAGAGACAAATTTTGAAGAAAATCAAGCGCAACTGAAGACGAAAATTTTCAGTTACAAGCCTTGGATGCAATGAGTCAGCATTAACTTTATATGCTTATCAAATCAACCAACTGCCTTTTATTCAAATAGACTATCAACCGTGTAAATTATTAATTGACACAGGAAGTCATGCCTCTTTAATAAGAGCCTCAATCGCAGAAGATTATTTTTCAAATTCTATAATTAATTCACGAAACAATTTAACTACTTAACTACTACTCAAAATTTTGAGATTCCAAGCAACTCAATTCAAGTATGTTATTTCAATACAAATATAGCTGATGACATTGAAATACTTACACCACCGATAAAAAATGAAACGTATTATATTCCTTCGATAATAGCCACAGTCATAAACGAGACCGTAGCTTTGGAAGTACATAAGTTAATGAATAAGCCTATTATTGTCCCATATAACATAAACAACTTAGCGGAAATAAGTTTACCTGATCCTGATGAACAGTTTGAGATATTTAATATAGAGCAAATGACTTTATTAGAAAATGATGAATATGCAAATGACCCTATTAGGTCGCTCCGAATTAATCATTTGAACTCAGAGGAATTTGATGCTTTAAAACACGTAATTAAATCTTTTCCTAAAATTTTCCACAAGCGAAATGGAAAATTTACATTTACTAATCAAGTCAAACATGAGATTAAAATAACAGATGAAATACCAGTGCACACGAAAACGTATAGATACCCACATGTGCATAAACAAGAAGTAAATTCTCAAATAAAGAAAATGTTAGAAGATAACATAATCAGACCATCCTGTAGCCCTTGGTCATCCTCTGTGTGGATAGTACCTAAGAAAGTAGATGCCGCAGGCATACAAAAATGGAGAATGGTCGTTGATTATCGAAAGATAAACGAAAAAACTATTGATGATAGATATATATTACCTAATATTACGGATATATTAGATCGACTTGTTCGTAGTAATTATTTTACGACACTAGATCTAGCCTTTGGCTTTCATCAAGTCGAGATGCATGAAAATTCGATAACCAAAACAGCTGTTAATGTTGAAAATAGTCATTATGAATTAAACAGAATGCCCTTTGGTTTGAAAAACGCCCCCGCGACATTCCAGAGAGTGATGGATAATGTATTACTAGGATTACAGAATAGAATATGTCTAGTATACATGGATGATATAATAATTTTTTCCTCTTCATTTCATGAACATGTGAAAAATTTAAAGAAAGTATTTGAGAAACTCGATAAGTTTAATTTAAAAATACCAATTAGACAAATCAGAATTCCTACACAAGACAGTCGAATTCTTAGGACACGTAATTACACCAAAATGGAATAAAACCGAATTCAAAAAAGATAATGGCCAGAAAAAAATTCCCAATACCAAAGACGGTGAAGGAAATAAAATCATTTTTAGGATTAGTAGGTTATTACCGAAAATTCATAAAGAATTTTGCCAAATTGACCAAACCAATGACATCTTGTTTGAAAAAAGACAAAAAAATAATACACAATGCAGAATTTTTTAATAGCTTTGAAACTTGTAAAAATGTATTAATAAATGAAATGACCCAATATTACAACATCTTGACTTTAAGAAACCTTTCTTATTGACAACCGATGCCTCAAACTATGCAATTGGAGCCGTTTTATCTCAAGGTCCTGTCGGAGCTGATCTTCCCATTGCATACGCATCAAGAACATTAAACCCAGCTGAATGTAATTATTCGACGATTGAAAAAGAACTTTTAGGAATCGTATGGGCAACAAAATATGTACATATTTTCGACCTTATCTTTTTGGTAGAAAATTCACAATCTTGTCAGATCACAAACCTCTACTATGGCTATTTAATGTTAAAGAACTAAGTTCGAAATCAGTCAGATGGCGACTAAAACTATCTGAATTTGATTATGAGATCAAATACAAAAAAGGAACATTAAACATGAATGCAGACGCACTACCAAGAATTCCTGCAATACAACTTCATGCCATTCAAAAATCAGATCCATATGCTAGATTAACATCTTCAGATGAAGAATTTCATAAAAAAATAGGATTAATGCTGAAAGACACACCATTATGTAATGATGAAATCATAGCAAAATACTTTACAGATTCTAAAGTATATCTTCCTAAATAAAGCGAGATAGCTAAAGGAAAAGAGATAACAATGTCTGAATCATCTCAATCAACAAAGACAGCATCAGAAAAGGAACCTGAAGAGGAACCTAAGAAAAAAAAACCCAAAATAAAGATATTATCACAACTAATAATACCTCCAAGAAAAGAGAAAAAAGAAATTCCCATAGAAATAGGAGAATCCAACAACATCACAAATTACTAATTTAGTAAAGGAATACATGCCATCTGGTATTTATTGCCTTCATTTCCTAAATAAATCTTTAGAACCTATTGTGATACGAGCATTACAAGAATTGTTTAATTCGAATTCATTTACTTTGTACATCTCGAACTCCTTATTAAAAGACATCACAGAAGTTGATCTTCAACAAGAGAAAATTCAGCAATATCATGAGACTGAAACCTCTCATAGAGGAATCACTGAAAATATTGCAGCCCTAAAGAAAAGATTCTATTGGCCCAATATCGAGAAAGACGTACAGAATTATGTCAAAGTATGCGAGATATGCAATAAAACCAAGTATGAACGTCAACCATACAAAATCATATTTAAACCAACACCCATTGGTATGAAACCCTTTGAACATATTTATATTGACACGTATATAATCAATAACCAGAAATTTCTGACCATAGCTTTTCAAAATTTGGTCAAGCCTCTCCTGTAAATACGAAAACAGCTGTTGAGATATTATCACAGTTATTGAAATATTATAGTGATCATGGAATACCTCAAAAAATCGTATCAGATAATGGAGCAGAGTTCAAAAATGCTATAATGACAGATCTTTGTACATTACACAAAATTGAGTTTCATTACACAACTCCAAGAAACCCGAACTCGAATAGTCCAATCGAAAGATTCCATTCGACACTACGTGAAAGTATAACAAGTTTGAAACTCCAAAACCCGAATAAGAATATTATTGATCTAATGACAATCGCTATATTGAATTATAACAACAGTACTCATAGTACAATAAATCACACCCCATTTCAAGTAATTAAAGGAGATTTGAATTATGCCATACCAATTGAACAAACGGAAAATAAACTAACAACTAACTATTTATATAACAAGTTTGGCAGAATCGATTGCGAATTTGAATATAGAAATTCAAGAAAAATTAATGGCGAAACAAACAAAGTCTTTAGAATCACGTAATAAAAATCGTGAACCTGAACCAGAATTACAAGATCCAATCTTTGTAAAACAATTTAATAGAGACAAGATAAGTCCGCGATAATTGCACCTTTTTATATGCACTAAAGGCGAGAAAAGAAAAAATAAATTAATATATACCCCTAAAAACTAAAATTTCCCCGAGGGAAGTGTCCCCCCGCTGAATGGGGGTACAAAAAAAGTTGATTAGGAAAAATTGTAGAAAATGTCATCTTATAAAACTTTTATTAAGAAAATTTTTTTGTAAAAAAATAAAAAAACTTTAAACTACCCCTATTGAAAAACGGCAGGGGGTGAGTAAAAACTTCATAAAGCAAATATGTTGTATGAGTTGTAGAAAATTTTTTCACGTTGGTTAAAATTTTTCATTCTCATTAAAAAATTTCAAACGGCCCTTATGACCACAGACGGCCCTTAATCAAAAAAATCTTCAGATAAACATTGTAGATCAAATAATGTTGCACATCTTTTATTTGAAACATTTTTTTGTAAAATCAATAGGTACCAAGTAATCGCCAATGGCACACTTTCAACCCCTATAGCGCAAAACGCCAGAGGGGTGAATGTTTGATATTTTCGGTTTTATGATCACCCACCCTCCCCCTATCATCCCTGAAAAGTTCTTTTGGGTAGGATTTTTTTTTGTTGAAAATCGACAATTTTCCTAGACTAGTGTGGCAGTAGAGGTTGTACCGACACATACTGAAGACGCGGTACGATATTATTGTTATTGATTAAGAAATTGTTAGTTTTGGATATTTATATTAATAATTATTAATAAACTGTTTTTGTGTTAAAGTGTATTATTACCACGAGTAGAGGTTGGCACACTAATCGTTGTATTGTACGGTTTGTGTAGATTTGTGCTCCTTAGAAATGGCCATTTCCGTAAAGATCATGACCATCAAAGACAAATCAATTATTGCAACATGTGCGATGTTGTAAAAAAATAACATTATTTTTAAGAAAATTTCCACGAATATTTTGTTTATTTTTTATCCCTCCAAACTTAACAAAAAAACAAGGGATACAATTTGTACCTCCTTGGTACTCCGCGTTCGTTCAGAAGCTTGGTAGCATAAAGGTTAATAAATCCTGAATGTTTGAAGTCCCTCTGGATTGCTTGAAGTATTTTTCGAAAGCTTTTGAAAGTGATTTAATAGAAATTTTACATGTTTTTTTTTGCATCTGAGTGAGAAAAAATTTATACATGATCACTAAACTAAATATCTGTCAGGTTAATATCATTTCATTATCGTTCTATGAAGAATCATTGGAATAGCACTTCATTAATACTTCAATTTTTCGGAAGAAATAAAATGTGTCTAGACATTAGTGACAATCTACATTGCTAATGTGGTAGTCAATCAATAAAGTTTTCCATACAAAATTTATTTATGTAGGTACCTATTGAATTGAGAAATTGCAGATTGATTATCTATTCAAAATTGTTTTTTTTTTCTGGAAAAAGATCACGTATTTAAACCATTTAAAATGAAAACAACAAATAGATAAAAAAAGAATTAGGAGTAATTAGGACCGAAATCTAATCCCATTCCAGGAAAGTTATAGGTAATTAAAAAAGACGATAGTGATATTAGGGCGTACTGAAGATTAATGTAAACAAATTTAAGCAAAATAGTCAAAAACATACCTACACATCGGATGAACCAGAAGTGACGTATTGTGAACGATGAAAGTTCAAAAACCAAAAAAAAAATATGTAAGTAGACCTGTATAAAATAAAACAAAACTTACAAAGTAGGTAAGTGCTTTCAAATAGGCACCTGACTGCCTGAAATCAGTGTTCATAAAATCTGCGAAAAAATCCACAAGAAAGCGCTATATATTTTCGATTTAGTCACGTACGAGACTATTTATAAATTTGTTGAATGTTTCTAAAATATCATAACAACATGATTAAAACTTGCAGATATGAAATATTATTTTTCATTATTTGGAAAAGCTAAGCTACATCTATCAGTATTGATGCTAAATTTATTGAAATTATGATAAACAAATGTTAGTTTCTTAGCTGTAATATCGTGCTGAAAAAATAAAATCAAATTTTGTGCAAGCCTTTAACATTTTTCGCTATTTTACGTGACCATCATCTATTGTTGTCAATGCAATTGAAAAAAATGTAGAGGCTTACAACATCAACATTTGCTGGTTAAAACTAAAATCCTTTATTTTTGTTACATTATCATAATTTGAATTATTCCAAAGTGTATACATAGTGTATAAACAATATATCAATTAAAAATGATTCATACATATTATGTGATTTTCAAGTGAATTTTTAGACCAACATAGTTCCAACAAGTATGCAATTATATCTGGATAATCTTTCATCTGTGCCTTCCTAATGGCCGCATGTCCTTTATCGTCCTCCACAAAAATATCAGCTCCGAGCTCCACTAGAGCCTTAACAGTCTCCAGATGACCATGCCAAATAGCCCAATGTAAAGGAGTATCGCCCCAAGTTTTAGTCGCTTCAATATCGGCACCTCGGCCAACTAACAATTTTACGATTTCTGTGTTTCCTTGGGAACATGCCTCGTGAAGAGGCCTCCACCGTTCGTGCCCCTCAGCTTCCATATTGGCACCTCTATCAAGTAGTAGTTGAGCTATTTCAAAATATCCATAATAGCAAGCGATATGCAAAGCAGTCCAAGATCTATAATCTGGAGCATCAATATCTGCACCCTTATTCAATAATATGTCGATGATATCCTTTCTATTACAGAGGGCTGCTAAATGCAAGCTGGTTCTGCCCGAATAATTTGTACCTCTAGGATTGTCAGCATTTATTACAATTTTTCGATTGCATCTGGCATTAACATTGGCATTGTGATCTAATAATAATTTGACCACATCCTTGTGGCCAAGATCTGAAGCCAAATGCAGGGGTGTCCATCCATCTTTATCCACAATATGAACGTTGGCTTTAAATTTTAGCAACAGTTTAACAATTTCGATATTGTTCCGGGATGCTGCAAAATGTAAGGGAGTGTAGCCATGTATGTTCCAGTCTCCGGTATAATCCATATCAGGCTGTGCATTGCTATTTAACCACCCACTAAATAGTTTTTCAGCAGAGAAATAAATAGAAGCAGTCTTGTTACTGTCAGCGCCTTTTTCCAATAGGAGAGCTACTGCTTCGAGGAAATTTCTTTGAACTGCTATATGTAAAGGAGTTTCGCCTTCGAAGACATCGTTTACATTTGCACCGGCGTCTAATAGAGCTATAAAAACTGGCTTGTGAGTTATTTTGAGAGCGAAATGGAGGGCATTTTTAGCGTTAATGTTATGTGCTTCCATACCACGTTCTTCACAAACCTTTTTCGCGAAGGCATCACTGAGATCATTCATCATTATAGGTAGGTGAAACGAAAAAAATAAAAAACTTTGACCCGACTATGCGTAAATCTGTTTATTACTTGCTGCAGGCAGAGCAGTGTTACCGTAAACCGAACGTTTTTAAGTGGCGACTGAAATTAATGCTAACATATTATGCATGACGAAATGCACTTGCAGCATGAAACAACTAATTCGCGGTTGCTTGTTTACGCTTAAGATAAGCAAAGTAGTACCTACAGGGTGGCGCAAAATGCACGTTATAATTTGAATGCTTTAGATTTTTTTTATTTTTAAGTAGAATAAAATTTATTTATATTATAATAATAATAACTTCAATAATAATAAATTTTGTACAAACTCTGCAATTCACAAAAGGTATAAAGGTCAAAAAATCCGGGATTGCAGAGAAAACCACACTTTACTTGTCTTGTAGAGACCAGAACAAACTTGTCGCTAGAGCAGGCACTTGATTGAAGACTTCAAAGAAAAATATAGCTAATATACATAGAAGTCAGAGAACTGTGAGTAAGAGTCTGGAATAATTCTCCAGAGGCTTAACCGAAGGATTAACACTCAGGCAATTTTGTACCACGATAAATTAATTTATTGATTTTGTGCGAGAAACACCAGACTATGTATTTAGAGTTCTGCAACCCTTCTCGATCACTGAAATAGTACTTCCCGACCTTACTGGCGTCTGCTTTTCTCAGGCACAATTACGGTTCAGCATTTGCTGCTCGGGATTAGGGAAAACCCTGAAAAACCTAATCAAACCATTCAACTTATTTACTAACCCTAATTCCATTCTAATTTCTCAAATTTCACTTGCATCAATGGTTTGGTAAACATGTCTGCTAGTGGTTTATCTGTGGACAAATTAATATTTTATAATAATTACGATCAATTCAATATGATTTGATCTTTTGTGATTTGTTGGATTATTTATAATACTTATTGAGGTCCATTGTTGTCCTCCTAGGTCATAATTGACTCTGATATTAATATTTATGCATATTTTCTGCTAATGATTTTAGCTAAAGAGCCTCTTTAAAAAGAAAAACCACATATTCGGCTTCAGTAGATGATGCTGTTACTGACAACTGCCAACATATCACAGAAATTTCAAACAGTTTACATAAATATCTTGTTGTGCTTTTATATTGTTTATATTATCATCTCCACCTTCCTAGTCAGGATTAATAAAATCACTCAAGAAATTGATATATTCACAAGTAAAATATTGTATCAACTTCACATTGATTTTACCCTTAAGATATCTAACGACCCTTTTCAAATATTGCTAAAGCTTTTATTATTTTTGTTTTAATACCTGCTCAAAATATTAACAGCGCTACTTAAATCAGGCTTGATATACATAACATAATATACATTTAACAGACGATTGGATTATGGCAAGGGCTATCATGTTTATCTTCTGAATTAAAACCAATCAAATTCAGTTTACTAGGAAGTGGAGTGCTGACATAGCTGATGGCACAATAGTCATTCATATTAAATTTATGTAAAATAATTTTCATGTACATTTGAAATGTACCTATATGAAAATTGATCAAGAGTAATTTTATTTTTGATTACCTTTTAATTTTATTACCCAAAAATAGTTTACTGTCTTCCAAATAAAACATAGAACAGTTATTTGCCAAATACCTTTTGAAACTATTCAATATATTATTATCTGCAGTGGCAAATACCATCTACAGAACTACATAAATAATTTTACATATTGCACTTTTGTCTAAGATATAAATACAGTGGTTAACTGATGAATTTTCAAACCCATTTTCTTTATGAACTTTTACTATTATTTCAAACTAACATCTAGTGGTTTGTTTTAGTTCATAGACATAGCCTTGCAAACTTGGTTAGGAGGTTTACTTGTCACACCTTGAGCCAGCCACCCTTCAGCCTTCAGGAACCTTCATAAAAATGGCTTCCTTCAATGTCCCATCCAGGAAAGCTGTTTTTACATCCATATGATGTATTAAAAAGGTAAACTGATTAAAAAGGTTATTATAAACCAGAAACCTACAATTCTCGCCAGCTGTGCAAAAATTTTATTTAAATCTACCAAGTAATGTTGACTAAAACCACCAGCAAAAGTAAGCTTTGTATCTAAATGGTTTTCCAATTTCATAATTTTCAATGGAAAATATCCATTTACAATCCACTATATTTTTATATTCGGGTCTTGATACTAACGACCACGTTTTATTTACTAATAATGAGTGAATCAATATCATTTGGCAGATCTGTTTCAATCACAGATTTACTATACTCATTATTTAGTTTAATGAGTTTATTAGGGTTAACATTTACCTACTTTCCTGGATTGTTACTCATCTGATTTAGCTATATCAGATTTATTAACCAAACCACCGATCTTGACAAATTGCCACTTTCAGGGGAAAGGTTTTATTAGACTATCCAAGATGCTGTCGAACTCAAATTAAAATATCCGCCAAGAGGCACACAAACCCTTTGTTTGCTTGTCAAAGTCACGTGTTTTGGATAGGCTAATTACCAAAGCGTTACATTCATTTTTGACACTTTTTCAGTTCAGTTCAGTTTATTAATAACTACTGATCTTGACAAACAATCAGAGGAAACAGCTTTATCATCAAAGTGTTTTACATTCACTTTCTCATGATCACTATTAACTATTAATATTCACTTACTCGAAACCCTGATTGAAAATCACTGAATAGTTTATTTCTATTTACCTATAAACTCAACAAGTTGCATATACACCATTTTCTCCAAAATTTTGTCAATAGTGCAAAACAAATTTATTGGATGCAATTCACTGGAGGATTTTAATTTAACTACTTTGGGAATCGTGATTATAGTGGAAACTGAATGAATATCTTTTGGCAGATTTGTTTTAACCACAGATTTACTATAATCATTCATTATATAGTTTGATAAGTTTGTGGGTTAACAGTTAGCTACTTTCTTGGATTGGTTGGTCATCTGATTTTGCTTTATCAGATTTATTAACCAGCAATCTTGGCAAACTGTCAAAGGAATCAGTTTCATCACCAAAGTGTTATGCATTCACTTTTTCAAACTTATCATTAACTAACCACTGATATTGACAGAGTCAGAAAAATTGGCTCTATGACCAGAAAAGTTAAACATTTACTTTTCAAGCTTATTAGTATCTACTGATTTTGACAAACAGTCAGAGAAATCAGCTTTTACAATTAAAGTGTTCTATATTCACTTTTTCAAGCTTGTTAGTAATTACTGATCTTGACAAATAGTCAGAGGAATCAGCTGTATGACCATAAGTGTTCTGCATTTACTTTTTCAAGTTTATGATTAACTACTGTTCTTGACAAATAGTCAGAGGAATCAGCTTTATGACCATAAGTGTTCTGCATTTACTTTTTCAAGCTTATGATTAACTACTGTTCTTGACAAATAGTCAGAGGAATCAGCTTTATAATCAAAGTGTTCTAGATTCACTTTTTCAAGCTCATTTTTAACTACTGATCTTGACAAATAGTCAGAGGAATCAGTTTTATGCAGATTAAAAGGCTTGGAGGACAAAAACAAATTTGTCATATCTACAATAATATCCTTGACTACAACAAACTTATGACTAACCACATCCCACACTTCATATTCATTTGGTTCATAACCAACCAGTACAGCTTTCCAGGATTTGATATCAAATTTTGTTTTCCTGGTTTTTATGTAGGTACCTATAAACGGTATTATGGAACCAAACACTCATGAATATTTTACTTGAGGCTTTTTACTACGCCAAATTTCGTATGGTGTTTCAAATTTTTTAAAGTTTTAGTAGGGGTCAAACTAAGTGAGAATGTTGCAGTTAAAACTGCCTCCAATTTTTTTTTTTTTTTTATATATCTGCATCATTTAATTTGTGGGGTTCATGTAATTGTCAAATGATGACTTATCTTTTTGCTTACCAAAAATCTCTCATTTCAGTAGCTAGATATTCACCTTCATTGTCACAGAAAACATTGAAAATCTGTAAATTGAAATGTACCCCACTTTCAGCAACTGACTCTTGAAACATACAAAATACATATGACTTATGACTCATCAAATATATTACACAATAGTAAGTAAATTCATGCACAAACAGTACAATGTTTTTGAAATGGAAGTCGCGCTTGTTTATGCACGCTCCACATAAATACTCATTGTATAACCTGATCGATTTGCGCCCTAAGTCCTCGATCTCTATTTTTTATTTTTTTTTTTCTTATGATAATTTAATAATTTAAACCTCACTAATGTGGACCAAACGTTCAAACCACCATTGATAATTTTTATTTTTATTTAATCGTCACTATTTGCTGAATAATAGTGTTTTTTTTTTTTTAAATTTCCAATAACAGTGAGTTCAAGAGCAATTATTATTAAAGTGTTCAAAGACTTACCCATAAATTATAAGCTTACCGCCTTTGTAAATATTAGCACTTTTTTTTTTAAGCAATAGTAATTTTTCTTACGGACACCAAATTGTAAGTAACCTCTGGACAAGCCCAGCCTATACCAAAGACTTTCCTGTATGCCCATATTACTGGGAATACTAATTGTGCCCTTTTTGGTTGCTGTTATAAGGGTTCCATTTTTTTTTATTTTTTTTTTATTGATGGAATTGTTTTGTTCCACTTTTTTTATTGTGTTTCAGAGACTTGATTTTTTTTTTCAAAATTGCGTCTTTTAAAATCGATTTTAAAATATCCTCAACGATAATTATTTCTAAATTGCTGAGCTCTGGTGTTCTTATCTAAGTTCAAGCTCTGTTAGCATGAAGCCTTTTGTTTCTTTTTAGTTTCAAATTTTACATTGTCACATTAAACACTCCCGGTTTTCACAATCGCAATGAATACACGTACACTGGTCCCATAACCTATTGGGAAATGGACTAAGAAATAAAAAGAACTTGTTAGTTATCGATATTCAATATATTTATTATATCGAACACAGCGTGGAAAGCAGAGCATGTGAACTCATAGAAATAACTATACGAACTGACTCAACATCAAGACAAAACCTTTCTTAAGTCAACGATTCCTCATCTGTTTACCTTACATATAAAAACTATTATAAACATATTCAGTCATCCATAGCTGCGATATAAATTAGCAAGGTATAGACTAATAATGAAAGTTTAATTTATTAATTTTTGTTTCACTGATATGAATATCAGTTTATCCAACACCCTTTTGCATCGAAAATTATGCTTTATTCCATTTATATTGGTGCTCCAATGTAAAAGGCTAATCGTAGTAGAGTCTAGCCATCACATGTGGAGCAACTACGATTGCAGCCGAAAGCCGAACCGAGTGCATTGAATTCGAAGGAAGGTGTATATTCGGTTGCAGCAAAAGGTTGTTGACTGAAGTAATGTAATACACTGCTAAAAAAAATGTTGATATTTATTAAGAACTCTTTCAAATTGGAAATCAGGAGGAACCCAACAACAAAAATAAACTTAAAATCAATATTAATCATTATCTCTGTAGGAGTAATTGGTACCTTTTCTCGCTCATTTGTAAGTAAGGGGAGAGGTTCGGATGAGTAGTTCATTTTGTTTACGTTTTAAAGTGCTCAATACTGGGTTTATAGGAAGTCTGTTCTGCCGCCAAAGCGCAGCGCCCTATATAACTTTCCACATTATTAACGTTCATTAAGATTGAATCGAATTTCTTTTTCTGGACCATCGGAAATATTTGAACGCGATAATACGCCGGCTAATACCTCCCTTAAAATATAGGACGAAAATAAACTAAAAAAAAGGACTTTCATTTTGTTTGTTTTTTCTATATTACTATCCTAAATCCGAACTACAAAAAAAGGAAATATTTTTAAAAATTATTATTTCTTGTAAAATGGACTTGTAATTTTGTTCTGATAAAAGTAAGAATGGTTAAAGACACGATAGAAATATTTAAATTCTGTTCTCGATTTTCTATGCACCACAGTTCGCTGTTCGGCTATTATCGGGTTTGCTCCAAGTGTGACGGCTAGACTCTAGTCTAATCGTCATCTCATCGAATGCACAGCCAAAAACATTCACAAACCCTTATTTTCTTGCTGGCTGAGTCATTAGTACGCGCTTAGTCATACACTTCTTATAATATACAAAAACCAATATTGTTTACTGTTTACATTTTAAATATTCTCCACTTACAAAATTAATGGATTTATTTCATTCGATACTGATAATTAATTACTAAGTAGGTATCTATAACAATAATATAATTTGGTATCCTTAATAATCTATTATAACAACAACAAATAACATCTACCTAAATATTATAACAAAATACATAACACTACTTACAAATAAAAAAGTTATAAACCATTCAAATAATAACATTTATTTTGCGCCACCCTGTACAAATGAATAAATGTAAGTGTGTGAAAATAGTTAGGTACTACCTACATTGTAGCAAAATATTTTTTATCAATCAAGCTGCTTTTATCGCCGAGATAAGCCCGAACAAATGCAGCTAATTTGATATGGAGTTTCCGCTCAAAATAATAGTTTGTGCTAATTCGAATTTAAATTTAATTTTTAGCCGAGTTCAAATGAATAGATTTTGCTCATTTGATTAAACTCCTTTTTTGAAAAAGCTTTTATCAAAAATGCTTTGACTCAATTCGTCTTTAATTTTTATTTAAAAAAAGTAAATTGTTCTGCTTAGATTATACAATAGCAAATTAATGTAGGCGCAGGGTTTTTTGGTACTTTGGATGGATTCCCATTGAAAAAAAGTGAAAAAAATTCAGTGGAATGCAATTTTGCTCTTATTTTGGATATCGATAACATATCAAAATATAACGACAAAAGGAACTAATTTCAGGACAAATTTCAGTCGTTTTGTGGTTTTATTTTATTTTTTTCTATTTTGGTGTCATATCGAAGTCTTTTCGACACTAAAAGTAGTTTCGAAAAGAAGCTCTTTGTGACACTCCTTTTTTACTTATCGGAGGTTGGTAATACTGGCTGACTGATGGCCATCGAACTGTCATTCGCGATTTTATAATAGAAGATTTCTATATTTGGCATGTAGTGTTACCAACCTAAACATATAAAATCAGGAAATATGAGAATAAAATTTCCAAAAAAAAATTGTTTTTTTTAATTAAACAATACCAAAATAGAAAAAATAGTATAAAATATTCGTTTCATAAGACATTTTATCGCACTCGCCCTTTAGAAAACTCGCCTCCGGCTCGTTTTCTAATATAGGGCTCGTGCGATAAAATGACGTCTTATGAAACTTGTATTTTAATGTACTATTTTAGTTGAACGAGCACTTTATGAGTACTTTGGTAGGATTTTGATTGAGTATGAGTGAAAAAAAAATTTCATAGAAATGCAAATTTACATTGATTTTGAATTTTGATATTTCAATGAAATACAAAAAAAAGGAAGCACTTTTGGGACAAGTTTAGATCGTGTCCTTTTTAAAATAACTTTAGATGGATTTTCATTGAAAAGGAATTAAAAAAAAGTAGCAAATATCGTTGAAAAAGATAATTTTTATTAATTTTTACATTTTTTCTAGATAGTTAAAGAGGAACATCCAACGTTTAGGATCATTTGTAGTTTTCAATGCAATTTTGTTTTTTGAACAAAAAATTAGTGATAGTGAATCTGAGATCCACCCGAGGTTTGTTCTAGTTGATAAAAACATCCTGCGCAATAAATCTTGAAAGTTTAAAGTCCCTCTAATTGCTTGAAGTATTTTCCAGAAGCTTCCAAAGGTGATTTAATAGAAATTTTACATGATTTTTTTGCATCTAAGTGGGAAAAGATTCCTAATTCCAATTCTGAGCTTAAAATACACTTGGGGTTTGTTCTGGTTAATAAAAGGAGCCTACTCAATAAATCCTGAAAGTTCGAAGTCCCTCTGATTGCTTGAAATATTTTTCCGAAGCTTCCAAAGGTGATTTAATAGAAATTTTACATACCTACTTTTTTCTCATCTTAATGAGAACAAATTCATTACCTACCTATTCCATTTCTGAGCCTGAGATCCAATTGCGGTTTGTTTTGTTTAATAAAAATACCCTATCCAATAAATTTCGTCTAGTTTGAAGTCCGTCTGGCTGGTTGAAGTATTTTTCAGAAGCTTTTAAAGGTAATTTAATAGAACTTTTTGCGTCAAAGTGAGAAAAAATTCATAATTCCATTTTTGACCCTGAAATCCACTCGCGGTTTGTTTTGTTAGATAAGAAGACCCTACTCAATAAATCCTGTAAGTTTAAAGTACCTCTGATTGCTTGAATTATTTTTCAGAAGCCTCCAAATGTGATTTAATAAAAAAATTACATGATTTTTTTGCATCTAAATCAGAAAAAAAATCATAATTCCATTTCTGAGTTCGAGATTTACCCGCGGTTTGTTTTATTCGCTGAAAAGATCCCACTCAATAAATCCTGAGAGTTTGAAGTCACTCTGATGGCTTAAAGTATTTTTCAGAAGCTTCCAAAAGTGATTTATTAAAAATTTTTTTTTTTTTTTTTTACATCTAAGTGAGAAAAAAAAAATTCCATTTCTGAACATGAAATCCACTCGCGGTTTATTCTGTTCGATAGAAAGACCCCTACTTTAATAAATCCTGAAAGTTTGTAGTCCCTTTGAGTGCTTGAAGTATTTTTCAGAAGCTTCCAAATGCGATTTAATAGAAATTTTGTATAATTTTTTTTTAGAAAAGATTTTTAAGTATATTTATTCACTTATATATTTCCACTAATTAATTTAATAAATTTAACATGTTTTGCTAATACTGTAGCTTCATCAGAAATGATGGTAATTATTTTAGAGGCCAATTCAATACAAATATAATTTTCTTCCATCTAAGTGAGAAAACATTTTATAATTACATTTCTGAGCCTGAGATCCACTCGCGGTTTTTTTTTGTCCGATTTAAAGACCCGAATCAATACATTCTGAAAGTTTGAAGTCCTTCTGATTACTTGAAGTATTTTTTAGAAGCTTCCAAAGGTGATTTATAATAGAAATTTTATATGATATTTTTGCATCTTAGTGAGAAAAATATTCATAATTCCATTTCTGAGTCCGAGATCAACTCGCGGTTTGTTTTGTTCGATAAAAAGACCCTACTCAATAACTTCTGAAAGTTTAAAGTCCCGCTGTTTGCTTGAAATATTTTTCAGAAGCTTACAAATGTGATTTAATAGAAATTTTGTATGATTTTTTTGCATCTAAGTGAGAAAAAATTCATAATTCCACTTCTGAGTCTGGGATCCACTTGCGGTTTGATTTGTTTGATGAAAAGACCCTTTTCAATAAATTTCGGTAAGTTTGAAGTTCGTCTGGCTGGTTGAAGCATTTTATCAGAAGCTTCTAAAGGTGATTTAATAGAACTCTTGTATGATTTTTTTGCGTCAAAGTGAGAAAAAATTCAAAATTCCATTTCTTAGCCTGAAATCTACTCGCGGTTTGTTTTGTTCGATAAAAAGACCCGACTCAATAAATCCTGAAAGTTTGAGGTACCTCTGATTATTTGAATTATTTTTCAGAAGCTTCCAAAGATGATTTAATAAAAAATTTATATGATTTTTTTGCATCTAAGTGAGAAAAAAATTCATAATTCCATTTCTGAGCCTGAGATTTACTCGCGGTTTGTTTTATTCGATGAAAAGACCCTACTAAATAAATCCTGGAAGTTTGAAGTCCTTCTGATTTAATAGTATTAATAGAAGTCTCCAAAGGTGATTTAATAGAAATTTTATTTAATTTTTTGGCATGTAAGTGAGAAAAAAATCATAATTCCATTTCTGAGCCTGAGATCCACTTGCGATTTGTTTTGTTTGATAAAAAGACCCTTTCTAATAAATCCTGACAGTTTTGAGTCCTTCCGATTGCTTGAAGTATTTTTTAAAAGTTTCCAGAGGTGAGTTAACCCTTTCGACACGGCTTTTTTTGCGACTATAATGTTTTTTTTTTTTTTCAAATTTTTAACTTATTGACGCTTCACGAAGAACGTTTGTTTTCTCAAATCTGTGAAAACACTTTCAAAGCAACTCTTTGTGCATAATACGCATGTCTGATTAGATTTTTTTTAGCACGTTTCTGTTTTCTTCAACCATCATCAACTCCATAATTTCTTATAGCCGCCATATTGGATTTTTATACCATAAAATAGAGTGAAAAAATACAAAGTCAATGATACAATACACTTGACCAAAATAATTAATTTTGACCATCGAAAATACGTTTTTATGTTTAGATCAACTTGGCAATGTCGCATTACAGAATATTTAGTATAAAGAAGTACTTTTTTTTTTTTGGCTTTGAGCATAGCTCACTTAGCCACGAAAACATAATTCAAAAGTTCAAACTTTAGCTAACCATTCACCCAACGATATACAGATAAAAAAAAAAGGAAGGAATCTAGCAAAAAGGATAAACACATGGACACACGCTTCTCGTCCTGGGGTCTATGCAGGACATTTTTAAACTTTAACAAAACACAGGTGGACCCGGTTAGGAAGGATGTAACATATAAGGAAAAAAAAACCTAGGAATCGAAACAATCTCTAATTATCTTTCAAATAAGGACTTTACATAATTTTAAGTAATTAATAAATATATTTTCCAAGTTATCATCTGATAAAATAAGCTTAATTAAACCCTTGTGGTTCATAGGTATGAGATGGAGTTTTTCCAATTCTCTTCTTAAGAATGAAGTTGCCAATTCATTGTGTCTACAACTAAATAATCTATGATTCAAATCATCTTCAGATTGGTTATCACAAAAGCATCGCGTGTTCTCGCATAACTTAAGCTTATACATGTGTTTATTAAAATTTCCATGCCCAACTAAAAATCTGAAATAGGAAACAAACACATTTCTAGAGAATTTAAAACGTTCCATTAGTGGCTTTTTATTCAATCTAGGATAAAAGGAGTTATACAAATTAGGGGAGTTAACTGCCATTGCAATATAATTACTGCGCCAAACTTCCCAAGATCTTTTTTTGATTATTTCGAAAAAGTCCGAATATGGAGTAATTTCCAGGATCTCTTCTGATACGATCGTCTCTCTTGCTGCATTGTCAACCAATTCGTTGCCTTTGAGACCTGTATGCCCCTTAACCCATACAAACTTGACAGAAATATTTTTAGAACACAAAACAGAGAATACCTCCAATACTTTGGCTATAATAAGATTCTTACAATTCATCGCATTTTTGAGAGACTTCAAAACTGACTGAGAATCAGAGAGAACAATAGCTTTGAAAATATTTCCCTTTGACAATATATGATCTAATGCTTTCAATATTGCTAGTGCTTCGGCAGTGAAGATAGATGCATTATTTTCACATTTGTATTTTTTAACATAATTCAATTCAGGTATAGCAATTGCACATCCTACTCCTGAACTATTTTTAGCCCCATCGGTATATATTTGAAGATAATTTTCATTCTTGCTTAAGACTTCCCTTAAATGGATAGAATTTACTGAGGGCAACTCCGAAAAATTCGGAAATAGAATTTCAGGTTTGAGATATATCAAATCAGATGGAAAATGAAATAGTATATATTTGTCTTGTTTTGTTATAATGTTATGAAATTCTGATGTATTTACAAATGCATCCGCTAAAACAGGACTTTTCTTATTTCTCCAGTATGACTGAGTTAGATTAGAAATATTCAAGATAGAAATTTTATTAAGCAACGAGTTATGTACGTATTGAACATTTTTAAGAATAAATTTTTCTGCTAGAATTTTTCGTCTTATTTCTAATGGAACTTCATTACATTCAGAAAGTAGAGCCTGGATTGGGGTAGAGCTAAAAGCACCTGTTACAAGTCTTAGAGCTTTGTATTGCAGCCTATCGACTTTAACAAGTCGGGATTTGCAAGCAGAACCATAAAAAATAGCGCCAATATCCAAAATTGATCTTGTAAACGCTTTATATAACATTAAGCAAACTTGGGGATCGGATCCCCATGACCTAGATATTACTGCTCTCATAATATTAAGACTTTTTTCGGCCTTCTCAGTTATATAGGTAATATGTTCTTTCCAAGCCAATTTTTGATCCAACAAAACTCCTAAATACTTAAATGTTTCAACCCATGGGATAACACAGTTGTTAAGTGTAATTGTTGATGTTTTCTGTAAACGATGCCTAGTAAAAACCATCATTGCTGATTTTTTATTTGAAATATTGAAGCCATTGCTGGGAAAATATTGATTGCAAACATACATAATATGTTTTAGGTTGGTTAAGCATGCATGCATGCTTTTTTGCTTGGTATAGATACAAAAATCATCAGCGTATTGTAACTGAGAAGCATTTAACCCCATTGAATGAAAATCCGTTGTGTACATATTAAAAAGTAATGGGCTTAATACTGAACCTTGGGGGATGCCAGATGAGACAATTCTGGTTTCGCTAGTATCATTACCTATTCTAATGGATACGCCTCGATTGATATATAATCTCACTATATTATTAGCATTTGCTCTAGGCACATCAAATTGTACTAGTTTATCTATAAGGATTTCAAGATTGACATTTTCATATGCACTGGATATATCCAAAAATATAGCCGCCAAATAATCATTATCAGAAAATGTGTTCTGTACATCAGTAACTAAATGTGCCAGACAATCATTTACGCCGCTACCTCGCCTAAATTCGAACTGATGGGAAGGAAGTAATTTTTTAGATTCGCACCACCACTCTAAACGATATTTGATTATTCTTTCCAGAGTTTTTAACATACATGATGTGAGCGAAATTGGCCTAAACTCGTCAGTTTTACCTGGTTTGCATATTGGTACCACCAGTGCATTTTTGATTTTCGAAATATCATCACCTCTACACATAATTTTATTGAATGCGTCTATTAACAACTGCATAGCAGGGAGGGGTAAATGCTCTAACATACTATAAGTGATTCCGTCCGTACCTGGGCTAGTGTCTTTATGTTTTCTGACATTATTGATGAATTCTGATATAGAAATAGGTCGTGATAAAAAATGATCGCTTGACGCATTCATTGGTGGAATATCGCGTGACACAAAATCAGGTGCTATTTTATTCAACAAAATATTGACTGATTCCTGGGAAATTGTGTTGTTTATATGTGTATTTAAACCACCCTTTATCAAATTAACTCTATTCCAAATTTTGGAAGGAGGGCTCTGGGCGTTCAAACTACTACAAAAATTAGCCCAACTTTGTTTGGATTTTCTTTTATAGGTAAGCTTACACTTAGCTGTTAAATTATTACACTGAATGTAGTTTTGGAGATTGGAATTATTACGAAATTTTTTAAACATTTCTTTCCGACTGTTGGATAAAATTTGGCATTCCTCGTCCCACCATGGTACAAAGGGTTTTTTATTTTGAAAAACTCTTTTAGGAAAAAGTTGGTCGGCAGTTTCACCAATAACATTGATTAATATTGAAATAATTTCATTTGCCTTGTCCGGTACTTCCCTAAGGTTACTAATTTTGTCCTCTATGCATTGACCAAAGGAAACCCAGTTGGCATTTTTGAGTTTCCACCCAACTAAATTATGTGACGGCGCAAGATTACTTTTATTATTCAATGTCAATTTAACAGGAAAATGATCTGAGCCATAGGAATCTTGTAAAACTTCCCAAGACGAGATATTACTGATGTTTGAGGAAATAATAGTTATGTCTAAAGCGGAACTACTTGTGGCTCCTATTCTGGTATGCTCCCCTTCATTCCTTATTAGTAAATTGGGAAAATTGTCTAATGCATTTATTATTGTGTTCCCCGGTGCATCATTAATATTACAACCCCATAAAGTATTGTGGGCGTTGAAATCACCCCCAATTATAGAAAAGGACTTTACAGAAGAAAAAATTTTACTGTAGTCCGAAACACTTATTGCCACATTTGGTGGTCTATAAATAGACACAACAGATATTAACGTATTATGGATAGATATGTCTATACCACATAGTTCAATATTGATATTATCGAACTTTGATTTGATATTAGAAAAGGAAATTGATTTTTTAATTAGTATAGCCACACCGCCTTTACCATTAATTCTATCTTTTCTTATAATATTAAAACCTTTAAGACTAATTTTGTACTCTGGTTTATACCAAGTTTCACTTAAAAGGGCAATATCAAAATTAGTATCTTGTAATAAGTTTTTTAACAAATTATGGTTTGAATACGCAGATCTAGCATTCCAGTGAATTACAGTTAGTTGTTGTGTGAAGGCTGCCATTGTTGAAAGATATTTTTGAGGGTATTATTGATTATATAGCCTATATTTTCTATTATATTTGATACATCAGGAGATTTCACACCCCTGATTGAATTATTTATTTGACAAGTTAAATCTTCAATTATTTTATCCTTTAGACCTTCAAAAGTATTTTTAGTGTTTATCTGATGAGACTCAATCCAAGGTGCACCTGTATAGGACCAATCAAATTCTCTGCTAACGGGTTCAAAAGAAGGACTTCTATCACTGACTTTCCGTTTTTTATAATTTTCATATACACTGGAAGAGGGAGTAGACTTGCTGGAATGTGGATGAGCTACAAATGTGGTTTTTGAATTTGGGGGATTAGATTAATTTCTATAGTTCGGTGGTAATTCAGGAAAATCGGTTTTTGAAGACAATGGAGCAAATTTATTTTTCGAAACGAGGCTTGCATAAGATGGGTTATCTACAATTTTTTCGGCTTCTTTAAAGGATACATTAAGATTTGCCATCGCCTGCTTAATTTTAACCTGATTGTTATATTTAGGACATTTTTTACTAGTAGAAATATGAGAATTATCTTTACAATGAACACAAAAAGTCTCACAATCAGTACACAGTCCCTCGTCATTTAATATTTTAGAACAGGTTTTGCATCGTTTTTTGCTTTTACACTGGGAAGCAGTGTGACCAAAATTTAAACAATTATAACATTGAGTGACCGGGGAGTACCAAGTATCAACTTCGTATCTCAATCGGTACATATAAACAAATTGTGGCAGGACTAAATTATCGAAAGTTACAATAATCTGCTGTCTAGGAACTTTTACTTTATTGCCATCCTTATCGAGAACAAATTTAAATCTCCTCTGCACTGCCTTAATTGGAACTGACGACTTCAAAATTTTCAAAATTTCTTCCTCTGAGAAAGATGTATCAACATTACGGATAAGGCCTTTTTTTTGAGTAAGATGAGAGGGAATATATGCAATAAGATTGTTACTTTCAAATACCTGATTTTCAACTATTTTGTTGGCACCTATAGCGGATTTACACATAATCTGGACCCTATTTCGACCAACTGTGTGCAAGAAATCAATATCATTTTCATCGCCATTCAGATTGAATAATTTTTCACCAATTTTGAAAGGATGCAATCTACCAAAATTTAAATATTTATGCTCCACAAAAACTGAAAATGGACCGTTACTATTTGTTTTATATCTATTTTTCAAATCAATTCTATTTAATCTATCTGAAATCTGTTTATCATGTTGAGTTTGAGAATTAATATTATTTTCTATGGACTCATCTTCATTTATCATCATATCATTGTATGTGAGATCGACTACTTTAATATTATTTTTATCAGGGGGTGGTTTACCCTCTTTATGATTATTGCCCCCGCCATGATTAAGACATGAACGGAGAGCAATTAAATTATCAAATAAAATATAGTAATAGGAAAAGATACAACTCACAGAAAATATCCTTCAATAAATACCAAATATTTAAGGAATGCTGCAAACGCACTAAAAACCAAGGTCGGTAAGAGCACAGGTCCGAAAACTATCGTATCTGAAACCGAACTGAAGAAGTACTTAAATTAATTTATAAATACAAATGAAAACAATACAACTCCAAAGAAATGATGTCCAGGAGACCGAGCTGGCCAAAAACTGGACCGAGACGTCTAACATAATTGTCTAAAACTTTTCCGATTTAAAATCCCTTGTATCTGTTATAGTTTCCTATATCCCAATACATTCCCAACAATTTGGGACACACTGTAGGTACCAGCAGCGTTATAAAAAATTTATTAGTGGTACCATTATGAACCATAAGGGTTTTATAAACTAGAATCTACTAACTAAGTGTAGTACGGAGCAAAACAGTTTTTACACAATGGAATTTTGCATTCTTGACACAATGTTGTGGTTTTGGTTTGTTTTTTATTTTGAGTACATCCCCTACATCGCCTTCTAGTAAGGCCTTGTACTGGTAGATGTAGAGATATTTTCCCAAAACCTTTTTGTTTTTCAGAAGTCCTTCTGTTTTGGTCAAATCGTTGAGCAGAAGCAGTTTTTCCTCCGTCCTTTATTAGTTCTTCTGCCAAAGAGACAAGGAATTGAATAAAAGTGTTTTTTTATTGTTCACCTCATTTGAAATGATCCATGCATTCACAGCACATATCATCATAAAACGACAGAAAACGGTCCATCTCATATACACCCATCATTTGATCGGCTCGGTCAACTCCGCGCATGATTTCTCTGTGGAAAGCAATCATATCTGGACAATCGACAGATAGTTTTGATCCACCCTTTTGAGTCTTCAGAACACTAGTCAAGGTATTTTTATGAAAGTTGCTCTTCATGAACATCTTTTGTATCTTGCCACTTTGTATACAATAAACTCGCTTTGTATGCTTTGAATACATTTTGGCTCTTCTTCAGTTTTGTTTCATTTTTTGGAAGATTTTTTCTATTTGAGATACAAGTTCCCAAAGCTGGAAAGTCCAATCATATCAGTAAATGTACGGACGTAAAAAATCTATCAAAGCATAACGTTACATCTTTTTCGTCAATTGTAGAGGCTAGTGCATTGACCACACGCCCAAAGTTCCATCCATTTGTTCGGTCTCACGCCCGGTGTAAATGCTGAAGTTATAAGTGTAACCAGAAATAGACACATCTCAGCCAAAGGTTTATTCCACGTTTGACAGGTTTGAGTAGAATATATTGTTTGAGTTTGAATTTTGTCATGAATTCATCAATACTCTGAAAGGGACTATCTTGACGAAATTTTCGAAATCTTTCTTTGAGGCAACAGGCGACGTCGTCAATATAATATTATGATTTGCTACAAAACTCTGTTTTTTTCAGGAGAAACAAAGTACATTTTCGAATATATTGATAGGTAAACAGTCTCGAGAAATTGCTTTCTTGATGGCTGGATTTTCCAAAGTCACTCATAGATGGAACATGATTATAGCACATCATGAACATATACAACCCATTACGATTTCAATTTCTCCACTAGAGGTGGGTTCAAATTTCTTCACCCACAACTCCAACCACAAAAATAAACGTAAATTTTGAATGATTGCACTATTTTTCACGTTGTTGTAGGAAGAATTTGATAGCATTCACGTGCATCAACTGGTACAAACACAGATATGAGGCGGCAATATGAAATTTTAGGTAAGAATCGGTCTCGAACGAATATGGAATACTGAGTGGTATAGTATTTTTAATCCCAAGTGAAACACCAAAAAAACATCTAGTCGGCATACATCAAACAAATATAAGACATGAGCGTCATATATTTTTTATTTCTTTAAATGGTAATAATCAATATCAAACATCACAACTAAATAATAGGTACGTGGAATAAAACAGCAAAAAATATATAAATTGGGATGACACTGGTTGTAGAAGTCCTGTAGTCTAGTCAGCCAGGTACCTGCATCTTTCCCGGGGAGACGTAAGTAGCCCACCCTAATAATTCAACCTATAGGCGCGTGCCGACCTTAATTATTATTTTGGGATACTGTAGCGATATTTCCTCGCTGCTTATATTTTGTACAGGGAAACTAACAATAAATTTTCTATGAAATTAATAGAAGAGAGCGACGTGATATTGAAATATCCTCGTATAATGCAGTGTTTCACGTGAGAATAAAAATACTATACACGGTAGCACCAATTTTAATGAAAACATAAGGTTAGTAGAAAAAAATAAAGCAGTAATTTTCTTCCAATTTAATAAACGCCATGTGGTAGAAATTGAAAGTCTTCGCATTTTATTGAGACTTGCATATCCAAATCGCCTAAGTTACCTTAAGTACATATTCGGACGTACAGCGCCCGCTCTGTCAAGTATAGTTCAAAAAGTGTTCAATATAACATTTGAAAATAAAGGCCCAATTTCGGAAAACCTAAATAATGTGCAGTGGCTCAACTATGAAAGAAATCCCTGTTGGTATTCGTTGGTGTTTGCTTTTTTTTAAAAGTCTCCATAATATCCGCTATTTGTTTCAAAAGGTCATCAATCTCAGTAACCTCTTCCTCTATTCCTGATCTATAAAAAGTGAATATTGGTAGATAGGATAGGTATTAGAATACAAAAATACCTCTACTTCAGACCATGTAAATACCTACCTACCTAGTCAATTTTCATCATAACGGATTTCCACTTATATGAGTTTTACTGATTAGAATCGTGAGCGAAATTACATCATATTGGGCCAACTCGAATAAATCAAAATTGACTAGGTTCATGGTATGAAATATCAGTAAGTTGATACCTAGGTAAGCATTCTTGGGTTTCTGCTGGGAAATATGAAAAATAAATGATCAATAGGTTGCTACTTACTTGTAACGGTTTTTATTTGCATTAACAAAGAATTTTTTGACTAAGTTTGTCACTCGGTCTCTGAGCGTTCTCACTGAAATATTTTTGCCCGTTATTTGCAGTATATGCACTTGTATTAACTGCCACCTTTTCTGGTCCTCGTAAGGATTTTGTCCGTACACTTCCCTCAATAAATCTAGGTCATCATCTTGCGAAAATCTTATTTTCCTAGCCACAGCCATAATTAAATATTTATTCATAAATTAATAAGGAATAAATTGTAGGCACCTACTACCCATTTGATGTTGTGATTAGGAATTGTGGTTATGTTCGTATCGTTTTTATTTATCGCTTTTATTCGTACACTCCCGAGTGGCGTGTTCGACCAAATTCGCCCCCGAAACGGTTCACGTTTGGTCTGTACGCAAAGATACGTTAGCTCATGGGCCACATGGCGTACGTGAACTCGAATTTGATGTTTTTGCGCATGCGTAGGTTCTAAACCTACGTTTACGTAGATGCAAAAGGACATGTTTAATCTCCCTATTCAATAGCAATTTTTACATTATTTTTTTGCATCCAAGTGGGAAATAACTCATAATTCCATTGCTGAATCAGAGATCCACTCGATGTTTATTCTGGTTGGGTTGATAAACAGACCCTACTGAATTAATCATCAGAGGGACTTCAACCTCTGATGATTGCTTGAGGTATTTTTTGCAAGCTTCCAAAGGTGATTTATTAGAAATTTTGTATGATTTTTTTGCATCTTAGTGAGAAAAAAAAATCATAATTCCATTTCTGATTCTGAGATTCACTCTCGGTTTGTTTTGTTCGATGAAGAGACCCTACTTAATAAATCCTGAAAGTTTCAAGTTCCTCTGATTGCTTGAAGTTTTTTCAGATAATTAGAATATTAGGTAGGTAGGTATACATTTTTGTAAACTAGAAAAAATAGGCTTTCTGACGAAAAAATCGCATGTCTGTAAAACCAAATTTCAAGATTTGGCAATACTGTGGAAAAAAGAAATTAAAATACTCTTATTCTCCCAGACCAATACGCATCTCGTTATCTTTTATCGTTTTCAAGATATTTATTTACCTGCGAAATGTTGTGTCATCAGTTTATCTAAGGACACCCTGTATGAACACATAAAAAGTAACAGTCCTTATTTAGTTTTTTTAAGCATTCAAGAGCAATATGACAATAAAGGACATCGCACACATCTTATGGGTTTTCGGGGACCGGTCGATTTTTTCAAAAATTTGGTATGTTGCAGTTCTAGCAAAAATAAGCATTTTTCATCATTGCACCAAATCTCTAAGTATACAGGATGGCCCAGTAAAGTGGATCCGGAAATCATGAAACAAGCCTTTTAATTTATCGATGTTAGCGCAACCAGCAAGCTACATATCGGTATTTTTGTTTTCGATTTCGCAAATAAATAGCCTAGATAAGCCTAATATGCTATACAGGGTGGCTAAGTTTGCGTATCTTTTAGAAATCCTGCCCTATTCTTACAGATAGTGTTATCAAAAAGGTCGCACAGGCTTTTATTTGCTCGTAACTTTTTTAATAGGTAGTGCTACAAGTTATAGTAGGACAATGGTAGAATACAACCTAAATACACTATAATATTTTCACTTCAAAAATTGTGATTACCTAGTGCCTATTTGCACTGCCTTGAAGACACCAGACACCTACGGAACGTATTTGAGGCGTACTTCACATTGTTATCATGTCGAGCTTAGCACAAGTACCAAACAACTCTATAGGAATCTAGGAGCACATGGTCAAAGTTATAGCACCAACTTAATAATTATTATACAGGGTGTCCCAGCCGAGAGTGACTCATTTTACATGCTTATCTATAACTTTTAAACCAGGTGTGCTAGCTACCTGCGGGTGGCGCCATCAGACTTCTCTTTTCAATGGAATACCCTGTATATCACAACGCTGAATAAGTGTGAGTATTTTTAGGAATTGTGACAACTTATGAATTGTGATTAGGTAATTACTCTCAACATTACCCTTTTGGGTTTTGTTTTCAATTTCAAACTGGGTTTAATGATTGTAAGAATCCACTTTCCGTTTTCCGCCATATCTCGAATTTTATCTTATTTATAATTTCTTCGATTTCATGATATCTCTGTGATATAGGCTTTATTTTTCTTTAAATCGGACAAAAACTTAAAAAGTTACGGACAAATAAAATCCATCGCGACCTTTTTGGTAACACTATTTCTAAGAAATAGGGCATTTCTAAAAGAATACGCAAGGTTAGCCACCCTGTACATAGTATGCTTATCTAGACTATTTATTCGCGAAAGTGAAAACAAAAATCCTGATATGTACCTTGCAGCATCGATACCTAATGAAAAGGCTTGTTTTATGATTTTCGGACCCACTTTACTGGGTCACCCTGTATAGTTAGAAAGGACATCGCACACACCGGTCGATTTTTTTAAAAAATTAGTATGTTGTAGTACTAGCAAAAAAAGCATTTTTCATCATTGCGCCAAATCTCTAACTATACAGGGTGACCCAGTAAAGTAGGTCCGAAAATCATAAAACAAGCCTTTCCATTATCGGTATTAGCGCGCCCTGCAAGCTAAATATCGAGGTTTTTGTTTTCGATTTCGCAAATAAATAGTCAGATAAGCCTAATATTATACTATACAGGGTAGCTGAGCTTGCGTATTTTTTTAGAAATCCTGCCCTATTTTTAGAAATAGTCCAAAAAGGTCGCGCTGGATTTTATTTAGCCGTAACTTTTTTAATTTTTGTCCGATTTAAAAAAATGTGGTATCAAAATAAATCTTAAAATGTGATAAAATTCGAGATGGTTGAACGTGATAAAAGTATAACTTTTCATTCGATTATGGCCTTGAATACACCCAATACACCTAAAGTAAGGGGCGGTTCCTCAATTGCGAGTAACTCTAGGGGTTAACTAACCCGGTGTTAATTTCAACCTTGGGTTCAGGGCCGCAACTAGGGGGTGGCATCCGCCACACTTTTCTGGCCTAGACTGGGAAAGTGATTCTCGTACTGCTGAATAATTGGAACCAAAAGACAAACATTTAACAGGTACTGAACCGATCGCAGGAAAAATAGTATGTGTATTTCGGTGGAAAAGCACATTCTCGGCCTTCGCTGTTTGCCGGCCTCGGCTACGCCTCGCCCGTCAACTTACACCGTCGGCCGAGAATGTGTCACTTTTCCACCTGAATACACAATGTATTATTGATTGATGTGTCTAAATTATATATTTCGAAAATGTATTGAAAAAATTTCAAGCAAAAACCAAAGCATCAAAAAATATATCTATTGTTACTTTTGAGAGGGCGGTGGAAGGGCGCCAAAATTTGGACTTGCCTTGGGCGCCGAGGATTCTAGTTGCGGCCCTGCTTGGGTTAACTGAGGATTGTGTTTCTCAAGCATCCACTGTAGGTGGAGTTAATAAACACTGGGTTAAGCAATAGTTGGTAGCATTATTGTTTACCAGGATAGCGATCTTAACATATTTTTGATTGGTCGTAAGCAGTCACGCATGAGTCGATCGTCAAATTAGCCCATTCACAAAACTTTTTGGAGTTTGTTGTTAAGATAATGATAAGTTCGAGAATTCTTTTTAGCGCACCGTTTTTCATAACAATTTGTTAATGTTTGAAGAGCGTGGTTAATGCAGTGTGTGTAGTCAATAGTCACGGAGAAGAAAGATATCGCAAGAGGAAAAAACTTCCTTGAATCAGAAAAAATAATAATAATCAAGCTATAATATAAGCGAATTATAGGGTGCAAGAGGTCAGACATGAACTTTTAATCCTTTTGTAGAGAAATCCTAGTCATCGTATTTCTCGAGAGGATTAATCCTTTGGCGGATTATATGAGGCGTTTTTGCTACGAAATAGTAGAAATCTTCATCTTCATCAATAAGTCCATATATTTCTATTTTGGAAAAAAAAATATTACCACAAAATTGACAAATCACTAGATTACGAAAAAAAAAAATGTTTTTTCAGGTTATCTCAAGGGGTAAATCCATAAATCGCTAAACCCGCATTATCAACAACAATGAGCCGATTTAACCCAAGGTTACACCAAGAGTTATAGCTAACTCGCTGTGGAGAAACGTTTACCCTGGAGTTATAACCAACCTGGAAATGACTCGCTATTGATAAACCGGCCCTAATATAAGTAACGTATTTGATGGATACTTCACATTGTTCTCATGTCGAGCGTAGCTAAAGTACCTAACAACGCTATAGCTATAACTTTGCATGTGCAGTATGTGCCCAATACTGGATTCCCTCCATCCAGCACAGATGAGAACAAAAATGATACAAACAGAAAATCTCTCCTTACTTATCTTGTGTGAACCCCGAAAATATTTAGATATATTCGGAAAGATTTAGTTCATGAATACTCAACAGTGAGAATAGAAAAATTAATATAATTTCCATGTAAATTGACTTAAGGCCCACCCCACCACCCCTAAGTTGGAGGTTATTTTCTCTTTGAATCCTTTCATGTAGGACATTTTCAATATTTTGCACTAGTCACAACATTCTGTGTTAAACACAGATTTCAAATGTCCATCCAACATGTCTTTGTAATCTTACGAGTATTATTTGCTTCCTCAGACGTAAATTATTGACAGTTTCTAGCCAAAAAAGGCGATATTTCACACGAATTCTATGAGATTTGTCATTTTTTCAGATTTCATGACATCCCTCTGTGACCGGTCCCCGAAAACCCATAAGATGTGTGCGATGTCCTTTTTTATATTGCTCGAGAAACCGAGACAACTTGAAAAATTCTTGACGAAAGACGGCATTTTCTCGTCTGATTTCGAAGTGACTTTTGGAGAGAAAAATGAATCTCTCTTCTCGGCGGCATCACTACAAAAAATACTTCTACGGGTCGAAGCTTCTACAAAATAATGTGTAGTATAAATATTGGCCCCAATTTAGGTTGTTTTTTGGTTGAACGTACACTCCAATACTACTTTGGAAGAATTTTGCTTGAGAAGAAATGGAAAAATGCAGAAAATTTCACTGAAATACAAGTTTATACTCATTTTGAAAATTTTCTCTTGATATTTCAATAGAAAAAGCCAAAAGAAAGATCTCTTAGATCGTTTGATCTTTTAATACCAAAGAGAAACACATTTTGGACAATTTTAGACCATTTAATGCCTACGAAAGGATCTGTATGATTATAGTTTCATATTTGCCTACCATTATAGCCGAAGGTCTGCGTTTATTTCGTCCATCTTTCTATTTAGGATTCAAATAGATCTAGACTGAAATATTTAATTGTTATTGCGAAAATAAAAACCGTTACGATATTAATTTAGCGACTCTTCCAATTCAATAGCAAATCCAATTCCGTCCCAACCAGAATAACTGAATTTGTGGCTCAATATAGAATTGAAAACAATTATTGTCAGTTTTAATATTCATTTGATGATACTCTAATTTAAAATTTATATGACAACTAAATATTTTTATTTGCCCTCGAAAGGAATTAATTTTATAAAGCGATTATCTGTATATTTGTTTTGGTGAATTATTTATTTCACTTTTACGATTGAAAACCCATTATACATTTGACAGGAGAGTCATTATATTTTTTTATTTTCAAAATCCACATAAAATGATTTAAAAAATATATATATTGGCATTATGATTTCCTGATTAATATCGAATACTTGCGAATAAGTATATTATTAAATACATTGAGTAAAATGTTTCACACTAATTTATTTTATTGATAAATGTTTTTCAAATTTGTCTTTTCGTATGTTGATTTTTATTTAAATAATTAATCTCCCTGCATCTCAGTGAAGCTTATATACGCTGTTGCAGCTCTTCGTAGAAAACAAATATGCTTTGTGTGCCAAAGCCTATTTGAAAGTTCCTGTTGGAAACACATATGCCAAACAACACATTTCCAGGCGTCTTGCTGACAACTATAAATGTCCATCTTCAACAGCTTTTGTATGCTTCGACCATTTATCATCTGGTTGATAACGGGACAGCGCATATTTCGCCACAAATGGACCCTCGAAAACCAAACAATACAATGTGCAAGGGGTTTCCATTGTTAATGTTTGAAATAAAGTTCCGGAATGAGAAAATATAGCGGCAACTTATAAAGTAGATGATTAAATGAGCCTATTATTCTTTTTGTTAACTATATTAGGCTTTTTTATTTATATAAATTAACAGTTGAAGCTATTATCGCTTGAAAATCATAATTTAACAAAAATCAGTTTAATGTCTTTGATGATAAGTTAATTAATTATTCAACTAATAATTAATATGCAATCCTTTTACGGATTAAGTCATATTGCTACCATATTAAATGTTTAAAAAAGTAATTCTGAATATCACAGAAAAGGAGATACCTAATCAATCTCATTAAATGTGGTTGAAGCAGCTGGAATTTCAAGTATAGGTTTCCTATAATTAATTCAGACGTATTTACTGGGATCCAACTTAATAACCTATCGAAGGTTCATTACATTTTTAATATTTTTCCTGATTTGGTTTCCTGCTTGCGTAATTGGAAATAAGATACCACAAATGGGAAATAGCAGAAACTCGTTGAACAGAAATCGCATTGAAGAGGACTATCAAAAATAGGTTCGATAATCCGAAAAATGAAATATGATATTTTGCTGATTCTATCAATTTTTTTCCTAGAAACTTGAAAGCACTGGTACAGACCATAATTATTACTTGAAATTCTTAATTTACTTTAGTTTAGCTCAAATTTGAAAAAATATATAAATAAGTACTTGATATTTTTTCCTGATTATACAATAATTAAAATTTACGCTGACAAGCAAATTACGTCGTTAACCAAAAAGGGTTAACTAAGTAAATGTGCTGGATCCGGATAAATATTAATAACACCCTTATTTGAGTTTCACAGCGAGCAAAATTGACGGAAATTTAACAAGATTATACTACAAAAATACCTATAAGAAAATCGTAAAATTATTTTGCATTGAACACAATGTGTAACAATAGGTATTCGAGCAGTTGAGTTTTGGTGGAATAATTAATTTTGTTTTGTTATAAAATGTAACAATAATTTAAAATTATTTTATTTCAGTAAAACATAAATTATGTACCACTTGAGCGGATAGCCTAAAAACATGAATAAATCAACGACAACTAAAGCACCAACTCAAAATTTAATCCTTTTGAAATAAAATTTCACCATTTGAATTTTAAATGCTTACCTTTCGAATAAAACCAATAAGCACTGACCATTTTTGTCAAATAAATTATGTATTTTATACATTTATTGCGTTAAGCATAATGGGAACACAAAATGCAAAACAGTTTTGTTATATTTTTACTTATTGATTAGTTTTGCGAACATTATTGAATTAATAATAATATACAAAATTTTGGGAAAAAGCATAAATTCGCCTGTTAGATTTTCCTTCTATTTAGGACTCATAATCTTTTTTCTACATACTGTAATGATCCAGAAAAATAAACCCGATAATTACAATGTCTTTACTGTAAACAATTAAATGTAATCAAATAATCAAAAACTGAATTTCCAGTATTTCTAATCAGTATCGATATATTGAAAATGAAACAAATTAGCGTTGACCCCAAATTAAATTAAAATATTTATATACGTTAAAGAATTCTATTATTTAGTCACCAAGCGTGATGTCATCTCCTAGCATCGAATCACTGAATTTATTTAAAGCGAGGCCATAGTAATCAAATCGATGATTTATGGCATTCTTGAACCAAAAATGAGTGTTGACCCAGATAAAACCAGGAAATTGTGACATAATTATTCGATTTTAAACAAATAACAAAGGAGATTGCATCATCTTCTAGAATGGTGAAAATTGGAATTGGATTCGAAAGGAATCTTGTTCTTCATGGAATAAAATTGCTGTCGATAATAATTATCAGAAGTATTGGAAGGTTTATTTGAAAATTGTTGATCTTGAAGAAACATTGATAACCTTAAGTGCTGAAATTAGGAATTAGGGTTTTTATTTTTCATGTAGAAATTATTGTAAGGTTTTTTTTTGTTTAAATAAGTTAAGAAATACCTATATTAATAAACAAATAATAAGGTATTTTGATTTTGCATAAGCAGTCAGTAAAGGACTTAGGAATTTTTAAGAATTTATAGATATAGGTGAAGGGTAGTTTAATAGGAATGAATCGGAAGTGTTGAAATGTATAAACGTATAAGTTATTGAGAATAGTAGGAGTAGGGCGTTTTTCTTTTATGGATATTTCCTGGTCCGTAATAATGACATTTGAACGGATGTGAAATAATTTGAATTGGGAAAATCAGAAGTGGCTGTCAGAATAGAACGATATTTTGCTTATTTAAATTTTTGGTCTTAAGTTTAATAAAATATAATTCAGTAAACCTCAATAGGTCGTTTCTCTCTTTTGCGAATAGACCCCTCCACAATTTTATAGGTAACAGCTCCAAGGAAATAAACACCATCAATATACCGCTCACCATTTACCATCTAACCAATTACATAGAGTACTTGGGGCGTTTTGCTACAATATTTTTCTTGGAAAAGGCTACAAAATACCCTGTTGCTGTCCTTTTTGTTCCATCAATTAATGAAAAAACTTTGATGTCAGTTATTTACATGCAACTAGTGTAAAAACACAAAACATAATATGACGGTGCACTTTCGCCAGGGTATACAGAATCCATGCCTAAAATTCCAGAAAATACTGCTTTGTTCAAGAAAGGAGTTTATTCTCGATTTTACAAGAATGGATTACGGATAATGTATAAAGGCGGGTATTAGTTAGTAGTTTTTAGTTTAAGCTTGGCTGTGATACGTTTTAGATAGTGATTATTGTTAAGTTTTGTAAAGAGTTAAGTTGTTTGAGTTAATTAGTGAAGTATTTAGTGTCAGAGTGTAACGTGGAATAAATTATTGTTGTGTTAATTGGACTTTGATTTTGGGGCACGCAAGCCATAGCCGTGACAATATATATTTTCTTCTTTAGTTTTTTAAACTGTGACTTTAAATGGCGCCACAAGTATTCATTCCAAAACAAGTGTTGGAATGAATACTCTTTCGCGGCCTTAAGAACAAATATTATTGATTTTCAACTTGAATTGAATTCTAGTAAACTACTTAAATCCGAACTAAATTTAATATGGTCAATGTCCGATAAAGTTAATCCTATTAGCGAGCTTCAGTCCTTTAACGAGATCCCTACATTCTATTCATTTACCACAATAAAACATCTATTCGATTAGGCAGAAGGGGCACAACTCTTGCTTTGATGTGCATTCGAGCGAGAAGGAAAGGTTTTTGCTGACAAATTTTTTGATAAATCGGATTTCTTAAATATTTTTCTGAACGTGTCCTTTTTTTAGAATAACAATTAATTGTTAAGAAAACCAATTAGGTATACTTGATACTTTTCAAAATTACTTCTAGTCTTTGTAATGATTTTAATTAAAATGTCTTCACCTTCAGCTTTACGTGGTTCGATTTTAGTATTTTATTACATTAATTTCTGACATAATTGATTGAATTTTAGCTAAATTTAAATATTATTTTGGCTACCTTGTAATAATCCCCAATTATTCGTGCCTACTTATCCTTTAGGGTTAAAAGCCAATAAGTATTCCATCTTTAATAATATGAAGCATCTGCTAACTTTTAATTAGGTTAATTTGGGTGTTTCGCTCGAGTTAACTCAGAACGTCCAAATTGGTTATAGCAAGGGTTTTAATTTCTAAGAGTGTTTCTTCTTTGTATTAACGACTTCACTCATTGATAATAACTATGGAAATGTAAAAAAAAATTATAAAAGGTAGTAACTATGATGAATTACCTATGTTAATTTGATAAATTTATAGTTTGTGTTTCCATTATTTCTTTTGAATTACGTTATAGGGTGCTCAGTAACTATACAAGATTTAGTCGTTGAGAATTTAATAGAATAATAACAAGAGTGTGAAAAAGTCTTTGCTTTCAATGTAGGATGCAATATAAAGGAATGCATTGAATTTAAATTAAAAAAAGGAATAATTAGAATAAATAAAATATAGAGGCGCTTAAGGCGCTTGTATCGGAGTATGTAAATCGAAATTTAATTCAATGGAAATATGTACAATTATAGCAAATGATGTTGGGATTGGGTTTAAAATTTGAATATACTGCAACAATTTTATTATTGATGCATTTATTTGTGTTTACATAGAAATCATAGTGCAATTTTTGAAAATATCACTATGCTGGTTCCTTGGTTTCCCATAAACTATTTAGTCAGAAATAGTAACAACGACAGCAAAGAATGAATAGGCCGTTTTGATCACCTAAAAAATAAAAATAGTTTTTATTAGAATATTCTTTATATATATACGAGTAAATATATTGAAGGTAGACAATTATGAACAAAAATTAAAATACTATAAACAGGTTTGTTTTTGCCTAAGCCAGTTTGACACGGTCCAAGTGCACTTGCGTCAAATATTCTTGCACACTGCGTGCGCCTCACTCCGACAATTCTTGGATCATATCAACTGTTTATCTGAGTCCAGTTGAATAAGCCCTAAGATCCAAGAAGTCAGGTTAACACGGTTCAATTATACTTGAATTAAGTACCCTTGGACGCTGCTTGCGCGTCACTTGCATAATACTTGGCTCGTATCAACTATTCATCCAACTCCAATTGGATAGGTTCAAACATCCAGAAAAGTAGGCAGGCTGCCAACTTACTTGGTCCAAGCTGTCATCCAAGTTCAACCTGGCCACCAAGCAAACTTCTACACACAACTACTTTCGATTAAATTCGATTGCTAGCTTAAAAACACCCTTTTCCAGGGAAAATCCTTAATTTGCGCTATTGTCTATAATGTAGTGAAAGAGTCCTTAAGGATCCTTCTCCTCCGTGAACGTTTATCCGCTAGTGAACCATATCGAAACTTCAGAGTTCTCCGACAAAGTTTAGTGCCTAAGTGACTTTTGTGATTTTAGTGTAAATTCACACCATTTCATCTTTTTATCACTGTAAGCATATATTTATATCTGCTTGTAATCAAGTCGTTTGGACTGAAATTGTCAACACAACTGATGAAGAACTTTAGATAGCTCTGACAAGTTCAGTCATTAGCACGCAGTTGGACCTTGAATAGATTCATATCTACACCACGGAACTAATTTCTCAAGAATCTCCGTCAGTGCATGGCAATATTCCTGAAATCAAAACTAATCACCTAAATTCAGAAGAAGCAAAGGCAATACAAAATTTATGCAAGAAGTATGCAGATATTTGCCCATATCCAGATATGTCCAACCTGACCTTTACAAACCAGATCAAACACCATAGATTCTAGTGTACATCAAGTCATATAGACATATACATATCCATGAAAAAGAAGTGAAATACCAGATATTTTCCATGGTGGATCAAGTAATTATCAGACCAAGCCAGTCACCTTGGTCTTCCCCGATATGGATAGTTCCAAAAAAACAGACGCTTCCGGAAAAATAGAATTCCAGACATAACGGACATCTTGGACAAACTTGGTAGATGTCAGTACTTCACGACCTTGGATCTGGCAAGTGGGTTTCACCAAATCGAAATGGCTGAGGAAGATATATGCAAAACTGCTTCCAATGTCGAAAATGGCCATCACGAGTATGTCCGGATGCCGTTTGGCCTAAAAAACGCTCCAGCTACGTTCCAGAGGGTAATGTATAACGTTTTGGAAGGCCTCCAAGGAGAAAATTGCTTAGCGTATATGGACGATATTATTGTGTTCACTTCAAGAGCATCTGGTTTATCTTTTAAAAATCTTTCAACGTCTTAGAGAAACTGGATTCAAAATTCAAATGGACAAATGCGAGTTCCTAAACACGGAAGTTGCCTTTCTTGGACATATTGTTACACCAGGAGGAATAAGACCAAATCCGGCTAAAATTAAAGTAATACTTGACTATCTAATACCGCGAACCATGAAGAAAATCCGAGGATTTCTATAGGCCTCCTTGGATATTACAGGAAGTTTATCAAGGACTTCGCTTAAATTACTAAACCTCTAACTTCCTGCCTCAAAAAGGAACACCAGAATTTTTGAACAGCATTAGAACTTGCAAAAATTTACTGACAAATCAACCTTTTCTGCAATATCCAGACTTCAGCAAGTCTTTTATTCTAACTACTAATGCTATCAACTATGCAATTGGAGCTATACCAAGGGCCAATCGGCAGCCATAAGCCCATTGCATATGCTCCCAAGACCCTCAAGGAGTTTAAAGATTCCACCATTGAAAAGGAAACTTTAGTCATAATCTGGGCCACCAAGTACTTCAGACCCTACTTGTTTGGGAGAAAGTTCAAGGTACTTTCAGAACAACGTCCTCTCCAATAACTTTTTTCCATGAAAGACAATAGTTCCAAAATAGTTAAATGGCGCTTAAAGCTGGAAGAATTTGTTTATGAGACACTCTATAAGAAAGGAAAATCAAACACCAATGCAAATGCACAAGCCGACCCGGAAGAAGATAACGAAGCTAGACACACTGCTCAGGAGGAACCTATACTTGGCATTTCAATTGATGGAAGAGAGAGCCCTAACTATTACAATAACCAAATTGTGCTCAAGTCTGTTAATTATAATGCAGCAGAGCCGATAATAAAAATAGCCTTCCCTAACAAATCCAGGCTACATGTCCAAGTAAGCCAGAATTACTCAGAAGGAAGTTTTATAAAGCTTCTCAAAGAAAAAATAGACCCCAAAAAGAATCTGATATTCTTTAAGGATGAAGATCCTTACGTTCCTCTATGCAACATCCTTAAAGAAACTTTTAAAAATTCTGCCTTCGACTTTATCAAATGCCTCCTAGAAGACGTCAATAACAAAAAAAGACGAAGTGAAATAATCCACCATCAAGGAAAAACAAAACATCGAGGAGTTAACGAAACCGAAGCGCAAATGCGAAGGAAATATTACTGGCTAAACCCTAAACGAGATATTGAAAATATCATAAATATTTGCCACACCTGTCATTCCAAACAAATACGATGGAAATCCAGCCAAACCTAAATTCGTGATTACTCCAACACCGACTAGACCTTTGGAAATTATTCATCTAGATACCTTTCAAGACGGAGGGCAAAAGTTTTTAACATTTATTAATTCCTTCTCAAAATATGGACAAGCCTACCTCATAGAGGGATCAAATTCAGTGAATGTTCGTAATGCCCTCCTAATCTTCAAAACTCATCATGTAAGACCACACATAATAGTCATCGATAGTGAAACAGAATCCAAAAATGGATTTATAAGGGAATTTGTAGGTACACATAAGATATCCATTCATTACCCCTGATAATCCACAATTCAACGGGATGATAGAAAGATTTCACTTCACCATTATCGAACACCTGAGGATACTTCGAGAAAATAGGAAAAGCTTCAAGCGCTAAAGAACAAATGCCATATGCACTTCTCGGATACAATAATTCTCTCTATTCAATGACTATCAAACATGCGACCGATGGATATATTGAGTGGTCACCAGATCCATTTTCCAGTGACGCACTTTATCCACTCCTGAGCTGCTCTAGAGCGCCCCAGGCTGTTTATAGGCGTTCCAGTGCATAAGTTTTTCGCGCAACTGAACTGTTCCTTTTTCCTCTCCCCTGACCTCTCAAGCATCAGCATTTTTGTGGGTGCATCAAGAACACGCCGCTTAAAGTAGGGTGCGTTCTAGTGAAACAACCGTTGCTTGGAGCACCAGAGTGTGGAGCACCTTGAAATTCGTCACTGGGAAGCAGCTCCGGATGCGCAGGATCCGTTTGACGTTGACGTCAGGAGAACACTTATAAATTATTATAGCCAGCAATACAGGGAAAAAACGAAGACTATCCACAGGAAATTGAATCAAACGCTACATGAATCCAAAGAAAAGAACATAGGAAAAAGAAACATGACCAGGCAAACCCCCCTCACCTACAAACCTAGCACGAAGATCTACACCAGGAAAACTGTAAAGCGGAACAGACTACTTCCAAGATTCTCTCCCTAGACACTTAACACTGACAATATGGTGACCATTGACACGAAAATGCAAAAAATGAATATTAAAAATCTTTCAGGAAATAACTCTAGAAATTCCTTACAGATAAGCTTCAGCCGTTGCTCAGAACCTCCTGATCCAGGAGCTGAAAGACAACCCCCTTAAGCTGGGACAAGCAAAGATTCAGAATAATACCCACGACTTTATTCACTTTTTCGACCTCTTCCCAGTAATTAAAGAACTTCTTTTTTAATTTGAAGAATTGAAATTGACACAAAAAATCAACTTTTATACTGATGTGAGAAACTTCATCAATCAATCTATCAATCTATATAAATATATAAAAATCAAAGTTCTGGGGGTATCCGGATATGCGCTCCAAAACCACTTATCCGATTACGGTAGGTTGTTATGGCCATCCCAAGGAAGGTTTGTGGATAGGTTACGCATCTCGGAAATAGAAATTAATTTTGAATTAATTATTAATTTAATTGTAAACAAACTCATTCACATTACATAACAACATAACCCAACTTTTTTTGACAGCATGAAACAACGTTGCCATATTTCATTTATTTAGACTTGCATTCAACCGACGTAACTTTATTATTTTTTAATTCAAGAATGGCTGGACCGATCTTGAATTAATACCACGTATCTCTATATAAGGTGAATTCGATTGACCCAGATTAGATCGATTTGGGTTCAATTTAAGTGAACTTCTTCTGATCTAGATCATTTTTTTTTGATGAGGGTGCAATGATCCAGCTTGAATCGAACACAGTGTGGTTCACTTAAATTGAACCAGATCGATCTAATCCGGTCAATCGAATCGGCTATAGAGGAGAGTGATATAGGCTATTTTTTATCCCGAAAAAAAAAGTTCGGTTGCGTAAAACTCTGATACATTGGAACGCCTATAAACAGCCCGGGGCGCTCTAGAGCAGCTCTGGAGTGCTTAAAATACGTCACTGAACTCACTGGCAAGGGACTATGATATCGGATTTTAAAAAAAAAATCAAATAGAAAATCAACAACAAAATTTGAAAAGAAGTGTATTATTTTAAAATGTATTTACATGCTGGCAACGCAGCGGGTCATTAGCTAGTATGTAATATAAACTGGGTACTCTATTTTCTGTAAACAAGGGTTTCTGAAATAAAATTTACGCTTTGGGAATATAATATTGACTTATTTGTTCGAATTGAATAATATGGTTTTACTTAATGAAGAAATTACTGTGATTCCTCTTATAATTTAAGGACCATATGCGAGTCCCGATTCGGGATCTACAGGGTGGGTTACTAAGCGCGCAGTGGTCTATATTTCCTATACTAAGAAAGATCGAAGAAAAAACTGAATACAAAACTTGTAGATAAATATCAGTACCACATTCCTAAATTATTTTTCAGTATACAGGGTGGCCCAATAAGTAGTGGTGATACAAAGTTATATTTTTTAAAATTACTCCCCTGTATATTATGAGATTTCTGGATTCTGCGGAAACCTCTACTTATTGGGCCATCCTGTATACTGGAAAATAATTTAGGAATGTAGTACCGCTGCGCGCTTAGTAACTCACCCCCTACAAAACTATTGATAGATAACGTCATTTATTGATGTTATTCGGGACTGGACGTGAATCCCGTATCGGGACTATAGTCGCAGCGTTAATTTAAAACTTGTTAATTTGTAGTAAAACTGTTTTAATGTTCTTTGATTCTTATACCAAGAATTCTATCTGTTTGTCCGGTATTTGGGACAACCTTCACAATCTTCATTTCGCCATTAAGTATACAATACTTCTGCTCATGGAAAAAACGTTTCCATCAGGTGAACAAAATTAAATAAAGTTTTATTTTAGGTTAACAAAATCGGATTAATATTTATACCTAATAATATTGTATTTCATTTTAGTACTTATTAAATTCTTACCCTAAGGAAGGTAACCAGTGAAATCACGCAGCTGGAAACCGCTCTCAAAGTAAGCGGCCTTTGTGCCCTCTTTATCATAAGGCCTACACTCTTTTGCAATTTAATTGGTGCTTTGTACCAGGAACTTGAATAAACTGCGTCAGCAACAGATTTACTTTCGTCCGTCACCCGTTGGGCATAATAGCAAGTGATAAACAACATGGCTAACCATCCAGCTAAATGGGCGGCATGTTTCAGTTTGTCTATGAATGTGTTTAGTTTTAAGATGAAGAACAGCATTAGACCAAATATTATTGATGTGATCGTAATATAGACTAAAAGGAGCATGTTGTAAACTGCGAATACCCTATTTGTATAGCTGAAATAGAAGAGTGAATTATTTTATAAAGTGTGTTGAATAATATCTGAATTGAGGACAATTTTGTTGCTTATTTGTTTCTTCTATTGTTACCAAACAATTTTATATTTCACCAAACTTGTACAAACAAGTGAGATTATTGTGTTTGTGAAACATTTTACCCCTTTATAACTTTATAATAAACCCTTAGGGCTTTTACCCATTTCTGTTATCATATTATATGGCCTCCCGTTAGGCAAAGCTATTTTCCCAATAGTAGACTATAAGCACGTTCGCTCATTGAATTCTCTACAATGATATAATGCATTCTAACAGTAATGGGCAAGCAACTTCATTTTGCCTTACTTGATTATTGCAATATGGTAGCGTATACAAAAAGTCAATTCTTCCTCCATTTTTTGTGGATTTTCTAAATGCTGATCAAAAAGTTTGGAAAGCTTTTTCTTCAAATTATCAAATTGGGCTAATATATGAATGCATAGTCCAATAAGTACAATTGTGATTCCCAAAAATCCCATGCAAAGCATAAAAATACCCATTACTTTTGTTACGTTGACAAAACTAGTGAGGAAAATACCCCTTGTGTCAAAAGGATATAGATTGCGCCCGATACTACCGCATGGATCGTATTTTTGTAAAAATTCCGACGAGGAACGACTTTCCCGACAATTGGAAAGGTTGATAAGGGGTGCCAAAGCGTTGAGAAGGATACCTATACAAAAGTAACTCACTAAAACTAAGAAAAAAAAAAAAAAAAAATATATGTAAGGCAATAACACGAATTCTCATATACATACGGGTCGTATATAGTTTAACATCCTTTTCCGCATTCTGTATGATAGAAACATCACAAAATTCAAGAAAAACTGATACGTCTTGAAAAATTTGCTGCAATTCGAACAGTTGAACGGTAAAACAAACGCAAATATAAATAAAACTAAAATAGTCGAAAAGAGCGATCATGCTTTCGACCATTGCGAATACGTCATCTACGCCAATTGAAATCTGAAACAAAGTCCAAGTAACGCAATTGAAAATTTGGAAGTTTTTGAGGCTGAAACAAACCTGATAAATTACAACAGCTGCGGTTGAATAACTAACTAGAAACAACCAAAAATGAAAAAGCACACCTAAAAATAAATTTGTTTTTCTTGATAGTACCTCATAAGGCATAACAAAGCAGACTTTTAATACTTTTTGGGCTAAATTAACGATGTTCAGACGAGGGTTCATTTTTACTGAATGCAAGTTTCGTTTTGTGAAACATGTGTCCATCAAAAAAAAAAAGGCAAATTAAAGAAGGGCTGAAAAGAAAATTTCTACTATTAGCATGACAACTTGTATATGAATTAATCTTGTTTTAGCTTATATGAAATGTAACAACCCTTTTCATTTCATTTTCATACACATCAAATTTCCTTTTATCTTGGGTTTCCTATAATTTTTCTAAAGGTAATTACAGAATTTAGAAACCTTGAATAAGTATATAAAAAATAGGATATTGATTTATTAATGGCCATTTGCACCGCTATCACTTAAGGGATGTTAAGGGATATTTAATTTAAGTGGAGCTTTTCAATGTGACTTTTGTTTCTACGAGAGTCACATTCAAAGCTTGGAACTGAGTGTATTAAAAACAGATAGGTAATGATAATATTTTGGTAGTTTTTGCATAAGGTTTTAGTATCTCTGCATCAATTTACTCAAAAACCGCCAAGAGAAGCTTCAATAACACATTTTAAAGGTTTCTGGAAGATGATTTCAGTTGCAGTGAACTTTCAAGCGGACTGACATTTTATTGAGATTTTTTGCTTGAGCAAGTTTTCAAGTGTCTCTTCCTTAATTTACTCAAAATCTAATCACACCTAAAAAAGTTCGAGACAATAATGATAGTTAAATTTTAAGCGAATTGAAATGGAATAGGTAATAAAAATTGAGATTTTTGCAAGGGCAAGTTTTTAGTGTTTCCCTCTTAATTTACTCAAAAACTGATAAGAGAAGCTTCAAGGAATTTTCAGGATTTATCGTGGATGGTTTGTGTTACCTGTACGACCAATAAATGTCCAACGGATTGAGATATATTTTTGAAGTAATGATTTTTATAATCGCAGTAGCTTTTGGAAAATTCCAGCGTTGATTGATGAGGGTTCGAGGTAAACAATAGTTAAATTTGAAACAGATTGAGATGGAATTTTTAAAGTTGGGATTTTTGGCAAGGGCAAGTTTTTATTGCTTCTGCCTCAGTTTGCTGAAAAAGAATGTGAATAGCCGAGAACCATACAAAATCATATAATAGGGACACCTACCTGGTTTGATTTTTGCTGGAGAAACGCAACCAACCCCCTAGAAACCACATCCGCAGAATTATCTTTGGTAGGTAAATGACCCCAATGTTGACCCTTAGTTATTGTTTGAATTTCCTCTGTCCTGTTGGCCACAAATGCCGTCCAATTTGAAGGTTCCCCAGCTAACCAATGCAATACAATGGACGAGTCACACCAATATCTAACTTCAGCACCCTTAAACTCGACTGGAAAACCGATTTTGTGTGTTTAGCCCATATTTTATTTATCTTATTTTTGGGGTTGATCTTTTATCTTTTACTTTAAGAGCGCACCGCAGAGTTCAAGTCTAGGAAGTGACACGACCTTGAGAGGAGCAACCCTTGATTATGAACAGAGCAATTGGACATGGCATATTCCTTCCCCAGCAACAGAACTAACAAATATGCAAGCTCCGTAAGCTTTCTGCGAAGCGTCACAGAATCCATGGAGATGAACATTTTCAGGATTCTTGCATATAACATGTTGCTTGATTTGAAATGTGCTCTCTTCAGCTCAATCCATTGATCTAAAATATTCTCCGGTACCTCTTTGTTCCATCCTAATTTATTTTTCAAAATTCTTGCAGTATGTAATGTATCAGTCATGGAGTTCCAACGAATGCCCAAATTTTTTAAGGCTTCGTTTTCTTCACAAATATAATGTTCTATATGTTGACTCTAATCATCTCCAATAACCCCTCGATTGTTAGAATTCCACTTCCTTAAAATAAAACCTCCCTTGGCAAGTAGCTGACTAATATCCTTTTTCAATTGTCGTTTCAATATCATCAGTCCCTGTCAACAACTTGTCCATGTAAAAATCCTTGGGAACAACGCTAGCAGCACGAGAAAAGTCCTTGGGAGAAAAAATGCGAGTTGCTGTATACATTTTACAGCTAAATAACCCGAACCAGTCATGCCATATGTAATAGTATTGAGCCTATAAACCCCAATGGGTTCGTTGGGTGCAAATCTCTACAAAATCCCCTGAAAATCCCTATCCGCATTCGCGATTCAGATCTGCCTAAACATCTTTTCTACATCTGCAGTAATCACAATAGCATGTTGCCTGAAACGAAGAAGTATCTCAAATATGTCATCTTTTAATTTGGGCTCATTTAGCAAAACACTGCTTAAAGAAACACCGTTGTTTGTGGCACAGCTGGAATCGAATAGGACGCGGAGCTTCGTTGTCAGGGAAGTCTGTTTAAGCACTGGATGATGCGGCAGATAGTAAATATTAGGCACTTTCCTTGGCGATAGACTGTGTAAATCAGCAACCTTACTCATATGCCCCAAGTCAAGGTATTCCTGCATCAACGCATTATACAACACCTGCAGTTTCCTATTCCCTCCCAGTTTTCTTTCCACAGTCCCGTACCTTTTAAATGCAATTTCTAAAGAATGTCCCAATTTTGGTGAACCTAGACGAAATGGAAGCTTAACTCCAAACCTACCATCCTGTAACCTTATTGTTGTTTTAGCAAAAAAATTCTTCGCACTCCTCCTTCTCTTTTCTAAGCCATTTTTCTCGACCTAATTTCTCCAACTGCCAAAATTTTTCCAACTGCTCTTGCACAGTCAAGGTGGAAGCTAAATAATAACCATGAACATTCCTTTGTCCCTTATTGAAATCAAAACCTTGATGAACCGGCCTCGCAATCACATATCCCAAGTTCAAGTTCGTTCAACCTTATTCTTTCATTTGCCAAAATATCCCAGAAAAAAAATGCACCTAACAGTACATCCACCATCCACCTTTCCAACCTTGCCGAATGAATCATCAGCCAAAACGATGCCCTTAGGAATTTTAAGCTCTGTGGCGTCTATATTGATAGAAGAAATAATATGTGATATTGTATCGATCGACAAGAAATTAGAGTAACATTGAAAGTCTGAAATATTTGAACGAATGTTAGTGTTAATGTTATTGGAAATATTTGTGATGCCTGGACCATTGCCGAAAACTGAAATGTTAACCCTGTTTTGCGGAATATTCAATTTTTCCTGAAGTTCATTAGTCATGAAAGAAGATTGAGACCCACAATCTAATAATGCTCTGCAACAATGCAACCTTCCTTCCTCATCCTCAACTTCAATAATGGCTCTGGATAATAAAATCTTTGAGAACTTAGACTTTTTGCCCTGTGCTTAAAAACCTATTGATGTGTTATTGTGACCGTTAAAACTACTATTTCCCTCCCCTTGTGATCCATTATTGGCCACTCCGCCTTGAGCCTCGCCTGTATTGGTTATTTGGTTTTGCAGCCCTCGTAAATGTAAATATTTCCCTTCCTTCGCTTCGGTATACAACAAGGAATTATGCCTTCCATTACATTGCCTACAACCTTGTGCATTACAACTCCGAACCCCATGTCCTGGCCTCAGGCAATTTCAGCACAAATTATTTCTATTGGCGCACTCCCTCTTATGTTATAGTGTCATACCCCTAAAATCCTTACAATTTTGCATCTCGTGTTCAGGAGACTTACATGACTTGTCGTTTCTGATACACTGCCGATTGGCGAGACCCCTCATCCTTGCTACTATTATCCTGGAAATAATTTTTCAAGAACCGCGAATTTTTTTAGTAAAAATTTCAAAAATTCATTCATGGTTGCAAAGGTATTCACTGCGCACTGCCTTTGCCACTCCCGTTTTGTTATCTGGTCCAATTTAAGTTCCATAATAAATATGAGTAGACTGTCCCAATGCTCTAGCCTCTACCGGTGGTTTGAGAGCTCCTAAATCCTTTCGAATTTTATCAACAAATTTCCTTAAGTCCACATATGATTCCCTTGTCATGTTAGGAAAACCATATAGTGACTCTATATGTCTTAGAGCAATGAGCTTTTTATTTTCCTTCAATAATGCCCGAGCCTCTTTATAATTTGCTGATGGAACCTCCAAGGAATGGATAACCTCAGCTGCCTGACCCTTTAATACACCTTCCAAATAGTAAAATTTTCGAAGATCGGTATTAGCATCCACAAGTCCTTTGAATGTGCCATGAAATTCGAGCCACTGCATGAAAAATCAATAAAAACATGGAATTTCCATAGCAGGTAATTTTACCTCTGGCTTAGAACTAGATAGCATCGCTTGTGCATGCGAGGATTCCCCTGTAGTTGATGTAGGACCTGACTTTCCTGACGAAACCGAGATAGGACAAAATAAGCGGGCCACCCTGTACAGTTTCGAGTTGAGATTCCAGATTGACTTGAAATTTTTTGCAAGAGCCAGTTTTTAGTGTCACTTTACTCAAAAACTCATCGGAGAAGCTTTCACAACTGTGCAGGTTTGAAGATTTGAGTTATACGGCAGTAAACTTTCAAGCGGATGAGGTATTATTTTTACACGTAGGATTTTTTTTGGTAAAGCAATGTTCTAGTGTTTCTTTCCCAATTTACACAAAAACTAATAATCAGAATAGCTTTTGGAAATTTCCAAACTCTATTATACGGTATGTCTTCAGAACTGATATTTCTTGTTTTTCGCTGTGTATCTATAGCCATAATTATTCAAATTATCCTGACTGTGTTAGTTGAAATTGATTTGGTTCACCCTATATCAATATTAGGAAAACTTTGTTTTTGGCTGGACTATTATTTATTTCTCTCATGGGCCTTTTTTTTCCTGCCAAAACTCACTGAAAAGAAACTAAGGAACAATAGCTAATAACGGAAGAGGGCAAATAAAACCACAAAAGTGGGTTCTAAAATGCAACGCGAAGTTTTCCCGCTCAACCGGATCTCAGAGTATGAATTTTAAAGTGTTCTATTATAGCTCACTCAGATAACTGGAAATGTTTATTATTTTTCATCCACTTTATAGGGTTCTGCTTTGCATTTTACTAGGATGCAGCTGAAGATTTAAGGGGATTATGCAAATGCGAGGATTTTTATTATTTGCCGAATTTTAATTCGCTACTGGAATAGGAATATAGCACAGTGGATTATTTTACAAAATATTTTATTAAATTAGAGTGGCTTAAAAAATTGAATCATTTTGCTTTGAAAAACTATCGTAAAGCATGATGTTCTGTAAATTTAATTAAATATTTTTAAGAAAACCTGGGATCTTTTGTTCATATTTTTTTATGCTCAATATGTTCTCTTTATTTGAATAACCAATGATAATAAAATCCATTGTTGCCAGAAGGTTCTATATTGTTAAATCCAATCTACAATTTATTATCTGTAGTGAATAGGACTCACTTCCTATTTTAAGTTTGTCCTTAATAGAGTGTCTTTTTCTGATACATTTTGACCCAATGACAGTAGAAAGTAAAAGTTTCAGATTTGAAATCATTGAGAACATTAGAGACATTGAGGAAAAACGATTTTTTTTTTCAAGTAAAACTATACCTAATACCTATGCGTAATTTTTGTGACCTACAAAATTCTCAAACTGAAAATTTCCAGAATATTTTCTCGATAAACTCGCTCTAGAGTTTCAGGTTGTTTTGTTGTCTTTATTGTTAAAACCAATATCCATGCATAAAACTTTATGGGTTTTTGTTATTAGCGAGCCAGCATCACCATCAGCACAGTTTTATTAATATCGATTTCCGATTTTTGTAGATATACGTTGGTAAAACTTTAGTGTTTATTTTGTATTAAAATTTTATATTTATTATCAAAATTTCTAGGAGCCTGGATCTGAACAGCATAGTTTTGCATGACAGTGTAAATATATTCGTAAATTTTTAGGAAAAATAAATTATTATAATCAGTGAAAACCTATATATCTAATATTATGACAATGACAATAATTATGGTGGAAAAATATTGAAACATTAATTTTACTTCTTCCAACCAAGGTTTCTGTACATTACATCGCAAAATAAAGACTCAAAACTATTTAGCCCCTTCTCAAGATCCACTCATCCAGCATCACTATTATCTAGATCCTGTTTCTCTCTGTTCCTGTTGTAAATCTAATTCCATTACTGATCTACTACCTAGCACTTTTATTCTAATTCAAGAGCTCATAATCTATTAGTGTATACACTAAATTCTTTGGCAATTAGTGATAGTATGTATTTCCAAGGACGTAGTTGTCAATACATTGAATAATGGTTAGCAGTAAAGCAGCAGCGTCGAATTACAATAAGCAACCGAACCGAGCGATCATTGCACGGGCAAAGGGCAGATGCGGTAGCAAGTAGCAAGATTTACATCCGCTTTGTACCGGTGCAATCCTTTATCAGCGGTTGTCTGATCGCGTTTGCAGCTGCAGATTTCCCGGTCCTAGTCTGGTTTTATAGCGGCTAATGAACTAAATGGCGGCGTTATCTCGACTTTCATACCGCATAACGTGAGCTCGTAATGAGTTTAACCCATTTCAATCCAAACATCCGAGTTTACGGATTTTTTAATGATTGTTAGAAAAACTCGTTTGAAATAATAGAGATATCGTAGCTATTCAGGTGTATGTGTGTTCAGTTATTACCTTGGAAAAGTAATTTGAAAACACAACTTTACTTATTATAGCTTTAGTGCTTATCTGTATTTGTTCAAGTGATTATATACATAAAAGATTTTTCTTTTCGGAACAAAAATGGTTCAAAATACTTGATACGAGATTTTACTTTAAAAAAAACAGGCTAACATAAAGCACATTTTTTAATAGGATTTTTAAAGTAGATACCCTATTTGGCATTTGAGTTAGAAAGTTTATTAAAGGATCTTTTTTTGAATGTTCAAACACGCCAAAACATGGATTAAACCAGTGCACTTATCAAGTAAATTTTTCTACAAAGTTTAAAATAAAAAATTGTGATGCTGTGCCTCAAAATTCATATTACGAAAATTCTTTCTAAAGCTGAATTTCGTGCTCGGCATGTCTTATATACTTCCTGTCATCGCGGATTCTCACAATATTGAAAACTTTTATCATTTTCATTTTCGCGAAGAAACAAAAGGGTGTTTACATAATGGGCCAATGATGAAATATGAATTTATTTTGAAGAGCAGTTGAAAGGTTGGCCATATTTGACACTAATTTAGTCTTTGGCCATATTAATTTAGCTGACTTCCACAACAACTGCCTTAACGTAATCTAACCTTGCTTTTTAATTCAATGACAATAAGATTCATAAATGAATGAGAGTACTTTTTCAAACTTAAATAAATTGTATCTGACAAGAGAATAACACAAAAAACAACTTAACTGTTCGCAAAACTACATCACTATTATTGAACTACGTCGTGGGCAGCTTATAATTCGTTTCAAGCCTTCTCTTATAATAAAATTCGCTTGTACTATCCATCACTTGGTCTTTGTTCTAGACTTCTTTTGAATTTGTATTTCATAACATCCACTCTTCATATTTAACGTTGTATACACCTTAAATAAATAAATTTTATTTTCCATTAGTACAATATAACAATTGTATAGGAATCGTCAATAGATAGTCTCTAATGAATGAGATACAGTACAGTACAATAAAAGTGCCGGCAAATATTTATATGTTATATCACAAGAGCTTTAAATTTAATCGATTAAACTATTCGAAATATTTTGAGCATGATTTTATTTAAAAGTTATTGTGCATGAAACTATTTGCCAAAAAGCAAAATGATGCAAAAAATATTTGGATAGTTTAATCCATTTAAATTTATAAGGTCGAGTGATATACGGCTAGATTATTTCCTGAATAATTGGGTTTAAAGTCAGCAACAAAGAGTTTCATTTATGATAAAATATCAGAATATTTCCTCGAATATTTCTATCAAAATTCTCTCAAAGAAGAAAAACAAAAATTTAATCGTGAATAAACAGGTCTTGTGCAATAATCACTTATGTAAATAAAATGCATTCAAAAAATAACGTTGTCTGATTCGTCTATTATGTCATGAATGAAATAATCACAATTATTAACCAGACAGGTGGCCTAAGACTATTAAAAACATTAAAAATTAAAACAACAAGTTCGTTCACACTGTGCAAAGTCTTGTTAATCAAGTATTCCTTCAACTTACGTCTAAACTATGTAATATTTTTAGATTGTTTTATATCATCTGGAAGCGCATCAAAAAACTTAGCCCTTCAAAAAATTTGGGCTGTTTCTAGTGATCTCCAGCCTAAATCTTAAGATTTGGAAATCTTTTGTAAACCTAGTGTTGTGATCGTGAAACACTTCACTACACACAAAAATTTCCCCATTAAGGAACACATAAACACACATTTCATACACAAACAAGCCCGGTACTGTAAAAATATTGTCAACTACTGAAGTAAATACCACTCTGTGCATCAAAATTACTAAAATGTGTCGACGAGTCAGCATTTATCTATATATATAAAACACAGTTGTGTTGGTATTTGAGCACTTATAACTCGAGAATGGCTGGACTGATTTTTATGATTTTTGCTTTATTGGATTTGTCTTTGTCCATCCTAAAATAATAAATCGAAAAAATCCAAAAAAAAAACAAAAAAAAAAATTCTCTATTTTACTTATTTATGAAAAAAACTCACTAAGCCCGCATACGGCGCCATCTCTTATAACCGATACCAAGTTTACCGTCACATTTTCATTGCAAACCATGTGGATTTTATTGTCACACACTTTGCACAAAAACAATTTGAGGAAAGCACTTTATTTTTAATTGTCTTCACAGTAAAAATGTCCAAAAATAAATAATAGAATGACAATGTTTTAATTGTGTATTTTATTTTGTTGTTGTTTCGTTCATTCCGAAAGGGCGCGAACTGGTCTTCCTGTCATTTCTTGACGCTTGACCATTGACGTTCTGTGGCTAAGTTCCGTTTCTCCTCTTAGGCATCCCTTGACAGCCGTGTTCCGTGCCGACTGTTCGGAGTGCTCCGTCCGGCTGGTATCGAGTGGCAGAGAGCCAGGTTATGAGTCCGCCACAACCATTTTGTATACGGCGCCATATATGATAGGTACCTAGAACGAAGCTCGCCGTTGCGCGGTAATTTCATTGCAGATACAGTAGAACAGAATACTGCTAAGGAACTGGAGCTATTCTGAACAGAACTATTCCACTATTCCGATCAGATAAAGTAGTGCAGAAAGAGTAGATCAGATAGAATAGTGCAGATACAGTAGAACAGATGGAGTATTGCAGTGCATGCAGTGCATGCAGTGCAGATAAAATGAAACAGGGCTGCGCTGGAGTTTTTTTTGTTTTCTTTACATTTTTTGAACATTCCTGTGCCTGAGTTTATTTATTTGGTGGTACAGTTTATAAGAATAATGCCCACAAGATGCCTAAAAAGGGATGATGTAAAATTTTAATTTTAGGTGACTTCTGATCCAGAGAGTAAAAATTAATTTTCTTCGACCAAAGCCAAATTCACCATCGAAAAAAACTGAATTTAATTTAGTTAATAGATACGTTAACACAACATTTAATAGGTATTTAATAATTCAGAGAAGGTACGAAGTTCGCCGGGTCAGCTAGTTTGGTATAAATACAGCGCCGAAATCCATTACCGGCAGACTAAAGCTAGTGCGAACTACCTCTAATGGGAAAAGCCCCTCTAGCTAAGTCTCCTCCCAGTGCAAACTACCTTTAATGGGAAACGCCCTTCTGGACCTGTCTCAAAGCCAGTTTCAGACGAAGACGATTACGTAATTCCTGTGGGTGTGCTAGCTCAACCACTGGTTGTGCTAGGTTGTCCTAGCTATAACCCTGCTGTGCTAGCATTTTGATTAAAAAATATCGACTGGGGGTGGGGTAACTTAACGCATCCCACGGCGCATGGATTTTAGTTTAGAGATAATGTTCCCGGGTTCGATTCTCTTTGAAGGCAATAATTTTTTTTTTCAGGTTTTTTTTTTCTTTAGGGTTTTCATTTTTCTTTTAAAGATTATCAAGAGGATGGGTTAGTTTGGGTTAGTTTCGATTTGGTCTGTTTCGTTTAAAATACAAACAAAGGCTAGCTAGCACTTATCACGAATTACAGAGCTCCGCCTGTCTGTTCCTCAGACTCCTCCCTCTTTCGGAAGACGATTATGTGATTCCTGTGGGTGTGCTAGCTCAACCAGGTGAAAAATATTAACTGGGGAGGGCTAGCGTTAAGTTGCCCCCCCCCCCCCCCCGACTTAACGCACCCTTGGGTGACCGTGGGACTCGCCCTCAAGAAGTTAATTCTTTATTGTTAAAAACACGAGTTTTGGAATGATAACTGTCTAATAATGGTTTAAATAAACCGTGAAAATTTCATTGAAATCGGCCAAAGCTCTTTTGGGTTATTAATAAAAAAATATTTTTTTTTTTGTAAAACTTAGCACCCTGTATCTTGGAAACAAAGCGTTTCCGGACCTATATCCATAGGAACTTTTTTAATTATTTTCATGAATATTATCTGCTCTTGAAGTTTGTAACACCCTTTCGGAAACACCTTGTATACTAAACGCAACTGGAACGGCAATGAAACACAAAATTGTATAGCCTTATTGGTTTTGTATGCCCATCCTTGTCTGACGCAGTATACATGACACGGTCAAAGACGAAGATACTTCCCTTGTACACAACGTAGGTATATCCATCCTTGCTTGACTCATACAGTATGAATGATACAGACAAGGACTACAGTCTGCTTTTCTTGACAAAAAGGAGACAACCTCACCAATACCAATGGTGTGCAAGTGAACATTTCCTACCCCTTTTCTCAGAACGCTGTTGAGAATCACGACCTATCGAACAACTTCCCAAAAACAAATGAAAATAACCTCAACCCGGAGCATGAAATACCGAAATATATAGGGGACAGGGGATAACAGAAATAAGTAGTTTAAGACAAGTGTATGACACTCTAAGCAGCCTAACAAGATTATGCATGAATAGATTTTGATACATTTGCGAGACTCTCTAACGAAACGTGATTCGAGACATGACTCGAGGCTGCGAGATATGACTCGAGACAAGAAAGACTTCTTATTTCATCGGCGAGACGAGACAAGACTTTATGAAAGTCTCGTCTCGTTGGCCTCGTGGGACTCACTGCTATGTCATATAGAGTTTCATTGAATATTCCAATAAGAATTTGCTCACGGGTTCTTGGAATGATGATTCAGGTCCTCTCAATGATGATGTAGGTATAATTTGAAACGGGTATTGGAAATCATTTTTCGAATGGTGTAGTTTCAATTTCACATTTCTGATCATTGTTGGATTTTGGAATTTTACATGGAATACAAAAATTACTTTAGGAGCTTTCTAAATATCGCTAATTGAACACTGAGATTTTGGCAAAAAGAAGGCAACAACAGCTAAACGTTTTAATTTAGAGCCAAAACGCTTTCATTTGGCACAAATTTACGTTGTTAAACGTTAAATGTTAAAAACTCCTCGCTTTGGTTGAGTACCTACTTTCAGAAATTTTAGCACATATGAAGAGTTTTGCATAAGAAAACATGATTGAAGGGATGCTGTATACAATTTTTGTCATACATAGTAAAAAACCAATTATAGTTGTAAGAATATTTATTTTGTATAAAATAATTTAAAAGTATATAATTTCATACATTAGGTACATGTACCTACCTACCTATAATTAATGACAATTCTCATTATGTTCTGGATGACCCTTGATGCAGTTAATAAAATCTGTAGGCTGCAGCGACCCTGTGCATATTCTATGAACGGCAGTGAATAAGGGAAATCTGTAAAATGAAAGACATTTATGATTAAAGACCCTGACAGTTTCAAACACCAGAAAATTGAATTTTATTATATTATAAGGATACTGCAAAAATACGTTTAGTTTATTGGAATTTTCCAGAAAATAACGTTCATGTAACGTAAATGTATTTCTCATGGAAATGAAACCTCAATTTTGATTTGAAATTGAATAATTCCCTCCTCAAAGATATGATCAGGATTTATAAGAATTACTCATCATTTATAAAATCCTAATATATCAAATATTCGAAATGTGATAAGTTTTGCTCATATCTGCTCGATTTGTTCAAATAAATCACTCACTTGTCTTCCATAGATCTATTATTCAACATAAAGTTGACTTCGTCGGCAGTAATGGGTCCTTGTAACTTTTGCCCGTTCAACATCTCATCTTCCAACTGCTCGAAGGGCTTACCAGTTTTCACAAAAGCTTCACTCACTTTCCTATTCCTTCCCCCATAACAAGTCGTAATGAGATCGGCGACACCGCAACTCTGGAGGAAAGTCGACAGTTTGCCGCCAGGGTAAAACTCTTGAACAAATTTTACCATCTCCATAAGTCCCAATCGGATTACAGCAGCTTTAGTATTATCTCCCAATTCTAGCCCATCGGCAAAACCAGCACCACAAGCAACAATATTCTATAATATTAAAAAGAAATATTTTTCCATTTGTAATGTTAAAAATCAAAGTTACCTTGAGGGCACCACAAACTTCTACAGTGTCTGTGTCATCGACAACCACCACTCGAAAATAGTTGGTTTGGATGATGTCTCTTAGTAAAAGTCCGTCAGTTGTGTTCTTGCAACCGATGGTGGTTTCACAGAACATTTCATTAGCTACTTCATTAGCCAGATTGGCACCCATGAGAACAGAGCAGGGTACTTCCAAGTGATCAGCGATGATGTGGGAAATTAGTTCAATGCCACCACCTTCGGCACAATCAAAACCCTAGAAAAATTGATTCTGCTTAAATTCAATTGGTTCAATAGGAAAAAACTATTACCTTTATTAAAGATAGTGCAATGGCTGATGATTTTATTTTTCCAGAAAGGGTAGAACATATTCTTTTGATGAATTGATGGGGTACTACAAATACTAGGATGTCAGCATCTTTGGCAGCTTCGACAACGTCAGGAATTGCAATCTGAAATATGGAAATCATATAATATCTATCAAAATAATTTTGGTAATTGTAGAGGATTTGTTGAATAATTATAGGTATATAATATTTTTACATTCACCAATCAAATAATAAAACAAGAATTCTTACAACATTGGAAGGCAGCTGATGACCTGGCAGATATTTTACATTTTCGTGAGTTTCGTTTATGATTTCAGTTAGTTTTTTGCCATCAATAAGTTCCTCGTAAACGTACATAGTAACTTCATCATTTAAATGTTCCAGGCGTGCGGCATTTGCTCCAATAATTTTGGCCATTGCTGAACCCCTAAAAAGTACAATTACCTATTATTCTTTAATGTTGAGGAGACACAAATTGGAAATTGAAAAAGCATTCAAATTCAAGTTCAAAACAATAATAACTATTAGATTTTATAGTTTGAATCAAAAAATCGAATAAGTACTTAAAAGCAGTATTGTCAGATGTCAAATTTAAAATTATCAGGATTTGAGAACAAAATTATCAGATTCCAAGAAAAATTATCAGAAAAAGTTCCTGTCAACTTTTTTGACTTTTTATCTCTATTTTCATTATTCGGGTTCTAGCTGGGACTCTGGCAATTGTAGCTCTCAATAAGAGCTTCAAAAAAGGTTATTCAAGACTCCGAGCCCAAGCGCTTCGTTTTCAAGATAATCCGCCTGGAAGCTTTTGCAAAATTTGAGAAAAAGTTTTAACTTTGAGCCTCAATATCTTCAAAAGTAATTAAGATATAGAATTGAATTTTATTTTATCTTGAAGATTATTTAATTCTGATTCAGAATATATAATCTTACATCATATTTGTTATAATAATAACCGCACCAATTTTGTGAAAGAACATCAGATTATTGAAATTTTTTGAGTCCAAAAATTGCAAATATCGTTTTTATTTTTTTACAAGCCTTAAAATCCTAAAAACAAAGTTGCGTAAATGCTTTTCCACTAATTTTCACCTCCTCTTTTGATTAGTGAAGTCAAAAATTGCAAAATCCAAAAATTTAAAAATTCGAACTTTTCCATGGAAATTGGATTTTCAAATATTTCAAATGCTTGTATTTTGGAAACCAGTGAAGTTATTGGCATAAATCTTTTGCCCAATTGTAGCTCTCAATCAGGGCTACAAAAAAGGTTATTTAAGAGTCCAAGCCCAAGGGCTTCGTTTTCAAGATAATTCGCCTGGAAGCTTTTGCAAAATTTGAGGTGAAGTTTCAACATTGAGCCTCAATCTCTTCAAAAGTATTTGAGATATAGAATTGAATTTTATTTTATCTTGAAGATAATTTAATTCTGACTCAGAATATATAATTTTAGATCATATTTGTTATAATAATGACCGAGTAATCATCAATTTTGTGAAAGAATATCAGATTATTAAAGTTTTTTGAGCCCAAAAATTGCAAAAATCGTTTTTATTTTTTAACAAGGCTTTAAAACCCAAAAAGAAAAGTTCCGGAAATGCTTTTCTATTAATTTTAACCTCTTCTTTCGATTGGTGGAGTCAAAAATTGCAAAATCCATGAAAGTTAAAAATTCGAATTTTTCCAAAGGGATTTGCATGGAAATTTGATTTTCAAATAATTCAAAGGGCCATATTTTGAAAACCAATGAAGCTATTGGCATAAATCTTTTGCCCAATTGTAGCTCTTAATAAGGGCTACAAAAAAAGTTATTTAAGATTCCAAGCCCAAGGGCTTCGTTTTCTAGATAATCCGCCTGGAAGCTTTTGCAAAATTTGAGGTAAAGTTTGAACTTTGAGCCTCAATATCTTCACAAGTATTTAGGATATAGAATTGAATCTTATTTTATCTTGAAGATAATTTAATTCTGATTCAGAATATATAATTTTACATTAAATTTGTTACAATAATAACCGAGTAATCAGCAATTTTGTGAAAGAATGTCAGATTATTGAAATTTTTGTGAGCCCGAAAATTGCAAAAATCGTTTCTATTGTTTAACAAGGCTTTAAAACCCAAAAAAGAAAGTCGCGAAAATACTTTTCTACTAATTTTAGCATCTTCTTTCGATTGGTGAAGTCAAAAATTCGAAAAACTGAAAATTTAAAAATTCGAAGTTTTCCAAAGCATGCATGGAAATTTGATTTCCAAATATTTGAAAGAGCCATATTTTGGAAACCAGTGAAGTTATTGGCATGAATATTTTGCCCAATTGTAGCTCTTAATAAGGGCTACAAAAAAGGTTATTTAAGACTCCGAGCCCAAGGGCTTCGTTTTCAAGATAATCCACCTGGAAGCTTTTGCAAAATTTGAGGTAAAGTTTCGAAATTGAGCCTCAATATCTTCAGAAGCATTTGAGATATAGAACTGAATCTTACTTTATCTTGAAGATAATTTAATTCTGATTCAGAATATATAATTTTAGATCATATTTGTTATAATAACAACCGAGTAATCAGCAATTTTGTGAAAGAATGTCAGATTATTGAAATTTTTTGAGCCCAAAAATTGCAAAAATCGTTTTTATTTTTTAACAAGGATTTAAACACCCAAAAAAAAAAGTTGCGAGAATGTTTTTCTACTAATTTCAACTTCTTCTTTCAATTTGTGAAGTCAAAAATTGCAAAATCCAATAAAATTTAAAAATTCGAATTTTTCCAAAGGGGTATGCATGGAAATTTGATTTTCAAATAATTCAAAGGGCCATATTTTGAAAACCAATGAAGCTATTGGCATAAATCTTTTGCCCAATTGTAGCTCTTAATAAGGGCTACAAAAAAAGTTATTTAAGATTCCAAGCCCAAGGGCTTCGTTTTCAAGATAATCCGCCTGGAAGCTTTTGCAAAATTTGAGGTAAAGTTTGAAATTTGAGCCTCAATATTTTCACAAGTATTTACGATATCGAATTGAATCTTATTTTATCTTTAAGATAATTTAATTCTGATTCAGAATATATAATTTTACATTAAATTTGTTACAATAATAACCGAGTAATCAGCAATTTTGTGAAAGAATGTCAGAATATTGAAATTTTTTGAGCCTAAAAATTGCAAAAATCGTTTCTATTTTTTACCAAGGCTTTAAAACCCGAAAAGGAAAGTTCCGAAAATGCTTTTCTACTAATTTCAACCTCTTCTTTCGATTGGTGAAGTCAAAAATTGCAAAATCCATAACATTTAAAAATTCGAATTTTTCCAAAGGGATATGCATTGAAATTTGATTTTCAAATAATTCAAAGGGCCATATTTTGGAAAACAGTGAAGCTATTGGCATGAATGTTTTGCCTTATTGTAGTTCTTGATAAGGGCTACAAAAAAGGTTATTTAAGACTCCGAGCCCAAGGGCTTCGTTTTCAAGATAATCCACCTGGAAGCTTTTGCAAAATTTGAGGTAAAGTTTTAGCTTTGAGCCTCAATATCTTCACAAGTGTTTAGGATATAGAATTGAATCTCATTTTATCTTGAAGATAATTTAATTCTGATTCAGAATATATAATTTTACATTATATTTGTTACAATAATAACCGAGTAATCAGCATTTATGTGAAAGAATGTCATATTATTGAACATTTTTGAGCCCAAAAATTGCAAAAATCGTTTTTATTTTTTTACAAGGCTTTAAAACTCTAAAAACAAAGTTGCAAAAATGCTTTTTCACTAATTTTGATTTCTTCTTTTAATTGGTAGAGTCAAACATTGCAAAATCTAAAAATTTGAAAATTTGAATTTTTCGAAAGGGATTTTCAAATATTTCAAAGGGCCATATTTTGGAAGCCAGTAAAGTGATTGGCATGAAACTTTAGCTCAATCTGGGACTAGTATTTGGTGCTGGCACCAGTACGTCAAAACATTGAAAACCAAAAACCACCTTCAATTTTTCAATAAATTTTTAATTTGTAACTAGAAATTTGAAAAATCTATATTGAAATAATTGTAGTTTCAATAAATTATGGTAGATTAGCTTGTCATTATCGATTATTGAATCGTAGTCAAAATTATGGTAGAATTCGATAATTATCGGGTCATTGGCAACACTGCTTAAAAGTTTATACTTACCAATTTCCACTTCCGATGATGCAAACTTTTGAAGTTTCAGAAACCATTTTTAGAAGTTAGAGAAAAAATTGAGCACAAAGAAAAAGCTGAAGTGAACAAAACAGAAATAAAGTTCAAACTGATATCGACAAAGAATTTGCAGAGTTTTTAAATGCAATTCAACGGAGATAAAAAGGGGGTAGCTGATATGAAATGTCTACACAAGCAAATTCAGAATGGAATTTTTTTGCCAATAATACCTAATCATTAGGATTGAAATGTTTGGGTTAATCGTTTAGTAATGATAATGTTTATTTGAATAAGTCAAAGCGTTATCTTGCGAGTACTAATTAAGCTTTCACTAAATTAATAATTATGTAGATACTTTATTTTCTACAAATTGTTGATCATACCGCAGATACGCTTTTAGATAATATGATGTTTAATAATAGATACATTATCGAATAAATGTAATTCAACATTGTAGTGATATAATTCAAATTGTTATGTTACCATATGCAATATGGGCTTCCCATTTTTCTATACATGATAGGTAGTCTGAAACATTATTCACAAGCTGATCAAAAATCGTTTCAGATTTAGATTTTGAAGTTGGAAGCACAATCCTGAGACCCCTTTTGAAAATCTGAGAAAAAAAGTTGAGCGTCTTATGTTTCCTCAATAAAATAAATGAAGATTGAATAAATCTTTCCGAGATAATAATGAATATAACTATCTGTTAACATAATCAGTTTTTTCTTAAAATTGCTACTGTAATTTTTGAATAATATGTCCATTGTATTCAATATTTTAATACAAAATTCCTGAATTATGGTTTCCAAAGGCAAACAAATACTTATAAAGAAGACGTATGTCTCGGAAAACACAGGTAGATATTGAAATTCTATCATCAACACTCCGCCCAAACTTAATTTATACTTGAAAACAATTTGCGCCGAGGAGAGTTTCTAATATCAACACTCCCTAGGCTTGAGCCTCAAATAATAATAGAGTCTATCAACTTCAGACAACCCGCTGTGGACGATATTTGTTTATTTTTGTAAGCTTCCTTAATATTAAACATTTATTCCTCGACGGCAAGAGGAGATCAGATTAAGCTTTTTTATAAAATAGCGATGGTAATTTGACTGATGAGAAAAGTCTCACACTCACGCGCTAAAACTTTTGGTACTAGCTATATTTTTTCGACTTCAATACCAATTATTGTATCTACGATTTGTTTCAAAAAGAGCTATTCTCACATGAGCAGGAAAAGTTTTAAGAATATATTGGGAACGAACACTAAACACCCTTTACTTTAGCTGATCGCAGCTTGATTTATTTGCCACACTGGAAACTTCTTTTCATTAAATTTAATTACTAACTGGTTGATTGAGCGATTCTTACTTGGTAAGCGGCAAAGTTTTTCTGGAAGATTTATTTGAGAACAAATACAGATGAATAGTGATTGATTCCGCGAGACGAGACGAGAATACGCTCCCTCTCGTCTTGTCTTGGAGGTTCGACAAAAAATGAGTTTCTCGTTTCGACGAGAGCTCGGGAGAACTCGAGAAATTCTCGACGAGAATGCTGCCTTTCTCTCATCTCGTCTCTAAGTGACTTTTCGGAAAAGAATTGGTGCGTCGACTCGTCGAGATGAGACGAGACGAGAATCTCTCATCTTGGCGACATCACTACATGGAAGCTTTGCTGCTGAAGAATGATCATTGCGATGTTCCAGAATTTCATATGTTTCCATAATGCTTTTATACCCAACTAGTTTAGAAAACTTTTGGTGTTCAACCAAATCCAGCCATAAATTGCCATTGCCAGAAATTCCAGGAACGAGGATAATTGGAGCATAAAACAATAGTAATTCAAATTAATTTCGCCAACTAAAAAAATAAATGATTATTGATTGCTATTCCAACAGAAAGTGAAAATTTAATTCCAAATTCACAACACCGCCACCAATATTTGGCACAAAAACTAATGAAATCGGCCTTGGTAGTAATAAATCAAATCTGTAATAACCTCCTAGCAAGGGATAAAAAGCGGCGTGTAATCGAATTAAGCGCGCCAAAGTTTCACAAAATTGTATTCCACTGGATAAAGGAAAACGTTATTTTCCTGACCGATCAATTAAAACATCGCCGGGGAGGGGTTTGTGCGAAAACATGACCGCAATAAAACCACCAAGTTGGATTTTTTTCGGGCATTAATTACGCGAGAGAAAAAAATTTAATTTAGCAAAATTAGGCAAATCTTATATTTTTTTTTTTTTGGAATTATGGTTTCATTAAACTTTGAACTATGTTAGCAAAGCTGCGCAAAACTATGAGAGGTTCAAAACCGAGCTGGGGCAGAATTTTCGAGACGAGTGTCCAAAATAATATACTAAAAGTCCCATCCAATTTGACAATGGTAATTTTTAAAAAATCGCCACCATTTTAAATTTTTCAAGTTTTGGGATTTATTTTCAAAACATCCGGGATTTTTGAAAACTTTCAAGTTAGGTATATTTTTTAAATGTATAATTATGATTTTTTGAATTATTCTCTATACTTTGTATTCAGTTTAAAATTTGATTTGCAAATAATTTTATCCAAAAAATCCATGCCATATTGTATGTATAAACACTGACATGATAAATCCGTTAATAAATAAATGCTTACCACGATATCATTACTCACTAATGAGTATCTCTATGGTGAAATCTATAACTAAAAAAAAAAAAAACGAGCGAGTCTGCTAGTCTTTTGTATTGCAAAAATATCTGTGGAGCTGTTTTCTCATTTTTAAAGATCATTGTTGGATTTCTGTTGAATGTTTTCTCATTCTCAAAAACTCTTGGTGAATTTATTGCGTGGTTTCTCATTCTCAAAGATATATCTGTTGAATTGGTTGCCATTCTTTGAGAAACTGTCATTAGTTTTTCATTTTTTCATTATGATGAATCTTTGTTGAATCTGTCGTAGTTCCCCAGTCCCAAAGAATAGAAATCTTTGTTGAATTTGGCTAGTTTGTTTTTAATTTGCAAAAATATCTATTGAGCTGTTTTTCATTTTTAAAAGATCTCCCTTGGATGTTTCTCATTCTCAAGAATCTTTGGTAGATTTTTGTTGCTTTGTTGTTTGGTTTCTGATTTTCAAATATTTCAGTTGAATGTTAACTCATTCTCAGGAATTTATTGCGTGGTTTCTCATTTCTCATTACTGAAATCTGTTTCGTTTGAGGTCTTAGAGAAAATCGAGTTTGAAGTTTTGGACAAAATATCGACCAAATTTCAACTTTGAAGCTCAATCAATATCCCGGAAACTTCACAAGTTACAAAAACCAATTTTGCAGGGCTCATAAAGAATTTAATATATTCAATGATGCATAATTATTATAGGCAATTTTCTCAAATATCATTGAAGATATAAGCAATTATTCATGTCAAGATTCCAAATAATGATCAAAACGAAAAATTGGATTTCCTTTTTGGATTTTTTTCTCATAGAAATTTTCAAATTTAACTAATGTGAAACTTATTTCTGACTAATTTAGACTCGCTCCATCGATTTAAAAAGTCAGAATTGAGAAAAAACCAAAAATAAAAATTCTCAATTTTTGGTACTTTTTCCGAATCTTAAGGGTACCATTTTGAATTTTAATTTTCAAATCTTCAAACCTAAATATCTCGGTAAAAATTATCTTCAATTGCAGCTGTCAATAAAAGCGCCAAAATGGTGGTTCGCTGAAATCGTTAGCATTTACTAATTTACGGTTTTTGAGAAAATCGAGTTTAAAGTTTTGGGCAAAATGTCGACTAAATTTCAACTTAGCTCGTGAAGTTCAATATCTCAGAAGCTCCACGAGTAACAGTAACTAATTTTGCATGGCTTATTTAATACTCTTTTCAATGATGTCTAATTGTAGGCAATTTTCTCAAAAATATCATGAAGGATATGAGCATGTCAAGATGTCCAGTGCTGAAAATTAGATTTCCTTTTTAGATTTTTTTTCTCATCGAAATTTTCAAATGTATCTAAAGTTAGAGTTGCTTCTGACTAATTTGGACTCGCTTTATCGATTTAGGACGTCGAAAAAATCAATTTAAAACGGCAAGAAGGCCAACTTAAAACGTCGAAAAGACTTCCAAGATTGGAGAATAATTTAGGGTTAATAATTACCAAAATATGTTGACATTAGCTACCTACCGATAACAGATAACAATACTAAATTATCAATATTTGAAACACAACAACTATTAACAAAATTTTGAGAAGTTCATGCGACATAATAAGGAAGGACTTTAATGAGACATCGCTAAGACTGTCGTCGACTGGACGTCCAAAACATGTCTTCAATACGACGTTCTATTTTGGACAAAAATCGTATGAGACCGAAAATTCAAAAGATATTAAAGTCTATTTATCTACTAAATTTTTCCTAAATTTTTGCTTTCCTATACCTCAATTTTTTCTGTCTAAATGTTTGTCTATTCCCGGCTCTTGAATTGTTTTCTTCGAAATACCTCCAAACAAAGAAAATTCAAAAGCCTGAAATAGGACATAATAGCATAGTCATTAGGTCTACTTTATTAGAAGTGTTCCAGTCCCAGAAGGGAAAAAATCATGATAGTTAAGGTCATTACAGCCTAGGCTTTTCATCATTCACCTACCTCGAGACCTGGAGCCTTCTTGGCTTTCAGGCCTCGGGATTTCCTAGGGATTGACCTTATCCCTGGCTCACGAATTGTCTATTCCCGGTTCTTGAATTGTTCCTTCTAAATATCTTTACATGAGGAAAATTCAAGAGCCTGGAATAGAAACAACATCTAGGTACTTAAGTCTACTTATCTACTCCATTTTCCCTTAATGTCTGCCTGTCAATTCTCAAATTTTTGTCTATTCCCGGCTCTTCAAGAGCCTCTTAATACATAAGAGCTGGTTTATTGACTTTCTAATAAACTGTCAGGCAAGCTGTCAGGTAATGCAATCTGACGGATAAAAACGGAATATGTAATCCCATTTATCAACCAATTATCCAGTGACTAAAAGCATTATACAGGGTGTTCCGAAATTAATGCACCAAATTGTTATGGCATATTCCACGTCGAAAATGAACCCCAGTTACCTACGTAAACATATTATGTCCAGCAGAAACTCTGGCTTTCCGAGATATCGGATGTTGAAATTCTAAGAAAAAGTCCATGTTCCAAACCACTCTAGATATTTCATTAAAATTTTGTACACTGCTTTCAAGCAGCAAAAGACATTTTTTGATGTGAAAATATATTTTTTTAAAATTACCAGTGGCGTCCTACCAGATTTGTAAGAAATATTTTTTGAGAAAAAAATCGTGCGTCACTGCTTTTTCCTAAAATAAAAATCATTTTTGAAATCCCCATTCAATTTGCAACAAATTTGATCTCTACACTTTCTTCCGAAAGATGCACCATTTTAAAGTAAAAAAATAAAAAACCACTTTGATTTATGGCGAAATTATGATAAAAATGTTAAACATTAAACCTAAAGTTTCGAATTAGTTTTGTGACGTCACTGGTGTTTTTTTTTTTAAATATTTCATATCGGAAAATATCTTTGGCTGCTTGAAAGCAATGTACAAAATTTCAAAGTGGTATGAATTAGGATAAAAAAAGAATATTTTTTTTTCTTAGAATTTCAACACCCTGTATCTCAGGAAGGAAGCGTTTCCGGACATATGTTTATATAGATAACTAGGGCTTATCTTCGACGTAGAATATGCCATAAAAATTTGGTGCATTAATTCCGGAACACCCTGTAGATCTATAAATTTATCTCGCAGATAGTTACCAACAAGTTTATTTCAAAATAAATAAACCGGGCCTAAGTATAGAGAACTTTTGATGTTGGCGAATACAATTTCAATACAAAAACAGATCTGCGAAAAAGTCGTCTGATCCAAATCTATTCAAACATAAAAAATGCTGGATGATGTTTTCCAGCAGGTCTTTTTTCCTATTCCAAAAAACATCCCAAGCAGCAAAGGTTAGTCGTTATGACGTCGATTTTAAATAGATTCACGTTGATTAACCAAAATCCGGTGTCGGAAAGAGGTTGTAAAATATGACTTGTTTGGTTTGTCACGTAGTGGACGTTTATTTGACCATGACATTAATCAACGGGTTCAAAAGTTACCATGTAAAACCCAATATGACCCATTCAGGAAAAATACCCTGTATTAGGACGTCTATGAAGCGTCCATTTGACGTCGTTGAATTAGACGTATATTTGGGCAGTCTGGATCGATTGAAAAGTTATATGTACAGTGTGTCCACTCAAGTTCGCAGCATATGGGAAACTTTTTTATCATCAATTTTACGAAAAAAACTTATTCTTGAAAATATAAAATCAAACTATTAAAACTTGAAATAGCATGTACATGGTGGTCAGAAAATATTCTAATCACCCTGTACATACTATTTCAAGTTTTATTAGTTTATGTTATTTTTTCAAGAAGCAGAAACTTCTATAAAGAATAACTTTTTTTGTAAAATTGATAATAAAAAAGTTTCCCATATGCTGCCAACTTAAGAAGTGGATACACTGTATATCTACATAGTTAACCAGTATTCGTCGCCTTCACCGCGTAAGGGCGTATCTCAGAAATTATGAAAATTGAGTTACGTCTACCAAAAATATTGTAATATCATTCATGGTTTAGGAATGGCTTCTGAAACAACTGAACCTACTATAAAAAAATCAAAACTCATTCGTTGCTCTGGCTTTGTCATAGTGTGATCACATGAAATACCAGTTTAATAAAGGTCGCTGTCCTGAAAAGTTAGGTACAGTTATTGAGATACGCCCTTATGCGGTGTACAGTGGGTAACTACATAAAAAAATGATAAATGTTTTGCACTAAGTAGTTTTGGCAATTTTTGCCACTCGATTAACAATCATTCTCGAAAGGTTTTTCATTTTCAAAATAATCTGAAATTGGATGAAAGGATTCGTTTATCTCAATATTAATTGATGAATCATCACTGAAGTAAGAAAAAAAGGGACCAGGGTAATGTAAACATATTGTACCTTTCTTTTCTTATCCATTTTTATATTCGTCATTCGGCAGTAGACTATTGTGAAGGAATAAGCTATTTAAAAAATAATAATTTTTTAAGCTATTATCCTAACTGTCCCTCAAATCAGAATTTTGGTAAGCTACTTCTAGTTGAGCATGTTTGGTATTAGACTTTAAGTATTTGGCTGTAGATGTTTTCAATAAATTCCTCTTGACAAATGAAGTTGCGTTTCACTGATATCCAGAGCAACGAATCATGGTTTGATTATTTCTTTTTGATAATTGATGTTCCCCGGGGAAGCCGTACGCCATAATAAGTTAGGATCTCATTTGTCACACGATTATACTATTAAAGGTAAGTGTGTGGGGCACTACCGAATACCGGCGAGAAATAGTTGAATTATGATTTGCTGTTGGGTGTCAGCTGCACAACGTGGTTTCAAGTGAATTCACCCCAAGGGGCTTTGATAGAGTAGCTGAATTAGAGATCTCTGTTCGATGTTTCTCATTTTCAAGCATCTTTGGTAGGTTTGTTTTTTGGTTTCTGATTCTCAGATATTTCGGTTGAATGTTTTTCCATTTTCAAGAATTTCTGGTGTATTTATTGGGTCCTATGATTGAACGTTTACGTTATCCGTAACGTACATGTTAGGCCGAGTTTTAACAGTAACGATGCAAGTTCGTATGATGGAAAGTTTTTCATAACAGATTACTGTTATTTCCCACCTGTTATGTTCTAATTTAACATATCTCCTCAACAGCCGCGAATAACATGCCGTTAAGTGCTTAACGTTCATGTTACCAATGTTTTTTTATTTGTTTGGAGATCCTATTTTGAATTATGGGGTAATTAATTTACATAATACAAGAAGAGAATCAATTATCAAACTAGGAGGTACCTATAGGTTATAAGATTCATTGCTATTTTATGTTAATCATAATTATGAGGTACAAAACTTTAATAATTCACTATTTGAGGACTGAATTGGACACTCAAAGAAGGCATACCAGAGGTCAATTGAAACTCCTGATAAGGTTTTATTACTAAACTAGCTGACCCGGCGAACTTCGTTCCTCCTCTGAATTATTAAATACCTATTAAATGTTGTGTTGTCGTATCTAAAGTGCGTTTTTTTTAAAGATAAAAGTCAAAATGACATTATGTTGGCAATACAATGTAAAATTGTCAATGCTTTCAAAATTTTTATGTAGAAAAGGCTTGTATTGCCAACATAGTTACTAAACTTTTGAATTGGGGAATTATCTTTAAAAAAAAACAGATTTTATTAACTGAATTAAATTCAGTTGTTTTCGATGGTGAATTTGGCTTTGGTTGAAGAAAATTAATTTTTACTCTCTGGATCAGAAGTCACCTAAAATTAAAATTTTACATCATCCCTGTCTAGGAATCTTGTGGGCATTATTCTTATAAATTCTACCACCAAATAAATAAACTCAGGCACAAGAATGTTCAAAAAATGTAAAGAAAATAAAAAAAATCTCCAGCGCAGCCCTGTTTCATTTTATCTGCACTGCAATACTCCATCTGTTCTACTGTATCTGCACTATTCTATCTGATCTACTCTTTCTGCACCACTTTATCTGATCGGAATAGTGGAATAGTTCTGTTTGGAATAGCTCCAGTTCCTTAGCAGTATTCTGTTCTACTGTATCTGCAATGAAATTACCGCACAACGGCGAGCTTCGTTCTAGGTACCTATCATATATGGCGACGTATACAAAATGGTTGTGGCGGACTTATAACCTGGCTCTCTGCCACTCGACACCAGCCGGAAGGAGCACTCCGAACAGTTGGCACGGAACACGGCTGTCAAGGGATGCCTAAGAGGAGAAACGGAACTTAGCCACAGAACGTCAATGGTCAAGCGTCAAGAAATGACAGGGAGACCAGTTCGCGCTCTTTCGGAATGAACGAACCAACAACAAAATAAAATACACAATTAAAACATTGTCATTCTATTTATTTTTGGACATTTTTACTGTGAAGAACAATTAAAAATAAAGTGCTTTCCTCAAATTGTTTTTGTGCAAAGTGTGTGACAATAAAATCCACATGGTTTGCAATGAAAATGTGACGGTAAACTTGGTATCGGTTATAAGAGATGGCGCCGTATGCGGGCTTAGTGAGTTTTTTTCATAAATAAGTAAAATAGATTTTTTTTTTGTTTTTTTTTTAGATTTTTTCGATTTATTATCGTAGGATGGACAAAGACAAATCCAATAAAGCAAAAATCATAAAAATCAGTCAAGCCGTTCTCGAGTTATAAATGCTCAACACCAACACAACTGTGTTTTATTTATATAGATATACTAGACTTCCAAAAGTTCTAAAAGAATCGGTGCAGTTTATAATTGCAAAAATAAGGCAATATTCCTCAAAGACCAAGGATTTCATCCATTCCAGTTGAACTGAAGGTCTGAATTCTAAAAGTTTATTCTGAATTCTTAGTAGGTAGTTGGAGCTGTTTTTCATTTTATATGAGGCAATGGTTCTAGTAGTGCTTTTATTTTCGTGTACAAATGATGTCCACTCATCAGAGGGGTTTTCTTGCGTCTCGAAGTTTTGAAAAATTTTTCAAAACTAGTTTGAAACAGTTTCCCAATGACTTCATAACTTCTCGGCGCGAGAAAATGTTTCAAAAATATCGATTGGATTGTATTTCGGAACAGTTTGAACCAATTTTGTGTGACGTCATGGGTTTATGGCGAGAATATACACTATTTCAAACCTGTTTTGAACCAGTTTCAAAAAAGTGAACGCGAGAAAACACCCAGGGCATTAATATGATGTGGAAATGTCCCCACACTGGTTTACAGTTATTTTAGATAATCTTTTCGCCCCAATAAATTGAATAAAATGTAAAATAAGCTGCAAAAAAATGTAATTTAATTGTTTGTTATTGATATTTCAAGAAAAACGTCACTTTTGAAACCAAAGTGAAGCTAGGTACAAATACTTTCCTCCATTCCTAACAGCCAGCTTAACATTTTCTGTTATCGATTTCGTCAATCATACCGATATAACATCCATTGTTATTTTATATGTTATCTATTCCCTGTTAGCATAACATAACAGGTTTATGTTAATTTTAACGTAAACGTTCAATCATAGGACCCATTGTGTGGTTTCTCATTCTCAAAAATGTTGAGTTGGTTAGGTATCATTCTTGAGAACTTGTCTTGTGGTTTTTTATCCTAAAGATTAAAAAATCGTTGGATATGCTAGCTGTTTCCCATTCGCAAAAGTATGGCTTATCGTTTTCTTGCGCTTACTACTTTAAGTACTTTAAGGCCCGGTTTATTCAACTTCTGATAAACTGTTAAATAATGCAAATTGATGGATAAAAATTAGCCAGTTATCCGTCGACTAATAGAATTATATGAGGTTCAAAATAATCAATTCAAGTCACAATAGCTTTAAAGTGTATAAACCCAACTGAATAACTACACATACTTAATTCACAAATGAAGAAGACGAAGAAGATCTAATTTTATGTTAAAATTATTGTTTGTTTTTTATTTTAATGAAATTATTTCAGGTTTTCAACTAAAAATGCTCGTAACAACGATGGCATTTATCGAACTTATGGAAAACATTGTTTGTTTTGCGCTATTTTCATTAAAACCAAAATTTCCTATAGAAAATGTATTTATATTGATTTTTTTTTGACAGTTCCAACAGCCAGTTAAATTTTGTTATTTATTGTCATGTGACACAAATCACCCATTCATGTCAACATTATACTGAAATCAGCCCTAGGGTTGTTTTCACTCTATGACATTGCTGTCAAAAAAATTTCTATACAAATAACTCTCGAACATTGATAAATGCTTAATAATTTTATCACAATTTTCTCAAGCTTATTGCTTATGGAAAACAGACCTCCGCTAACGTCTGCGTCGGACTGTTTTCAAGCAACAAGTTTTCGAAATCTGTTATATTTTTTCGGCCAATTATCAATATCCTTGGGCTATTACTACTGACAATTTCTCAAAAAATTGATACTTTTTAAGATACTCATGTATAAACATATCAAAAAAATCATAAAGAACAAAATGGCGGCCATTTTTTTTCTAACTTGCCATTGCAATATTTCATGGGACCTTCAGTATACCTACATCTTCATTGAAAAACCCTTGTCTTTAATTTGTTCCATCTCAACCACATTAAAAAAAATTCTCATCAATTTATGCAACTTTGAAATAAATAATCAGGCATCAGACTACGAACAATAACAGTAGTATGATATTTTAACAAGAACCATTTATATTTCGAATGCAGCCGTCATACGAAATTTATTGTGCAATAAATCTAACTTTAAATGGTTTAATATCATGTTGGTTAATGTAGGCACCGAAAATTATTACTGCCCCAGATCAGTCATACCCAAATTCGGTATCTGTTTCAATTTTAAATATCGATATAAATGATACACTTAATAGTAGTTATTAGTTTAGTTCATCCAATTAATTATTTATCATCAAAAATTGAACATCTAAATGTATTTACAGGAGAAAAAAAAGACCAACAAATTACAAATACACAAAGCCACCAAACATCATAACACAAATTAAGGTCATTATCAACTTCAACAGCTCTATTGTTTCCACCTACTGTGTTGAATCAGGACATCACAGACGACATTAATTAACTTCATAACTGGTAAGCCAACTGCTGCCGATATTGACATTGTGTTCATTAAAACAAAGAATAGACCGCTTTAGACGGATTTTCACATGGATGATTGATATTTACGGCGAAAAATTGCAATACGTAATTTCAGAAGTGTCCTGTTTTACCTCTCAATAACTTGTAATCTAGCGAAAATAAATATGAAAGCTAATATGATTTATTGACAATTTTCCTAAGCTTCTGCAATAGATTCATGATAATTTTGTGAAGCCTCAAAAACAAAACGCATATAAATTAAAGCCATTTGAATCATAAAACCTTAAAAAAAAATTACCCCAGTGGGAATTATTTACTGCACCCAAACTTGTTCATATTTCACATGTAAATATTTTTTGTATGCAAATATACACCAGGGCACTTATGGGCTCGAAAAACATTTCTATTGGGCTGGCACAGGTTCGTTTTTATAAATAACTATAATTGCTGGTTAAAATTAACCCTAGTTTAAATAAGGGAAATATTCCCACTTGTCTTTAAGCAAAAATTAATGATTTAAGTATTCAACAGTAAGATAAGAAAAACCTAATCTAAGTCATAATCAATATTTGCCAACAAATAAATTCCAAGTAGCTTTAATACCTACCTACAATCTTTCATAATCTTCTATGGATGTTTATGTTATCAGAAGGAAAAACCACATTATACCATAAACACTGTAATTAAATTCTGAAATATATTTGAATTAAAAAATCGCAAGCATTTAAACATTATTCTCCAGATTAAAGTAACTATTAACCCTTTACAGCTACTTTTTCAAATAAAATTTACGGAAATCCGTACTTTGGCAATTTGCTCAAGAGTTAAGGTTAATCAATTACTTTAAATCCTTTTAAAGATTTTTCAAACGAGCTAATAGAAATTGAAAGTCAATAAAATTACAGTTTCAAAACCTTTAAAATGTTTCAATGTTTAATTACTACCCTTCTGTTTGTCGATCGTCGTTTCGCAGCTAATCATAATTGACTTTCAAAGACAATTAAATATCTCAGTCTGGATTTATAAATCCAGCTCTATGCAATTTTTTTGTACTTTGGGGATGGGATAGCATTATATTCTGGAGTAGTTTCACACACGATTTAATTTAGTTTAACCTATAAAAGCGGCAGTAACAGCCTTCAGGGCAGAGTCGAATCAGGTAAACAAAAATTCCTTCGAAAGCAATTTACACCAGCGCTTTTCTAGAGTTAGGTAAATATTTAGAAACAGCGCAAGCAGAAAATTGGAAATATATCTTTTTTTTTTTATTTGAGGCTTTTACAACTATTGCTGTGTTGGTTTGGTAATTGCTGTAAACTTGAGTGGTAAATTTAGAAATGAAAATCGTATTTTATCAAATATTGCTATGAATCTGATACCACAAGAGTGAATAATTTGAAAGCTTTGTAAGGTTAGGTTAGGTTGCGCTCATTCTTTTCTTCAGAGTGGTTTACTCCCAAATCTTTAACCTGTTCCTACTTACTACGTTTTGTACCAGTGCATGGTCTTTACGACGTTCTGTATTTCCATTGTATCTATCTTGCCCGCGTCTTCCAGGTCCTCCAGGACACTTTGCCTTAGGTGGTATTGGCGTTCCTCCTGTAGGGCTCGGCAGTGACGTAGTTTCATCCTCCTCAAAGCATCCTTGACATAATTCATCGGTTCCGGGGCCCCATTTATGGAGCATTGTCCTATGATTGCCACTTCTCAGCTGCTTTTCGATTTTTTATGCAATTTTATTAATTTCCTGGTTTTCTCTATAGCCACGTACGGCCACAGAGCTCATGATATTATGCAATAATTGCGATTGCTCCATTTTCTGCTGTGGTTTTGTCTACCAAATCCATCAACAGTTTTATCGTTGCTTGTGATGAGTCGTCTGTTTCAGCTTGGTCTTTTTTTTGGCCCAGTTTTGACAGTCCTTCTGCCATTTCGTTCCTTCCGAAATTAATATGTCCAAGAACCCAACTTACTCCGACGTTACTGTTTCTGATCAGAACAGGACAGTGCTTCCTGGCAGCTCATCACTATTTCTGAATTCAGTACATATGATTCTAGTAGTCTCAGCACTGATTTTCTATCCACATATGGTTACATTGCCCATCGCATTGCCTTCCTTAGCAATAGTTATCCTGCGTTTTCAATAGCAATTATTTTGGCACACAGGATGCTGCAATTATCGCATTTTGTTTTTGCGACATACATATGTATGGTATATGGCTATCTCATTTTCCCTATGTATAGGGACCCAAACTAACCCGTCCGCCTAGTGCGATCTAGTCCTCGTAAGTTAGAATTTTATTTGAAAAACAAAGTTAATTTAGTTATAGCGTAGCGTCTCTTGAGCACACTTTGTTTTCCAAATAAAATGGTAACTTCCGAGGACTAGATCGCACTAAGCGGATGGGTTATTTTGGGTTAGTTTGAGCAAGTCTGCATTTTCATGATCATTTTTGGTTTCAATTTGATGTCATAATGCAGACTTACTCAAACCAACCCAGGATAACCCGTCCGTCTAGTGCGATCTAGTCCTCGGAAGTTACCATTTTATTTGGAAAACAAAGTGTGCTCAAGAGACGCTACGCTATAACTAAATTAACTTTGTTTTTCAAATAAAATTCTAACTTACGAGGACTAGATCGCACTAGGCGGACGGGTTAGTTTGGGTTAGTTTTGAGTAAGTCTGCATTTTCATGATTAATATTGATTCGTGTGCTCAAGAGACGCTACGCTATAACTAAATTAACTTTGTTTTTCGAATAAAATGCTAACTTACGAGAACTAGATCGCAATAGGCGGACGGGTTATTTTGGGTTAGTTTGAGCAAGTCTGCATTTTCATGATCATTTTTGGTTTCAATTTGATGTCATAATGCAGACTTACTCAAACCAACCCAGGATAACCCGTCCGTCTAGTGCGATCTAGTCCTCGTGAACATTTTATTTACAGAAAACAAAGTTAATTTACTTATAGCGTAGCGTCTTCTGATCGCGCTTTGTTTTTTAAATAAAATGCTAACTTACTAGATCGCACTAGGCGGACAGGTTAGTTTGAGTAAGTCTGCATTTTCATGATTAATATTTATTCGTGCTCAAGAGACGTTCAATATAACTAAATTAACTTTATTCTTCAAATAAAATTCTAACTTACGAGAACTAGATCGCATTAGGCGGACGGGTTCTCCTGGGTTAGTTTGAGTAAGTCTGCATCGCGACATTAATTCGAACAAATAATGATCAAGAAAATGCAAACTTGCTCAAATGAACCCGAAATAACAAAATAACAAACTTGATTTTTTATTTGTTATACTAAACTGATTAAGTTGTGAGGTATGATTAGAGAAATCAGTTTCGATGTTCCTAGCAGACACCTGTTCTAAAGAAAAACTTAAAAATATGTTATCTATACAAGAATTTACCCTAGCTGGTCCATCTATAGTCTTTGAGAAACTGAAACCACCAAGCATATCGCAAAGTAGGACTGCCTCCCTCTGATTTGTATTAAAGTGGACATTGAAGTCCCCAGCCAGCGCTAGGTTTTTATTCATACCCCAGCCATCAAAGAAATCCTCCAGAACAGTTGAAGAGGTGTCAAACCTACCAGACGGAGACCTATGAACAGATAAAATATAAAATTTAAAACCCCTAACATGAATACAAGACATTTCAATATACTTACTTTCCAACATTAAAATCGACCTCCAGGTTTGTCAAACTAAATATGGCTGTACCATCACCAAGGTAGTGCTTCCTAAATGAGAATGCTGTGCATTAACAGTCCGTAATCTGTGCACTCTGTATCTCCTCCTCGCACAGCCAATGTTCAGTTAGGCAGACAATGTTGATGTCCTTGTCAGCAAGAAAAGCTTCTATTTGGCCTACTTTGCTCCTCAATGACCTTACATTAGCATGCAGTATTTGTAGTTCAACAGAGTCTTCATTAGTCGACTGAGCACAATTTTGCTCCACTTTGTCTGTCTGATTTATGGTATCCTCCTCACAAGTTATGCGATTCGTCGGATATTCATAAAAAAACTTACGGATATGCCTTTTTCCCACATATTAGGGTTGAGAAACAGGTCCGTACTACTTTCTTCATGATCTGTCGGTTGTTGACATTCACTACCAACCGGTTGGTTCAGGTCACGGCCTCGGCCTCGGCGATGGAATTTGGTTTTGTTCCCAGTGATGATGCGCCATGCAATTCAGCAGATGTCACCAGGTCGGAGTCTAATTTCAAGTTATCCGGTAAACCTTCGTGCGGCGTTGCCGTCTTTTGTGATACTTCCGTATGTTCTTTTGGAATTTCCGTACAATCATGGAATGTTTTGAAAATGAAATCGTCCAATAATGCCACTTCACCCCGTAAAGTTTCGCAATTGGCTTCCAAGGAACTATGGATGGTTTTCATCTTCTCAATTTTCCGATTTAACTCTTCGATTTCCTCTACCAATTCAAGCTCAGAATGTGTCTCAAGGCTAAGAAAATATCTCAGCGTCACCTGCACTCGGTATTAAAGTTCGGCGACAACCCTACGATGGACAGACGTCAATTCGAGCCTGTTGCAATGGATAAAGGTTGGAGCTCAGATAACATGGCTTTAGGGTTGATTGTAGCATTGCGTGGTCCTGCATTGGAACTATTGCAAACTCCAGCTTCCGAACAAAACTATGGAGCGCTTGTTGATGCGTTAAAGCGTCGGTATGGAGATCAATACCGACATCAGCTTTACGAGGTACAACTAAGAACAAGGCAACAACAATCCGCAGAACACATAAAAGAATTTGTAACCTGGTTGTCTGGTTACTTTGGCCTACCCGGAAGCAGCAGCAGAAATACGAGAATAATTGTTCTCGCATTTCTAATGCTGCGGTATCTAGTTATTGACCGAAAATTTTATATATGGATGTACAGAAAACGCTGCTCATAACTAAACCATCAATGAGCAGCCAAGCTCTAATCAAGGAGGCCTATAAGATATCGAGGCGGCCTATAAGATTACCAAACCAAATATTAGATATGTGTCGATTTCTGAAGAAAAAGAGCCAAAAGAGATATAAACCTCATTATGTTGAAGGAATTTCTGGAAGAATTACGGAAGGCAGTTATAAGAATCAAACTAGGTAACTTAAAAGGGAGCATTAAATGCTACCACTGCGGAAGAAGGGAACAAGTGTGATTGTAAAATATGTTTGAGATCTCGCTTTTCTTTTAATGACTCTCATCATTCAATAGGTAACTTGAACAAGCGCTCCGGATGTTACTGTTGCAGAAGAAAAGGACATTTCAGACGTGACTGTTGAGTTTAACTGAGATCTAGCTCTCTTTCTGTCTGTCAACCTTCGATTGAGAACTTGCATGTCCAGATCAGGCAAGAACTGGGTCCGAACTGATCAGCTAGAAAGAGTTCCTGTTAGAAGCCTCCGATTGAATGCGAATCAAGAACGGAGTTCCGTACACGAACAGCTGAGAAGGAGACAACTGAAAGAGAGTAACCTCGATCTCAAATCATTTTTCGAGATTAGGAAAGCCCGGGATAGATCGACGAAATGTAGAAAAGAAATATCCGGCAAGCGAAAAAAGAGAAACCAGAAACAAGAAGATTGGTACATTACGACTGATGCTAATTTAGAAGTTTAAAGTTATCTTTCAGACTGCCTCTCTGCGAATTTCCATGAAAAGGAGTGCTACGAAAGCACAGAAATGGTAGTCGTCAGCATCCCAATCAACAGGGAACAGGACCAGGTAGTCATTCGTCTAGTATCCATGACGTCAATTCAAGGGAACACGAGCAATGCATACATGAGGAAAGATCTGGTGAGTCAGGAAGGCAGAGAGGTCAAAGACACTGCGTTCAGGTCGCAGTCTACTTAGACAAGCATAGAGATGTTAGGCAAAATAAAAGATTACATCATTAGTGGTCTGAATGGACATAAGAGGAGGTATTACGTCTTGGTAGAGTCAGATCGAGACGATCTGATTTGAGAGGGAGGCAACGAAATGCCTCGGAAACCAGGCCGCGTACAAAATTCGGAGAATTCTATTCAAGTAGCGCACTAGGTTTTTCCAGATAAATCCCGAATACACTGTCTACTAAATAGCGTGTAGTAGTATTTAGTGGAAGCCAGTTTCCAATTTGATTCGTGTACGTTTCAATGAAATGTTTATATAAAGTCGATTGGCCTAATAAAAGTTTTTACTGTTTGTGAAGTGAGTTTTTAGTGAACCCGGAATATGTGACAATACTATGAAGTTCTGGCTTATGATTGAAGGTATAAAGTTGATGCAAATACCCTTATCACCAAATGATTTTTTATTACTTATGAATTTCGAAGAAAATAAGTAGCACAGTCTATTATATGAAAAGCATTATGAACCAGAAAAAGAATCAGGTTAACATGTATAAACAAATCTGACACGTTCCTGATCTTATATAATATTTACCCTGCCATAACAACGTTCAATTTTGGCAAAGATCCCCACACAATTAAGAGATCTCTTACCTAAATAGAAAACCCCAAAACACATTTTCTGTAACACATTTACGCTCTGTTTTTTGGCAAGGGTCGACATAGAACGAATAATGTGGGGGACAGCTGTTGGGGATATCGTCATTTCCATTATTGTTTTCCCTTCGCGGTCGACTGACTTAGACCCCAAATTGACCTAGAATGTTATTGGTCGCGTTTCTCTTCAGCGTGTCTCATTAAATTAAGGCGTTCATCAGATCAGCGATTTAAAAAGATACAATTAAAACAGTTCAATCCATCAAGCAGGCAGATGTTGGCACAAAAATTAGGAATAAATTATTTGATGATTCTACTTATTTCCAAATTTCAGCCTGCATACATCGTTATTATCCTAAAAAATATTTTAGCGAAAAAACATTGCAAGTGTCTTCATTCAGAAACATTAATATCTGATTCCAAACTCTACTAACAATTCACAATGTGATACTTTTTGAACACAAAGACAAAAAAGAAACTCACAGCTTTTCGAATTTCCAATATCCACTAAGACTGCAAAGTATCGGAAATGGGTTTCTTTTCAGAATCTAATTTCTAAGTACAAAAACTGCTACCCGATTTCAATACCACACGGTTCAGGAAGCTTCACAGCCTGAATTTAAAGAATCCTATAACCCGAGTTGACAACACAAAGCTATAAATTTATACAGCTTGGTGACCGAGATCGAGTTGATTTTGTAAACTCATTTTATTTGGAGTTTTTTTTTTGTACAACGTAGGACCGAAAAGGGAGGTTTATTTTTAAGTATCAATCGCTGGTCGATATCTGATTTTTGTTTGGGGGTAAACTAATTGCTAATTGAAGTAAATTGCAAATGATTTTCATCCAATAACTGTTTATAGCGAACAATCATTATATTATGTACATAGAGGAGAGAGTTATGATAATTTACCGAAATGATGAATATAGCCATAAATGGCAACTAAAATAATGTACTGAATGATAAAATACTCTTGGGAGTAATTAGTAGAATCGATAGATAGATAGTTGGAACCGCAAACGAAGCAATAATTATCTAAACATTATTTATTTACCATATATTTGGATTCAAATGGGAAATAGCTTTCGCGAAAACAAACATATCCAGACCATAAAACTTTTCTATTTGGAACACGATGGAGTTTGAAACGACTCTCTTAAGAATTGGCAAAATGCAAAAGCTTGAATTCAGTCGGCAAGAGAACCGAAATTTGAATGACAATTCAATTTCGCATCGCGTGTTTCTGAAAGAACATTGGATTAAGCTAAAAAATTCATTAATTTCTTTCACCAAGGCTTCTTGGCTTATTTCTTTAGTGCACACTTCACACACAAGTGTTATTCCTATACGAGAAATATTTTTTCTATCATCGGATTTTATGGATTCATCTCATTGATAATTATAAGAGAGAATAGTTAGGTAATTTTTTTCAAAGGTTAACGTACACCTAATATGAGATCTTTGGGCTCTATGGATTTTACCTATTCTCTGATAGGTTGTAGAGGATTTAATTCCTAACAACCCTTAAATGGGACGAAATCTTGTAGGTATTACAATATTTGAGATACGAGCGTGGAAAGATGAACTTTTTTGCGACTTTTTGTGTGGAGAGTATACCAAATACCTCGTGTTGCTAAATTCAGCTAGTGTAGGCACCGTTGTGGAATGGTAGAACAAGCAGTGTTGTTAAAATAAACAGGGTTTGACAAGCTGTGGTTTGGCATTGGCATTAGTGAATTTTAGTCACCGCATCCGTGGCGGTGCACCATTTTAATGAATTTAGCAACACGCGGATAGTGAAATACTGGTGCTACTGGTGTTTATCAGTCAAAATATTGACAGATTCACATATTTTACGTCACTAACGAATTGACCTTTTGTTTGGACGCCATATTGCGGTGCGCGAACATAGTTGTCAAAAGTTGGAAAAAAATTACTAGCGTACTGTCAACATTAAAAACAAAAGGTACTGAATAAATTACATTTAAAATTTAAATTTGCCGCCTATTACGAATGTTTTTGAGAAGAAAAGCCATCAATTTTAGCTTGTATTGGGCAGAATCGAGGGCAGAATATAAATAATAGAATATGTACCTACTATCTATACCTATTTACTTCCATCAATCAGAGAGAGAAAGTAAACAAACAAAAAGGATAGCGAGGATCAATCATTTAGATACTTTTGTTTCTAATGTTGACAGCCCGCTAGTAATTTTTGTTTTTTTCTTTTGGCAACTATGTTCGCGCACCGCAATATGGCGTCCAAACAAAAGGTCAATTAATGGGTACATTCAGGCTGTGTCAGCGACTGAGTTCAGCCACTCAGCAGGGACTTTATTCTCGAAACAGGGGAGCAGCGTTCTCATAAGAACGAAGGTTCTGTCTTCGTCATCCGTATTCATATTTTCATAACACTGACAATGACAGAGCAATCGTTCTCATGAGAACGCTGTTCCTCCGTTTCGAGAATAAAGTCCCTGCTGAGTGCCTGAGCTTAGCCGCTGGCACCGCCTGAATGTACCCAATGTCAACATAGGCTAAGGCCGGGACCGCACTGTGGTTAATGTTGGTGTCAATGCGTTCCTGGCCTTAGCCTACGTTGACATTTGTTAATGACGTTAAATATTTGAACCTGTCAATATTTTGACTGATAAACACCAGTATTTCGTATACTCTCCAAACAAAAAGTCGCAAAAAAGTACATCTTTCAATGATCATATCTCAAACACCGTAAAATCCATAGAGCCCAAAAATCCCATGTTATGTGTGCGTTATTCTCTACTCAACAAAATCTTCAATAATGATAATAATAATAATAATAATAATAATAATAATAGAGCTTAACCGTTATTACATTTCTGAATGACTTTCAGCTTCAAGCAATTCATAACACAACTAGTGGTTGTTAGAAAGATTTTTTCAGGTAATGACCAACGTGAATACAGGGACACTACGGTCCCTGTTTGGGAGTCGACCCACTGAGCAGTGGATTCAGACTTCCCGTGTCAATCTTTGACGCGTTTCGTCCTTGTTAGGACTCATCAGAAGGACATAGGCTGAAGCTCTCTGTCCCTGCTTGGACGCTCAGTGGGTCAATTCCCAAACAGGGACCGTAGTGTCCCTGTATTTACGTTGGTCATTACCTGAAAAAATCTTTCTAACAATTTTCATTGCCAACGAAACCAAACAGTGTAGTTCAACGCCGGTAGGGGTATTTGCCCTCGGAGTAGTTGCTTCTGACTGGTCAACGAAGTTCACAACTAGTGGTGTTATGGACTAGGTTATGAATTCATAACACAACTATTTTTGGTTATTTGGTCAAAGTTGAACCTGTAAAGGCAAAATGAAGATAGACACTGACTAATAAACGAAAATCATTGAAAAAACATTCTCATTTTTCGCTTTGTGGATAAAACGTTGTGCATCACACGTGCCCTTAATGACTACCAAACTCATGTGATTAAAACGACTCAGTCTACGACCTCGTCGTTCTAATCTTTCACACTCGTCATTGCAATCATATTCATAAACACACTTGTAATGTAAATAACTATTTGCTCCGTAGGGCATTTTATTCATTTGACGAATTTTTAAATTGTGATTTTGTGTAAACTTCGGTTAACGTCGATCTACCGAAATCTGTTAAAACCAATTTCGTATCAAAACCATTTTTGAAAGTACTGAAAAATATTTTTTTTCAAGTAATACAAACACTTTTCTGTACGTTGAATAAAAGATGTCACCGTTTGAAGCATTTCAAATTACCGGCATAAATATCCGACTTCAATACAAAAAAAAAATACCAGATGCTAACGTCGGTCTGTGACATGAACAATAGAAAACAGCAATTTTCTAGTACTGAGTTCGTTTTTGCGTCTTAGAGTTTATGACAACTACAAAAAGTTAACTTAACACTAGACAAAATATAGATTTTTATATACCAATAAACGTTACCTGAAGAAGTATTCCAATCAATACAACAAAATTTTATCTTGATTTAAAACCGGTCTGTGATACCGTACTCCCAAAAGTACGGGGGTCGTACTTCAATAGTTCTGTAGTACCGGAGTGCGATAACAAAAATATGAAGCTACTGAGGCGCATGCGCGCTTGAAACAGCGGGTTCGGTAGTTATCGGCGCTACGTACCTGAGTCGGTCGCTTAGACCCAGCGGAAGGTTAAGAGTAGTGGTACTGTGAATTTTATTGTTGAATGCCATTGTGTAATCGCTCTATTATTAATTACATAATGCTATTATATTTCTATATTTGACGTATCTAAGTGCTTTCCTGTATGCTAACATTGAACAGTTTCAGCTTTCTGATGAATATTCCCAACTTTCTGCTGAACTTCGTGACGAACACTCTCAACTTCTTGGCGAACTTCTTTCATTGCATTCCTGAGTTTATTAACTTTGGTCTTCTTCTTCTTGTTTTTCTTTCTGTCCTTGGTCTTCTTGTTGTTGTGAAAATGCTGCCAGCCGGTCCTGTTCTTTTTGCTTTCAGTCTTCTTTTTCTTGTTTTTTTGCCTGTCGCCAGCATTTGATTAACTTGCTCTATTTGGACTGTTTGCTGTCGTGTATTTACCATAGAGTATTCTGTATCTTTCTTGAAACTTGTTTTTGAATTAAAAATTCTATGGCCAAATCAAATTTCCAACTAGAACACGATGGAATGTTCTAGAAAATTACTTTGTGGAATTGTTTTTCGACGTTGAAATTTGAAATCAGTATTGAAGTCACTATTTTTATATGACCCACGGTTTCCAAATAAAATTATTGTATAGAAGTGTCTAGAATTAACCTGAAATTCCGATTATAGGCTTGATTTTTGATGTTAAATCCAGTATTAAAGTCACTATTTGGTTTTTAAATAGATTTCTATAGAAGTTTGTAGAATATTCCAGAAAACCGCTTGTGAGGACGTTTTTCGATGTCAAGTCGGATTATAAAGTCACTATTTCAGTTTAATAAAAGTTCACTGATTGTTCCTGCACTAAGAAGCTAAAATTATTACACCAATTGTCTTGCTAATTAATCGCACTTCTGAAACCAAATTGTCACGAATTTCGGGTTGACTAAAAACTCACTTTACAAACAGTAACAACTTTTTTAAAACTAATTGACTTTATACATTTCACTCATCACTTATTGAAACGTATACGACAATATCAAATTAAGAACTGACTTCTACTAAATACTACTTCGTGCTACTTTTAGCAGACAGCGTACTTGGGATTAATCTAGAAAAACCTGGCGACCGAGTTGAATAGAATCTCCGCATTGTTTACGCGAAGCGCATACAACTGCTTTCTTAGAATTTCGTAACAGTATGTTAGAAATAGGATCGAATAAAGTAGAATTACGCTTCAAAGAAGCTAAAAAATATCTACACAAAAATGGAAACTTGAATAAAAGAAGGTATTGATGAAAAATCAAAAACATATTTGCTCAAAATTCTGGATCTAGCTTTTTCAGGGTGGAATGAAGTTTCCTTATGACGAAGAGACTACAAAAAGAATACCACTTGTCTGAGGATGTTTGCCAAAATACTTCTCAAAGCGTTTTTTTTTTTTTTTCAAATTAAAATAATTACCCAGCAAACTAATGGAGAATTGCATTAGAAAAAATCAAACAGATACCAGCTTAAAGTGAATATCAATCTATATACACATAAATAAAAAACGGCAATGATGAATTCTCTAATTCAATAAAATCACAATTTAAAATATCCCACAATAGAGGAAATTTTCTTTTCACCAAAATTGCGACGTCGTAGTAGTTCATTAAGTACCTATAACTACAATCTTTTACAGTCTTTTACTGATGTTGTGTTAAGTTATTTTTTCACAAATTGTCGTTATTGTAATCGAAAACGAAAACGCTTAAAACTGCGAAACATTAATCTCACAATTTTAAATTCTCAGAGCGAATCATCATGAGATGTTTGCTTTCTAGTTTTCAGACAATGAGGCCTAGTTGGAACATAAGTGTTTGCACGACACTTTAAAACAAAGTTATTATACACGAGAGATAAATTAGTTTCGTGTTCTGTCGAAAAGACATTGAGAAGACAATAGAGCAAATGCTACGTATGAATTTTTTGCATGACTGATGTTTCAACTAGAATCAAAAATGGGAGGAACATTATTTGTATATTTGTATGAATTATGTGGAATCGCACCTCATATAATTATAATACTTCATGAAAGTATTGTACGATACGTGGAACAAATTATTAAAGAGGAATGAAACGGGTCTGAAAAATCACCAGAATTTCCAGTTGAAGTGTTTGCAAAAATTTCCCTAATAATCCGATAAAACCCTTTTTTAATTGCTAGAAAGCGTGAACGCTTTTGTCCTATATTTGCTTAGCATTCCGCTCACCAACAAACCTTTGTGGTTTCACAAGCACAACATCTTTGAAGCAAAAGCAATCTGTGAGAGTCAAAGAGCGCCGCATCCAGCTAGATGGCGCGTCTCGGCGCCGCAGATCGCCAAGCGTCGCCGATTTAACTCAGTTTTCTCGCGCCAACCATCGCGTCTGGATACGATAATGATATTCGAAACTGAAGCTGGTTTGTTTGCTCATTTTTGCGTTACGTGAAAATTTGTAAATTAATGTTTTTAATATGGTGTTGTTGTGATGTTGGCATAATATGGTTTAATTATTGGTGTTTAGACACGTACTAAATTGTGTTGTATACTTTGTGAAGGGAGGCATGGAAAGTTCCTACAATCAGTGGATTTTATTTATTTTTAGTTCGTTTATTATTGGTAAGTAACCCAACACTAATTGAGAAAATCTCATGCTCATGTCATACAAAATTTCATAAAATGATTGTCATACTTCAGTAAATTATTATAAAATTTAGAAGAAAATTCTAAAGTTGATTTAAGTTACCTATATCGTGATAGTTTTCCTAGATTGATGATACATTAATGTGATAGGATTAACAAGTAGGTACAAATCGCTTTTCCCAAATTTTCTTCTTGAACATGTTGATCTTATGTCGATCAGTTCCTATGTGAAATCATAAATTATAATGCGACATGTAACTGAGCCAACTAATTATTGGTCTATCGAACATCTCGAGACAAATTATTGGTAATACAACAATATTTCTTGGAACAAATAATATTTTTGAGAATTTCATACATCTATCAAAACTGGTATTCCAACAATAAATTGACATGTATTGATTGTTGATTTGAACCAATCAGATTGGAATTACGCGGTGTTTTGACAAAAAATTTAAATTTTCCATTTATGAAATTCTCTCATTAAATACAACTCGTGCAATGGAAATATATTTATAATTTTCGACAAATTTGCACTCATGCATTTTTAACTGAAAAAGGCACTCGTGCACTACGTGCACTCGTGCATTCGGGCAAATTTCCCAAAAATTATCAATAATTTCCATTGCACTAGTTATAATATTTATATTTTTGTTTTTTGTGCACAGGAAGATAAGGTCGTACTTTAACTTGTATTACTCACGAAGAATGGAAATATGACTTACTTATTGGAGAAATAGTAGTTTTCATGAACACACCTCAGTCCTAAGACGTTTATTTTGGTAGAACACACATACAATTGAGACTAAAAGCAAGATGGAATAATTAAACGAGAAAATAATCAGCTTAGACATCGCCGACAATAACATTAATTATACATTAGTCCCTGCAATTTTGAGCATGAGTGATTGTTGGTAGTGCTAACTTTAAGCTAATCAGTGCAATTTAAATCACGTTATAATTTGATCAGGAAATGGTCATTATTAAGTTATGCCTGTACCTTGGGTATCAGTTCTAGAATTAACACAATCATTTTAGATTTATACGGATTATCTCGGCTATTACTTTTTTAAAGAAGGTAATTGTATGCACGTTAGGAAATTTAGAAGAAAGAAGAAGGGTTTTGTATTTCGTGCAATTTATTTATTTCAACTCAGTGCAGAGCGCTTTTAGACTAGATCATCATCAGTGCAATCTGGAAGTAAGAGAAAAAACTTTCTTTATATCATTTTAGTAACTCTAAGAATAATATTTTGGTTATGGAAAAATCTGTAAAGAAAACTGGAAGGTTACAAAGTTGCTCTACTTACTTTGTCAGGTAAAAATACAGGAGATCACAGTTGGAGTTAAAACAACATATATTGAAAACGAAGTACATGCACATTACAACACTCTAAAATTCTTTAATAGATTGTCATCACAAATTATTTAAATATCACATTAGGCAAGAGTTGTCTTTGGTTGGTAAGATGATAATATGTCTTTTTTCTCGTGATTGACTTGCAAATTTAACGGTTTTGTTTTTAAAAATGACACATAACTGAAGATTGTTGGTTTACCTAGCTGGCAGTTGCTAATGATCCAATGTTTCGTCTTTATTCTAAATAAATTTTATTTAGAATAAAGACGAAACAGAGTCTCACAAGTTGGAGTCTGTCAATTTGTTATTATGATGAATTAACTAAACTTGAAATTTTTATTTTATTTTTTTTAAATACGAGCAATCGACCTTTCCACTGTGTACTAACCTGGGATTATCTTATAGTGCATGGATGTTGACGGTTTTTTTTTTTTTTAAGAGTTGACTGTTGAATATGAAATTGATTTTGTTGGAATTATAAGTTAATAGTCTATTTAGAATGTTAATTGGTTAATAAATTGTCTATTTGGAAAATAAAAAATAGTTTGTTAATTGATTGTTGATTTAGTTTAAAAGTCGTCGATGTAGAGTAATATGCTCGGTTCAAGTTGCCCTGAGTGTTCAGACAAGAGAAATTGTCCTGAACACGATGGGCTGGCCATGGAAAGATGCTTATCACCTTTTTTGGCAAACATTTTAATGAATTTTCTCGAAAATAATAACGAGATAGTTGACGATTGCTTGCGTTTTGTGGATTGTAACCAAGAAAAAGCTGAACAAAAAATTAATCAGATACATCCAAACATTTCATTCATCTTGGAAATTGAAAATAACAATAAAATTAACTTCTTGGATGTCTCCACTTCAAGAGATCACACAAAGCAGCCTAAACTTCTTGATCTATAGGAAACCTACACAGCCTGATCACTACAACCACCCACAACATTATTTCATTTTCATTGTTATAATCTTTCTTTCAAAGGGGGATGTTGAGGAGTCTGTCGACGTAACAATGGAAAGCTGCAAATTTATGTAAGTTTAGTTAATTCATCTTAACAACAAATTGACATACTTCCACTTGTGAGACTTGTTGGATCATTAGCAACTGCCAGCTAGGTAAACCAACAATCATCAGTCTTGTGTCATTTTTGAAAACAAAACCGTTAAATTCGTAAGTCATCCAAGAGAAAAAAGGAAAATCATCTAACCAACCAAAGACAACTCTTGCATAATGTGATATTTAAATAATTTGTGATAATAATATTATTAAGGAATTTCAAAGTGTTGTAATGTCCGTGTACTTCGTTCCCAATCTATATTGTTTTAACTCCAACTACTGTGAACTCCTGTATTTTTACCTGACGAAGTAAGTAGAGCAACTTTCTAACTTTCCAGTTCTCTTTACAGATTTTTCCATAACCAAATTATTATTCTTAGAGTAACTAAAATGAGATGAAGAAAGTTTTTTCTCTTACTTCCAGGTTGCACTGATGATGGCCTAGGCCGAAAGCGCTCTGCACTGAGTTGAAATAAATAAATTGCATGAAATACAAAATCCTCCTTCTTTCTTCTAAATTTGGTAATTGGTGTCCGGAATTTGAGCGTTGTCAAGCAATAATCATTGTCCAGTTCCTATCCAAAATAGTTTTTGGTTAATGCTGCTGGCTTTGACATAAATTATCTCTACAGTCTCATCGGTTTTGTATACCTTCCGTCAAATATTACTTACAGGGAACCAAATAATTAATATTTGATGTTTTTCCTTGGATGTTTTCTCTTCAATTGAAATATACATTGAAGTCCAAAATCAGTTTAGTGTTGGTATCTTCAAAAAATTGTTGTATCCTTTGTGGCAACCATTCAATGTAGGGTTGTATCAAGTTGGCTAACTTTATGGAAGTTAATTTCTATCTATGAAAAAATAATAAATAATTTCCATTTTTTCAAATTATCTTAGTGATATACTTAGTAAGATTAATAATAATTCAACAAACCTATTATCATACCCATTTGTTGATAAATAGGGACTAAACTGAGTAATAACTGAGTACTCTACCAGAGTTACCTGGCTTGGAAGACCAATTGGGTGTGAATTTGTATCCAGGATAAAAATCTCACTCTCAATTCTGCATTTTCATTGTAATTGTATAAGTAAACGCTATAAAAAGGTTTAGTTGGTGATTAGGCAACAGCGAACTTGCAGAACTATACTATTTTTGTTCGAAATTAAAGTAACTGATATCAAAACAGAAACTTACTTTGTCAAGAATTGCTTCCCTTGAAATTTGGATGAAGGATGAAAGAAACCTCTAAAATATCCAAAACCAACTGTAATGTGGAAAGTCTGACCATATCCAAAGACACCAGGACGCAACAATCAGGTATAAATTTTGATTTTCACAATCTTAATACTTAAAAACAGCTGTCAGAGGATTAAAATTATTATGTAGTTAGTCTTTTATCCAGTGGAATCAATTCACGACGCTAGGTTTTTGTGTTTGTCTCAAGCAATATAACTTTGGTGGCACAGAGCTGGAGGATCAAACATCCCTTTTTGGAATCAAGTTCCGTTTCCTTAAATGTGGAAAAAGTGTATTAGCCATTGCCTGAAATCTTGCAGTAGTGAAAGACGAGAGATTCTCGTCTTGTCTCGACGAGACGAGAGACCAATTTTCTCTCAAAAAGTTACTTCGAGACGAGACGAGAAAATGCTGTATTTTGTCGAGAATTTCTCAACAATATAATGTTGAGTCCCTAACATCAGAAAGAAAATTCTTATATTTGAAAAACAATCCTATAAATATGTGTACGGAAATCAGAAATGGCTCCTTTCTAAGATAAAGAGCGTTGTTTTTTTATTCAAGATTTTGTAGAAGTAATTGAAATACAAAGTACATATTTTTTTCAAATGTACTCCAATTACTTGTACTTCAAATACATTATAATGGCGTCTTTCTCATAAATATAAAGCATAAAACATGACAATTTTTTCATTTATTATTTTTCTTCGAACCTATGTCAGAAATTAACCAACAAGCAGCTTCTAATATCTGTGTTACTTAAAATATTTAAAAATATAAAGTACTTCGAGTACACTTTTGAAGTAGGCACCCACACCTATCTCAGCTGTTTCAAGAGATACTCAGAAATTTCAAATGTGAAAGCTGTAGGTACCTGATATCAGAAACCTTGCAATGAAGTTAGTTACAAGTGTGCAGGGTGTGTCACAAAAGTGTGGCGAAGCAAAGTTATACTTTTTAAATGGATCCCCTGTATATTATAGACCCATTGGCTTAGCTTTTCAAACCTGGTTCCAAATAAACTAAGTTTTTTAGGTTTATTTCTAATAGTCCGGGAGAAAATAAGAAAAAAACGGGTGGAACAATAGGAATGTTCACAAAATAAAAAAAATCCGTTTAACCATCATCAAATTATTAAGCATCGTTTCATAAGTAAATTTACAAAATTTTACGAAAATCAGAAAATTCTTTCTATGAGAAAAACGGAGACGAAATATTGATATTCGTTTAAACGTACGAAACGCTGTCTGACGTCACAATGCGTAATAAGTTAGCACGCGCAAGTACAGTGGCGTTGTGATGTTGCTTTTGCGATTTTTGTTGGCAATAAAGAATATTGATATTGATATTATTGATATTATTATGGTTCGGTTTTAATTTAACGAGAGAGTCTGTTTAACGTTTAACAAGTATTTTGATATTGCTGCTATCTCCTTCATGTCGATCTCTGTGTTATAGGGTTTATCGAAATTAAGGTAGAAAAGGTACTATATGGCTAAAATGAAGGAAGGTTTTCAAAAGGCCAATTCACATAATCTACCAACTGTGGACGTTATCTACTATTTTTTTGTTTATTTCGTTATCTACTATGGTATCAGAATGTTTGGTCAAGTGTCGACTTGAATCAGCTCCAGTCCATTGGTGTAGAAGTAAAACAGACGTTATAAGATATAGGTAAAGTTGCATTTGAACAATGATATATAGTTATTTACCTGTAAGAATGGCGGAAAGTTATACTTTCCCGCACGCAACGGTATTTGCACGAACGACGAGTTAGCGGCATTCGTGCAAGCCGCAAGTGCGGAAAACATACTTTATGCTCGTGTCAGGCCCATTTTTTCTATGAGCGTGTGAAAAACGCGTCTTCACGCAATGATTTGCATGCAGAAAGGAGCACATTTTCGCACCTCGTAGAAAAACACGCACGTAGATACCACTCTTTTCGACTCGGTTCAACTTTGTTTGAGTCTCCCATCATTACACAAACACAGAAAATTGGAGTGAATGAAGCTTCTTGGGATAAAGCAACAGTCAGCAACACAATAATGGATGTAAACTTGTAAACAAATCTCGCCAACGCGCCAGCTGATTTTTCGCTCCGCACAGTGACGTCACAAGCGGTACTTTCGCCTCAGGGGGTCGTTTTGCTAGCCTCGCTATTTTCGTTTTTTTGTTTTCGATTTATCAGAAAAAATAAAGGGTTTCTAGATGTTTTAACGCTTAATAAGTGTTTTGTGGACCTAAAACCACCACTTTTTATTACAATTGAAAAATAGTAAACATCCCTATTGCATTTTTATGGAAAAAAGTGAAGTATATAAGCCACCAGCAAAATATAAAGGTAATCATTTAAGTAAAATATCCATAAAATTTCTTCAAAATAGGATATTCAAAGGCTGAACTATGAGGAATAAACCTAAAAAACCTGTACCTATATTTGGAAGGTTAATCTAATAGGTCAATGATATGCGGTGTTCCATTCAAAAAAGTATAACTCTGCTTCGCGACACTTTTGTGATACCCTGTAGGTATATACTTCTAACTAAGTTCATCGCAAAATGTAGGTAAAGTTTCTGATATTACCTATACAACTTTCAGATTTTACAGTCCGTGTACTTGATGAAATCAAGAACAATGCAAAGTTCATTGTTGAAAATAGTTCAAGTACCAAGTACAAGTACCTACCGTTTATCCACTGTATTTCAAGTGAAGTACTTCAGGTACTTACAAGAACTTGGAGTACAATTTCAAGTATTTTTCATAAAGTACCTGACAGCTCTGTTCCAAATCTTTTGTTAAGATAAAAAAGTATCTAAATGTCTAATACTTTCCAGAACCATGTGTATTATGAGTAGTGTTATATTTTAGCTAAGGAGTGAGAATACATTTTTATATTTTTTTGACCTCGAAGTCCATATTAACCTACTATGCGTGAAAGCTGACTAGAGACTAGAGAAAACGAGACAAGACGAGAGAAGAGCTCTCTCGTCTCGTATCGAGGGTCTCTCGTCGAAACGATAGACTCATTTTCTCTCGAACCTTCAAGACAAGACCAGAAACAGCGTATTCTTGTCTCGTCTCGTGGAATCACTAAACTCTGTTTTTCTTTTTAAAGATAATTCCCCAAGTCAAAAATTTAGTAACTATGTTGGCAACACAAGCCTTTTCTACATAAAAAATTTGAAAGCATCGACAATTTTACATTGTATTGCCAACATAATGTCATTTTGACTTTTATCTTTAAAAAAAAAAACACACTTTATATCTTGCAGTGACATCTCTACATAACGGTTGGTAGCTGTTGGAATCTTACAACATTTCGGACACCTGCGTTTAATGTTCATTCATTGGAACTGTACATTTTTCCTTGACTGATCCACCTTGAATTAAATTTGGGTCCTTCCCATCACTTAATTTCAAATACTAATTTCTGATCATTATAATTATTATTATTGAAGCTGTACCTAGGCACTTGCTGTCGTACGTAGTAAACGTAACCTCACTTCTGATGGAGGGACAAACAAAGCGTTTGGGGAATGTTTACCATCATCAGTTAGGCGCTAGCTATTACGTTATAAATCACATAACGTCACGTTCGATAGGAGGACAAACATGTCATTGGGACAAACAAACGATATTTACATTTACTTGCGTACTTGTTTGAATAGTCCTTAAATGCTGTGATTGCCCCCCGATCGAAAGTAAGGTTATGGGTTCGACGTCAGCTAGTGCCTAATTGATTAGATGAGCTCATCAATTTTTTATTATTCCAGGCTCTTGATTCGAATCAAGTACCAGAAATTATTTCTGAATTGAATAATTCTTTTGTAGTAACTCATTCAAAATTGTACTACGATAATTTTGCAATGTTGTTCTTTTTGTATAATCTTTTCATAATGAGTTGGTACAAAATGGCACCAGTATTGTTGATCAGTTTCAATGTTCAATTTTATATTATTTCCGGCTCTTCTCAATTCGAATCAGGTGCCGGATATAGTAGCTCGTCAAATAATAGGTAATTCAATGTAGTAATTGATATGTTGCTACGATAAATTCGCCATTTTGTTTTTGAATTTAAAATTATTTATGTCGATGAGGAGCTACAAAATAATAGATATAGAATTGTTTGAATTAAAAATGATGAGTTTCAAGCTGCAATTTTTGATTTATCCCGGATCTTCATTCTAATGAGGAGAATAACCCAATTAGATAGGTCGTTGATGCAGCACCTCATTCAAAATGTTGCTACGATAAATTTACTGCTTTGTTCCTGCACTGATAATTTTGTGAATTCATAGCATGGCAGTTATCACTTATCAGTCAAGAAAAACGCATACGCGAACCCAAACTTCTAACTTTCTGCCGACGTTGAAAATTGAGAAAAATAGCAGGCGCAATAAGCGATACAGAGAAAATTTTATTAAATCTGTTTCAATGTGACACTTGCAAAGCAAATTTTAAACGAAAAGACTATTTGAAAAATCACATGATAACACGTCATTCGGATATTCATCCTTTCGAATGTAACACTTGCAATGCAAAATTTGAACAAAAAGACGTTCTGAAGAAGCACAAATTAATACACTCGGATAACATGTATCCTTTTGGATGTAACACTTGTAAAGCACAATTTAAATGAAAAGGCGATTTAAAGACTCACAAATTAACACACAACAATATTCATCCTTTCGAATGTAACACTTGCAAAGCAAAATTTAAACGAGAAGGCGATTTAAAGAATCATAAATCAACACACTCCGATATTAATCCTTTTGAATGTGACACTTGCAAAGCAAAATTTAAACTAAAATGCAATTTGAAGAGACACACATTAAAACATTCGGATGAGAAAAATAATTTTAAATGTAACATATGCAACGCTAAATTTGGAACCAGAAATAATTTGAAACAGCATTCAGTAACTCATTTAGTAAAAGTGTAAGGATATTGTCACGGATTCCAGGGTTCATTAAAACTCACTTCACAAACAGTAATAATTTTTATTTATTTATCCAGCAGCAAAAGATATTACAAAAAGTTAAAATTTCCGAGATAATTTTGATTTAGTATGATTTGACTATAAAATAAACAACTTAATAATAAAAATTATTATTATTTTTTTTTATACTTATACTACCCCCTCTCCCTACACATAATACTGCTAAACTTCGTGTACAATGGCACTTAGAGTACTGTGTGTGCACCTTTCTCACTATAATCATTATTATATCACATGAGGTAAGTTATGTATGTGTTAAATACAGGGTTATTGGTAATTTGATACATTACTTTGGAGATGTGATAGGGGATGAGGTAAAATGCAAATTTAACCATAACATGCTTTATGCAAAACTCAATAGTTTTTAAGATATTTCAACATTTCTGTTTTTCTTAAACATAGACCTAATTGCCTTAAGATTTAATTAGTAAAAAATCTAGCGTATACTTTTCCAACTTTTCTACTAGATTACTTGCCCAACACTATGGTCCTATATTTGTAATGAATAATATCCGGAAACATTTCCGTCCTGGGAAAATTTTAAATAAAATCTGTTAAAAAATATTTTTTCAAAATACGGCATCAGAATTTCACAACGGTTGTTTTCATGGAACTCATCAAGTAACATGTGTAATTTTTTTTCAAAAACTTCCTTATTTTAATAGGTATCCGACAAGGTACAAACGATACCAAAAATGATAGAAGGTTCCAAAAGAAAAAATTGTAAACATGATGCAAATGAGAGAATTTATTTACTCAGTGCCGTCTTTTGGTTAATTTTTGTTCTTGATGCAAGAAATTCAATTGGAGATGACACCTGACTCGACCTCAATGAGTCAAAAGTTAGCTTTACAATTTATGGAATAAGAAGGCATCATGGTGGATTAACAAACTCATTACAAACCTCAAGTACTGGCCAAACAGCTAATTATCATAATTTGTTTGTGCATGGATAGTGGTAGAATTTTGAAAAAACTAGAAGGTGCTAACTGTGGTAAAAAGGAAAATACAAAGGCCGCATGAATACGGCCTTAGATGATTTTTCTATTATTAACCAAATCTAAAACATATGACACAGAGACTACATTTTAAAGTTAGCAACAAAGTTGTAGCACGAGTAATGCTAATAATCCGAATTTAAACGTTCCACATAGTACAAAAGTTTCGGGAGCAATATATTTTCGTTATGATGCAATAAATTGCGAGAGTTTATCAACCGGAGAAGGAACAACAACAACTAAACTGGAAACTAACAAACTTTTGAATCGAGATTTGTCACTAGTTGTTATAAACTTTATGTTGCAGGTGGCCGTTATTGATTTCAAAATCTAAACTCCAAACTTTGAAATGAACATTATTGTTTGTTTAAGTTGCTATTATTTGTTACCTACTAGACAATATTTGGTTGTTTATTAGATTGGAATAAATATGTTATATATTTTCCAACTTATTCAGAATAATATAATTATATTTTTTTTTTTTTTTAGATTTCCCAACAGATACTTCAAGATTCGACGATATTGAATTTTCCAAAATAAACATGTTATTGTTGTATTTTTCAACAACTGCATTTTATTTCATAGAAATAAAGATACAAGTATCTTATTTTGTTTCAGGCATGAAGAGCTTGAAAGAAATAGAAGTAAAAATACCAAGTGCAGTTCAAGTGGGAGAAACTATAACGCTCCAGTGTAACTACGATTTAGAAGGAGAACCGTTATACACAGTGAAGTGGTACAAAGGAACGAGAGAGTTTTATCGGTTTATTCCTAAGGAGTTGCCAAACACAAAAGTTTTTGCTTTGCCCGGGATTGACGTGGACGTAAGTAATTAAATGATCGATAATAAAAGAAATATACACTTAGATACAAAAGTTTTGCATCACCCTAAGTGTCTCTAATTGATTAGTTTCAATTAAGAAAACATCTACTACATACTTTTACAAAAAATTTATTACACTTGCTAATAGTTATTTTTGTATCTAGTGCGCGAAATGCTACTTTGGTGATCGAGAACTGATTTTTTTAACGAGGCGCAGCCGAGTTGAAATAATAGTCGAGATCACCAAAGTATTGTGCGCACGAGTTGCAAACAATATTTTTCTGCAACTCCATTTAAATATCGATCATTCGAAGCTAAAATTGCATTTTCAATCAAAGGCAGGTGAATTTTAATTATTTTTGGTTTCCTGTCAGGTATCAGGTATTTGTTACCTGAGTGTGCGAACTAGGCATTTCGCACACTGGAGAAGCTTTTCGTGCACGGCGTCATGGGAACGTTAAGTGTAAAAAGAGTATTTTTAAGTAAAAATCAAAATTTACAAATTGATGGATTTATTTAGAAAAAGTACTTCAAAACCTTCAATATTGGGTACTTCCACCTCTAGCATCTGGAAACGTCTGTTCATGCTGTCTATCAGATTGGTGATGTTGTTGCGAAATATTTTGCCATTCTTCCCGAGTAAAATGAACAAGCTCTTGTAGAGTCCTGTGTGGGTACTGCGTGCTGCCACTGTCCTGGGCAAGCATGTCCCAAACATGTTCTATGGGATTCATCATGTGCGGACCAGTCCAAACGACTGATGCCTTGCTTTTCCAGATACTCATTTACAGCGTTGGTACCGTGAGGTCGGGCGTTATCGTCCATAAAAAAAAGCATCACTAACACTGCTCCTCCCCATAGTCTGCCGTAAGGATCTAAAATCTTTCTAATGTATCCAGTCATTGTGCTCTGAATAAAAAATAGTTCTGTGCCACCATTAGACACGATACCAACATTGCACTTCTTCCTGCAAAGGGTGGCACGGGGCATGCATAAGAAAGCAACACCTCCTCAAACCTGTCGCGAATATTCGTCTCCGCAATGTAAACACCGATACTTGAACTTCCAAGGCACGAAGCATATCTCTTTGGAGTGCTGGTATTGCCATGGTCGGGTTTCTTCGGAAGTGAATATAACGGTTCTGATTTTGATTAGTGACATGTCTTCTACCGCTTCTGGGTCTATCACGAAGAGGATAATAATTAATCTGAAGATAGCGATTCCAGGTGCGAGACTCATCTATTTGTCCAACACCAACTCTATTAACCACAAACCCTTGAGAATTACCTTATTCAAGTAAAGCCACTCACCTATAATTTGTCGGGGCATCTTCGCACGTGAATTCTTGAAATTCATGTGTCTGTATAAAACTAGTATTAAATTGGAGAGCTCCAATTTAATACTAGTTTTATACAGTTGTTGGTTGCAATTTTTAGTGTGCCGATCAGAAAATAGATGGAGACTCTGTCTTCATCTCACTTGTTTTAAAGTTTTGTGTTTGCGTTTAATAGGTTCCATTTTCTTTAAAAAAAAAAACCCACACAGTCAGAAAGGACGCCGCGTATTAAATGATGCGTGTAGACATGTAAAAACTATCTATCCACTTGAAAGCAGTTACAAAACGACAAGTGAAAACCTGTGCTTTTATTTTCAAGAGTCATGTGAATTAATTCGGATTACCGAATCAAGTGAAATCCGGATTACAGAGTACATTTATTGCGACACTACTGTACTTGCGTAAATTGAACTCTCAAAAACCAAATAATAATTAATCCACTAACCTGTACGCTCCTTACACACACACACACACACTAATAACAAATTGGATTGATTAATCAAGTTTAATGCAAAATAGAAATGGAAATTGAACAATGAATAATTTCAGACACACGTAAAAAGGGAACAGCCCAGCACCCTGCTTGTTTTCTAGTCTAATGCCTCCTCGCTTATTCTTTACCTCCCGTTCGCTTTGGTACTCTGTACTCTCGTTGTCTCCTAAACCTAAACTCTGTGGCGCAGTACATGGTTGCAATATTTAATTTTATTCAGTAAACATTTTTTTATAAAGTTATGATTTGAAGAAATAATATTTTAAATAGATGGTTTTCCTCAGTACCTATACCCTGTACAAGGTTGTAAAGGTTTTTTACTGGGTGGTGTTTCATTATTCACTATTTTCCGTCGATTTTAATCTGATACTCAGACGGAATGTGAGCTGGTGACTCCCTACATTAGAACACCAATGGTTACCTGACGTCACACCTGTTTTTGCCATATGAAACACCCCCTCGCTCCTCATACGGAAAGTCAGTTAAAAATCGACGAACAATACGTTTATTTTGACGGTTCGATCCGGATCGAAACTCAAGTGGCTCGAATTTTCAATCCCTAATCTCAAGTGATTATTTGGCAGAATCGAAGAGGATGCAGGCACGAGTGAAATCTAACCTCACTTTTTCATGTTTCTTGTTTTCACTTCTCACAATTTGTTTTGGAGTTTGTGGGTGGAAATGAAATAACGTTTAGTGTTCAATTAATAATTATTATTGTGATGGAAAAAAAAAACGACGTAGAAACGTTTGGAGCGGCAAAGAAACTATGTATTATGTTTCTTGAACTATTGAAAAAAAAAAGGTTTTAAAACAGTAGAAGTGTTCAAAGCCCTGGGGCCGGATTCTCGTCTCAGGGAGTAGAGCTTCCCGAGAAAACAAATTTTTCGACTTTATCATCCTCGTTTACTTTTCGATTACGTTGACAAGGACAGAACATTCTTTCCATCGGAAGCTCTACTCACTGAGACCAGAGTCGGGCCCCTGGAGATTCAAATGCAAAAGAAGGTATTTTGTGAAAATGCGATGATGATGAAAACATAACGTATATCGCAGTAATTACTGCAATTTCTTTTTTATTTAGTATCATTCTTTTTTTTTCGAAATTTAATTCACAAACATTACCTACAATAGACAGGTTCGACATTTTTTTACTTTAACTGAAATCGAGAGATTTTGTTATCAATAAACGATTTAAAAAAAATTGAGCGCAAAATATTGATATTTGCGTTCATTTCGAGCAGTTAAAAATCAACGATCGGCGCAGGATAAAAAACGTACCTGTACGCGAGATGACCGCGTGACGTCAGTAGCCGGCATGCCATGTGAATTCGTATACTTTCCGTAGAAGCCTTTACGCAAACGCTGATCCGATCACAAGCTGTCTGTTTTTCATCTTTCTTTAATGAACATGAATCGTGATTAAAAAAAGATAAATTACATCAGGTGGTGATTGGGTTAATCGGATCAGCGTTTGCGTGAAGGCCGATACGGACGATATATGAATTCACGTGGCTACTGACGTCATACAGCCTAGTCTCGCGTAGAGGTACGTTTTTTATCCTGGCGCCGATCGTTGATTTTTAACTGCTTGCAACAAACGCAAATATTAATATTTTGCGCTCAAATTTATTTTGATCGTTTTCTAATAAGAAAATTTCTCGATTTTGATTCAAATAAAAGAATAACAAAAATTGTCGAACCTTTCTATTACAAAACAACAAATTTTTCAGCGGATTTTGACATTTATTGCAGTTTGAGGCGAATGAAGTTAGGCGCAGAAGCTGGATCCAGATTAAAAATGGATTAAACGGTCATTTCGTAAATTTGACTTGGCTCAACTCGAGCAGCCTGAACGCCTTACCGCTTATATTGTCAACTAGCTGCTTAGGAAAGGAGGACCCGGTATTCAACCTTATTAATTTAATTGCCGATTCGGTCGGATGTTTATTGCAATTCAGCAATAAACGGATATAAATTGCGCTGTAAGCCGCAGCAAAGGCAGACTTAAACCAGTGCAAGTACCTCTCGTTGGAAAAGCCCCTCTGGAATTAAGTCTCTCCAGTGCAAGTACCTCTCGTTGGGAAAGTCCCTCTGGGTATCTTCAGCCTTATCGTTGTCCAGTGCAATTATCTCTCGTTGGGAACGCCCCTCGGGACAAGGCATAAGGGTGACGATAAACTAATCTACAGTCTCCCAAGCAGCGTTGACGTGTGGTACCTATAAGGACCCCAGTGTTCGAAGGGTCATGCAGCGTACATGTAAGGGAATATTTGGTAAAATATATATCTATATTTTTATATAACCTGAGCGAGTTTCTCTCCATCAACCCCCAAAGCTACAAACCCCCCATGTCACCCCCATAAAGCGGGCAGTTGTGACAATATCATGGATGAACACGAATTTTAGTGGGTTTTACCAAGCCGCTTGAGTTTCGATCCGGATCCAACCGTCGAAATAAACGTAGTCATTGTTTTCTGGAATACGTTTGATTGCCCGAAAATGCTGTGTCTTCTGCGATCCATTGCCTCGTAGTTTATCAGGATGTGTCTGGCTGCCTCCGGTTCCTTATTGTAGAGCCTGCAGTTATGGTCTTCGTCATAAAACTTCATCCTTGCCCGATATAGTCCTTAGCCCCTACTCAATTGTAGCAGTTTTGCGGCTCTTTCTGGCTGTTCGGTCAGGGCCCTAAAGTCAGCTCTGGTCCGATTAGTTTTGTCGGCTCTGATTCTCTCTTTGAGAGTTCGTCAGGTTTTTCATTGCCTTCGATTCCTCTGTGTTTTGGCACCTAGATGAGTCTTTCCTTCACTGGCGGATATTATAAGGATTTACCTGTCGGGCTACGGCGCCCCTGTTATTCTTCACTGCGCACTGGAGTATAGCATATACCTCTGCCTGAAAAACAGAGGCATGCTTTCCCAGTGCATAGTGATTGCTGTAGCTGGCGGAGTATATCCCTGCCCCGGTACCAGCCGTAATCTTCAATCCGTCTGTGTACCAGATCAGGTCCTGCTTTTTGGTATGCCCTGCTCCCATTCAATTCTGCTTGGGAAGTTGACGTCGAACGGTTTATTGAGGCAGCGTCACTTTCGCATTTGGTCCATCTCTCGGTCCATCTGCATATTGAAAATATTTTCCCCCAGAAGTTCGCTCACATCGTTGCCTCCCCCTGTATCACAATGTGCAGAGGTGGAAGGTCGAGGAGGGTTTCTATGGCTGCTGTATTTGTGGACCGCATTGCTTTCGTTCTTCCTGAGCAGGCCAGGCCTTGCACTTTGCTAAGTTAGCGTCTGGCACTTCCCTTTTGTGACTTTGGCCATCACACCAAGGAGGCGTATGTTAAGATGGGTTTGATCATCATGTTGTATGTCTAGTACAGTATGTCCGGTCTGAAGCCCCATAATTCTCCATGCAGGCTTCTAACAATTTTTTGGTGATTTTTTCACATGCTGACTCCAGGTAAGCTTTGAGTCCAGTATTGCCCTCAGGTACTTCACCTCGCTCGAAATCTGTATGTTTTCCTTCTTTAGTGTAAATGGTTCCATTTCTTGTATTAAACGCCTTTGGGTGAATGCTACGATAGTAGATTAGTTGGGACTGATATTTAACCCTTCTCTATCCACCCATCTTGTTTTCGTTCCGTCTTGCGTTCGCTTCCTTACTGTAGAGTTAAATTTGCCCCGTGAGATGATATGTCATCAGCATATCCGAGGATACGGTGTCCTCGGTTTGTGAGCACCTTGAGCAGACCGTCCACCACTGTAACCTCAGGCCGCCAGCGTCTCCACGACGGTGGTTTCTACCATTCTTTCATGGACTTAATCCACACACAGCAGGTATACTCAACTCTTTTGTGCTCAAGATATCTGGTTATTGTCTCGAAGGAAGAGTTGTCAAAAGCTCCCTCTATATTTAAAAAGCAGCCCAGCATCACCTCCCTATTTTCCAATTATAAGATTAGATCAGATCAGATTAGTAATGTTCGGAAAGTTAGCTTTCCGCCTGTTCGTCACTGCGATCCTGCGAATTTATTGTAACTCACTCCATGTTATGGAGCCACGTCCAGTTTTATCTCTCAGATTAGACTACACAACCTCGAAAATGGCTCCCTAGCGTAGCTTGCTGCTTCTGGTTTGGTTGAGCCAAAACATCGGAAGCGCATTCTCGACAGCCCTTTACAATGACACAAAACGTGAGTTGCCGTTTCTTCCTCCTCTTGACAAAAGCTAAAATTTGTGTTTTCTTCCATTCTCATCAGACTTAAATGTCTATTCAGTCAGCAATGGCCTGTCACTAGATCCACCATTATTCTGACAGTCCTCCGTTTTTCAATTATGGTCTCCACTATGCTGATCAGCTGGTGAAGCCCTGTTTCTGTTGACATCCAGGCTTTGATATGAATGTTACCCTAATGAATAATGAGTTTTGGCGTTATCAAATTCATTTTATTAGAAAAATCGTTTGAATGCCTCTCCCTATTTTTGCTGGTTGGAATAATAATTGGGACTTTTTTTAGAAGGATTTGGTAGGTACGAAACTTTGTGGATTATTTCGTTAAATGTTGGTTGGGAGAAGCTGAATATTTAGCTAAGCATAATGCCTCTGATTCAGATATTGAATAAATTTGGAACTACCAGAAACATGCTTTCTGCATTGATTAGATTTATTTTATAGATGATTGGTGTTCTATTATTGTTCGAAACTTTTTGAAAACGAGAGTGTGTGTGAATGCCTCATTGATATTGAGTTTCAATTTGTAGGGATTTTCAGAGAATTTGCATAAGGAATTTCTAGTCAGTAGTAGATTCTAAGGAGGGACTCTCCAGGTAGCAGTTTAAGTCGATGGAGGTCATGGATTAGTGGTGAGAATCTGCAAAGAGTAAATTTCCTCAATGTCCTAATACTCATTTGGAAGCTTATTAATTGATCTGCTCTAAATTGGAGCTTACTTTTGATAATAATATGTTCAACAAGAAGAGTATTTTGATTTCATGTTTCCACATTGTGCATATAATCACAGGGATTTAATTAATTCGTCAAGAAGATTTGATTCACTTCGAATTCAGGAATTATTTGAAATATTTTGCAGGGTTTATTCAGGTCTCAAATTTGAGAATGGTTACATCATTCGGCCCTGGTTTCCTCAAAAGCGGCACCGTCAAATAGCGGGCGTAATATTATGGCAAATGACGTCACAAAACATTGTTCAATGTTTTTCATTGCAAGCGGTTTTTTAGCGGTGAGAGTCACCGTAAACGTAATGACATAAATATTTCCATCACTATGTGACGTCATTTCAATTTGTTTTATGCTATTACAATGTCGCAATCCCCTGTTTTACAGGGGTGACATAGGGGTTGAAGCTTTGAGGATTGATGGAGCGAAACTCGTTCAAATAGTATAAAAAATAAATAGATATTTTTACCCAAGATGTCTCTTACATGTATCCTAACCCTATAGGATGCATGACCCTTCTAATGCTGTCCTTATAGAGGGCCACACGTCAAAGCTGCTTGCGGTACTGTCGGTCCCATCTGCAGCTAGTGACTCTTATGCCTTGTCCAGAGGAGCTTTCCCAAATAGAGGCATTGGCGCTGGTTGAAGTATGACTGTGATGCGGCCCGCATCGTAATTAACATCCGTTTCTTGTCTGTGTCATCATAATTAACCATCAGGTTAATTAGGTCCTGTATTTTGTCGATTTGTGGTAAACTCATTATTGAATTCATGTACAGTGTAATATTTTCCTAAGCAGGCTCGGTTAACTTGTTAGAATACGAGAAATCAGGAAAAAATGTGAAGAAATTATTGAGATAAATCTTTATCCCACATATAATCCTAGTATTTCATATTTAAAAAAAACTGTAGTGACTTCAAATCGAAAAAAGACGAGAAGGCAAATCCTATCTTGGATAAAACATTATTTTCTAAATATGTCTCTGTTTCCTATGTTACTTGAGAAATCATCTGGAGGCTAAATATTTCTCTTTCACAAATATTTTATAGTTAACTATTTGATTTTAAAATTTTTAAAGCATCTAAAGAAGTAATTCTTTTCCAGCTAAGTAAAAGCACACCAAACGAAGTTGTCCTGAGGAACGTCCAGTCGGAAGTAACGGGACGATACAAGTGCGAAGTTTCCTCGGACGCGCCCAATTTCGACACTAAATTTAATTCGGGATACATGTATGTCGTCGGTGAGTGATAAAGTTTTTTGGAAACTTATTTGAGACTAAATTGTTGTCGGTATTGTTTCAGATGCTCCCTTAGATGACCCTTCATTATTAATAGAAAAAAACTACGTGGATATCGGCGATTTCATTAGCGGAAATTGCACAACGTTGCCATCATATCCGGCAACAAATGTTAGTTGGTATTTGAATGGAATAAGGGTAATAATTTTGAATTTTAATTTATGATAATTTTCAAGAGAAAACTTTTTCCAGATACCAGAGAGTTTTTCGAGGAAATTAGAAGTTGAACCCGAATTCCTGTCGAGTAGACGAAAACACTACGTTATGATATCGGGAGTCGAATTACAAATAATGGAGAGCACGTTTCAGGTAACGGCCACTATCGAGTTGATTTTCGCAATGCGGAAATCAGCTGAATTGATTTTTTTTTCTTTTTTGCCTTATAGATGCTTCTCTAAACAAAAAAATAAGTTAATTTCTCAGCGGAAATACGCTATTTTTAATTTAGGAGACACGGAAATCGGCTATAAAAATTTGTTTTGTTTGCCTTTGAGAGATATTCCTTGATTCCGTTAGCAGGAAATAAAAACTATTCGAATTATAGCTATTTTTTTCTAAGTATACGAGAGGCTCGTTTCAATTTTATCATTATTAGAGGTTTATGTCTTTATAGGTTTTGTATAAGTATGCAATTATTGTAATAGAATTGTTTTCGTTGCAGGAAGGAAAAGCAGCTCTGAGCTGTGTAGCATCCCTTTTCAACATATACCGAGGGGAAAGAAAAGCGATTTTGGAAGAAGCTAAACCAAGACCGAAGCCGTCTTCAGTATTAAGTCCGAGAGACGACAGATCAGGTAAATGAGAATTCATTCTATTACGTGTAACAATAATTATTGTATTTATGGTAAATTAATCCGAAAAATTTTGAGACATAAACTTTAAAATAGGATCACAAAAACTCAATAGAGTGGAATTGATTTGATTTGAAAGGGGAGCTTTTACAGGCAGCATTTGGCCCATTGTGCTATCCCTCTCTTGATGCAGCCCTGTCTTACCTTTACGTGCACCTTTTCTATCTCACTTTTACCTGCACCTTTTAAGAAAGATACAGACCCGCTCAAGTCGGACATGCTTTATTTGATCAGGTTCCAGAAACCTGTACCTGAGGTATCCTAGTCTGCGACTGACGAGGGCGTCCTATTCGCATGTCCTAAAAAACGTGGTCAGCTAGTTCTTGGAAGGTTGTAACGCTCCCACAAACTCCAAAGCTGAAAACATTAAATTCGTAGGTTCCGTGACCTTGTACTACGAATGCGGTGTTCTGTTTGGAGCTTTCTTCAACGGGTACCTGCCAGTATCCAGAAAACATATCAAGAGTGCTGAAATAGGATACATTTCCGAGACAGAATATCGTCGATTTGTGGTAGAGGGTATGATGATTTCTTTGTTACGGCATTAACTTTTCGGTAGTCGACACAAAAAGAAATTTTCCCATCCGGACCAGCCCAAGGTGAATGACATTGCTGTCTAGCAGTTCTTTTATTTACTCGTTGATTATTTGCCTTACTTTCTGGGATACTTTGTAAGGACGGCTTCTTATTGGGCTTGCCTCCCCTACTTCTATTTTATGTTCCTTCAGATTTGTCTTTCTCATGTGCTTTGTTGATTTGGCGAAAACTTCATTATACTCCAGTAGTAGTTCTTCTAGTGCCAATTTAATTTCTCCGTTTGTGATGTTGTAGCCTGTTACTGCTTCTGTCTGTTCCCGTTCCACGATTTCCTCCTCTGTTACTAGGTGATAGGCGGGGATTTCGTATTACGGTTCCTCTAGAAATGCTATTGTCTTTATCTCATTCTGGGTTATCGTGTAGTCCTTTTTGACTCCAATTTTATGTACTTTTGTTTGGGTGTCCGTGTCTATTTGCATTAGAAGCCTAATCTTCAATTTTTAACTCTATCTTCCAGAAGTCTGGTTTAACTTTCTGGATGCTGACTTCGACTCTCGTATCTTTGAACACTGTTCAGTTTCATCTACGCGCCCTGTACATAGTTGTAGGTTGAATTGGGTATTTAGGATGTTAAATCCTTTATGGGAATGGAAATGGATTCGTTTTTCTTTTTCTTTTTTCTTTTCTCTTATTCTAATTGAATTGCGCGTGCTCTATGCCTAAGAATGATACGGCTTTGCTAAATTTGGCTTTCAAAAATGGTACTGGCAAGTCCTGACACTTCCTGCCGACAAGCAGTACCAGTTGCCAAAAACACTTCGCCCGCTCCGTGTGGTTCGAGAAAATAGACCCGCGGTTTTTCGTTTGCCGCGACCGGTTAAATGAAGGCGGTTTCGTTGCACTCCTAGGTATGGGATCTGAACTTCCTGAATGAGCTGGCCAGCTGAGTGGAGTTTGGAAGGTAAGGTGAAAAAATATCCTTTTCAGTTTCGATATCTTTCAATTTCATTTTAAAATCGAATCGAATACCATTCTATCAGCAATCTGTGGATTTTCCAGTTTTTAATTTCGCAATCTTTCCCATTTTTTTTTTCCAATCCTCATCCTTGTCTAGGAAATACCAGTTTTTTGAGGTATTGCTTTTATGCTTTCTCTCAGTGCTATTAAACATTTGTACATGTTTCTTGGTTTGGTTTTTGTCTGCATTGTGTCTTTTATAAAAGGAACACTGTTGAGTTTCCGTTGTGGTTTATTACTAATAATTGTCCGACTATGTCCTCTGCTTCCCTCCTAGGAAGCATGTGTCTGTAGGATTTGTAGACAGCTTTCTTTTCTATTGTAGTTTCTTGTTACCTCGAACACCAATGTGGTATTGCTTTGCAGCTGGTTTCTGTGTCTGATTTCTTCTTTTAGGAAGCTGTTCACTTCTTCCTTTTTTATCTGTGAATGGGATTTGAGAAATTTGTCAAATTCTTTTTCATCTTTTTCGTCCTGCTTGTGTTTGTTTACCAGTTGGGTTGTTGTAATGAGGCTGGACAGACTGATTTTTTCCTTGTGATCATGGTGTAGGGGTATTTTGTATACAATATTCAGTACAAGCAGCTTCCGTGGTAGATCTATAATAGCCTTATTTTCTGTTAGAAATTCCATACCATTATTGGTTGTATGGATGCTGAAATTACTTCTGATTTAACGCTGCCTCTCCACACCGTGCTTCTCGAAATTTCCATTGGAATTGTTACTTCTCCCATGACTGGTATTCGCTGAACTCCGTCGGTGGTTAGGACTATATTTTCGTCTGTTTGAATCTTTTGTGTTGCCGCATTTCTTTGCATGACGTTATTGGGCTCCAGTATCGATTATCGCAGTTATGTTCTGTTCTCATTATTGATTCTAATTGTGATGTAAAGGATTTCATTATTGTCCCTACCATCCTATGGTAGGGGCGCTTACTTTTGCCAGCAACTCTTTTTTGGATGCTGTCATTGATTCATGCAAGTTGTTGTAAAGTGACCTGGTTTTTCACACTTATAACAGACTGGTGTACTTCTATAAGTTCTCGGTTCCTCATTGTAGCTTTCGTTGTGCTGCTGGCTTCTACACACCGATGCCAAGTAACTTGGTTTTCCGCAGTTATAGCACATTGTCCCTTTTCCACTATTTGGGCCAGGGCTGGTCCCTTACCCTGGACTGCCTGTTGTCTACTGGAGCAGATGGCTGCCTTATGTCCCTTTCTCCCACAATAGTAGCACGTGATCTCCTTGCTGCTTTATTGGGGCGGTCGGGTATCATACGGCCTTTGCAATTGAGGCGGGATTACATTCATCGGTGTTCGGTTGGTTTCTTTCCTTGGGGCTTTATCTATAGTTTGTGCTATTTCCTCAACTTCTCCAATGTCGAAAAGGGTCCATTTGGTGGATTTGTGAGCCAGTAGAAGTGGTAGGAGTTTTCTTCTTTCAGCCCTTCGCTAAAGATGGTCACAAATTCGTTGATATCCATGGTCTGTTTATAATCGTGGTACAGCACTCTCAGTTGGTATAGAAAATCTCGGAGTGTCTCGTCAGACGTTACAACTTTCTTTTTCAGAAATGTTCGGTAGTCATTCCACTCTTTGTCCTGATTATTTATTTTGTATTCTTGAAACTATAAGTTTGCTGCACCGTCTAGAAATGTCTCGAAAAAGGTAATTTTGAGTGTGTCATTCCGTCCGTTTGCTATTGCCGTCCTTTCATAGACCCTCAAAAATTCTGTCGCATTGCTTCTGCAAGGGTGAAACGTCGGAGGGTTTATAAATTGGGGCACCGTTGCTTTTTTCTCTGTTTGCATGGCTTCGAGGATAGTTGTATTGGCCATTTTGCTGTTATCTGTGAGGATGGGACTTTGTACAGGCGGTATGTCTGTTAGTTGATTCACTGTTCTATCTTGGCTCATGCAATTCCGAGTGGTAATAAATTCCCTCCAATTATTTCCGTTATTGGATCCCAATCAAAATATTTAGACATTGTTGTGGTGATATTGTTAACGTCCGGAAAGATATGGCGAGGGGTATGGAGACTTCTTCTGTGCTTCTGTGGCTTGGCTTAAACAATGGTTCGTTGCTAAGCGTGCTCGTGCCTTTGTATCGTAGATTGTATTTATACTGTTCTTCTGACATTCGATTTATGTAGGTAATACTTTTCCTATATTCGTATATGATAACCCTTCCGCCTTCACCCATCAATCTAATGGTACTACTTGTTTGGGCATCCGATTTGAGACGGCACTTCCACCAAATGTCATAACTTTATCCTGTCGTGACGGGTATGTAGCGTAGGGTCAGGAGGATAGAGACTCGCTTGGTATTTAGTTTAAGGTATATTGTAGAGTAAAGGCTATAATAGTAATTACCAAAGGATGGCCCTATGGTACATAGTGCCTCTTCGTTAGGGGCACAAGGTTAGCGACCTGAAAAACAGAAAGCTACGTTAGGTGCGATTCGTTAAAGTAAAGGATCGTCCAGATAGGCTTTCTCAAGAGAGGTAATTGCACTAGATGACATGAAGACTGAAGACACCCAGAGGAGCTTTCCCAAAAGAGGATTGCACTGGGTGGAGGCTTGAAGCCAGAGGAGGTTTTTGCAAAAGAAGTCCTGATGCTGGTTCAAGTCTGCCTATCCATGTATTGCCAACCATTGTTTATATTCGTTTATCGCTGACTCGCCAATCAATAAGTCGGTCAGTCATATACAGTGTCATATTTTCCTAAGTAGCTTTGCTTGTTGACAATATGTTTAGTAGTTTCATCTACTTCACTGCAGAACCTTCATTCCGTCCCATTCCTGAGTCCAATTTTATGCAGGTGGTATCTGACGACCCAGTGCCCTGTCAGGACTCCAGTGATGGCTCTTAGTTGGCTCCTGTTTATTTTGAGGAGGCTTTCTGCCTCTTTGCAGTTTAAGGGACCTTGTATAAAAATCTATGACTGTCTGAAGCCTAAATTAACGAGATTTCCACTGTACGTACCCACATTTCGATGGCTGATTCGCTGGTGCAATTTTCTCAACCTCCACCGAACTATCGTGTCTACCATTTCACGATAGGAGAAGGAGGGAGGAGCTCTCGAACGATCCCAGAATTCTGGGTGAAGTTCCTGAGCCCCTCTTCATAAAGATGGTAGCGGTATTGTCCGTTCTTCGCAAAAAGAGGCGAAGTCTGCGAACGAAAATTCGCTGAGCCCAGCTTTCAGGGGATGGGCGGTAACTCGAACCGCGAGTCGTCCGATCAAACGAGGACCCAGGAACGGCCGGGGGGTTAAAGGTATAATCTGAGTAATACCTATAGTCTCACTAGTTGGCGTGGGAGAAGGACCTTTAAATGTTTACCCTATCCCAGGAATCTGGGCAACGGATGACTGGGGTGTTCCGAAAGCTAGTAGGGGGAAATCCCGATTTCGGACCTTGTCAAGGGAAAAGGAACTAACCTAGTGAGCACTTTTAACACAAGAAACTGCGGCGCTGAGTCTACCACATTCCGGTGCCGGTAAAAATGCTCGCCGCTGTGCTGATTCCAGAGTTCGTGGTTGAAAGGCATAAGCGTGTATTAATCTAGATGTGGTAGATACCCATGGGACCGAACGGTGACTGGGGGAACCCGGCTAACACAAGTACCCAGGGTAAAGGCCTGCCCAACCAAGCCCAAAAACTTGGTGCCTTTCGTAGGTGTTGGACTCTAGAGAGCAGGTACGGCTAGCTATGATAGTTGTTGGGTAACAGGAAGTACGAAAGCCGAAAGGTAGGATGCGTAGTGACTCTCAATCAATGTCTGAGGCCTCTTTGATTCACCCATTTGTCTTCGAACTGGTAGTTGGACCAGTGCCCGATCTTGGTTTTCACCAGGCAGGATGCAACCCCAAGCTCTTGCCCAATAAAGGCAGTGTTGCTACATTCACGCACCAGCTGGTCCACTTGCTCGTTGCCCTTAGAGCCAGTGTGATCCGAGACCCAAACAGGGGTGACCTTGTTGAGCTCACTGAGTAGTTCTAGGGTTGTCATACAGTCAAGCGTGAGCCTTGAGTTGACCTTGTCGAGTAAAGTGCTCGACCTGACAGTCGCTGCATATATGAACATGCTTGCCCAAGTAACCTCAATGGAGATTCTCCCGAGCACACACCTCTATGACGTATAGATCTCAGTCTAGTATGCCGTCAGTTATCGATCCAGTGTAAGACTTATTCTCGCCAAAGGTCTCTCCTCATATACACCAGCCCCTGCATCCTCTCCCATCAAAGATCCTTCTGTATACTAGATGTGCCCGGCTTAAGCAAACCTAGATCAGGCTCTAGCCAGTTGTCCCTTGCAAAGATGACGATTTTGTATTGTCTTGGGGGGCTGAAGTTTTTGGCATTGCATCCCTTCTGGTAAGAAGGGGGTCTTGTCTCATAGTATCATTCCAGGCCTTTGCATGTCCCATGTTCAGCCCTCTATGAACCCATTGTCCCCAATCTTTGAGTCTGACTGTAGCCGCCTATTCTATCCGTGCAGGCAAGTCGTTGGAGCTTGTCTAACTTTGCCCTGTAGGTGGATAAACTAAGCTGCCGTACGTGATTGTTGGCCTTATCGCTGCTGTGTAAAGCAAGCGGATTATGTGGAATTGTGAGCCCCAGGTGCTTTCGATGGATATTTTTCCCCGAAGGCTAGCAGTGACCCTCTGTTGACGTGATATTTCCAAATCAGCCTGGAGTCAATGAGGTCTCGATATAGTGGACTTTAAAAAAATCTTCATATTAATATTGCTGGCTATTTATGAGGTGATGATTTTCTCTAAAACAAAAACTAAAATAATAAATTGTATTATCTACCAAACAAAGCAGACAATACAAATTTTGTCACATAAAACATTTTAGCAGTAATTTATCACAGAAAAATATAATAAAATATAAGTAATGCCCGGACTAAATTATTTTTAAACTAAATTTCGAAATAAATCGTTCCATTATTCTTTGTTTAAAATTTTAATCAGTCAACTATGCTTTATAGTAGAGATATATTTAAATAATATTTCATGCAAATTGCAAGTGCTGTCCGGAATTTATCACCGTCCGGAGATACAAAAAAGCCACTGCGAAGCATAATAGGTATTTTAGTTTTGTTTCGTTTAGGGTGAAATGAAACGTTGATTTATTTTTAGGAAAGTAATCATGATTTTTTATTAGTACCTATACCTATTGATCCTAATAATTAGGTTCAATTCTCAGTTCTCTACAGTAGGTATGTTCTATTTACAGGTTGTAGAATCCTGATTCAGAGTAGAGTTATTTGCAATTTTCTACTTTAGTTTTTCATCATCCATCGTTTCATGATAGTTTTTCTTGTTAAATCCACAAGTACAAGATTTTACTTTGATCTTTGCTGCTGTTTTAATCATATCGTTTTACGAGATTACAATAGTTCCCTTGCTCACAAAGTTAAAACCCTAACATTTCTTTTTCGTTGTTTCAGAAAGTCAAAGACTGGAAATACCCAGCTTACAAATATTAATAATCGTCCTTCTACTCATGCACGTGCACAGATAAAGCTAAGGATTTTTTACATTTATGTATTTAACTAATTTTAAAAAGGTGAATTAACAGGGATTGGTCTATTGTGGATTTCGATGCCACTTGGGTCACATCAAAGACTGTAAACTGTATAAAAAATGTATTTGCTGCAACTTGGATAACATAAGTTTAGTCTAATATATTGTAGGTATCAATGGTTACAAAATTATCAGGTTTGTACTATTTTTTATTGTACACAACATTAGAAAGTTTATTTATAATTGGCAGATGAATTAAATCACTATTTCCAAGTATAATTACTAAAATCAATGATTATTTAAATAAAAATGTACAGTATATGATGGTAGAATTAATTGGAAAGAAATGACTTTTTAATTTTTTGTAAGTTTAAACTTGTGTATGCTTTTGCTCCGACATAAAGTAAATACAGAGAAAATTTTCTTTTTCGAATGCGCCCTGTACATACATCCAACTTAATGTTTGTGGGCGGGTTAGCGCTGGCAATTTCCGAAGAGTGCGCGTACGGATTATCAGTAAACATAGAGCAGTGGCTGAACGAGCAACGCGTGTTCATGGTCGAGGCGTTTTTCAAATCGAACGATTCCGAATATCGTAACGGTTACAAAAATGCCGCCGTGACAGGAATAGTTCGATTTGAAAAATGCACGTTGCTCGTTCGACCACTGCTCCATATTCACTGATAATCCGCACGCGTGCGCCGCAAATTGCCAGCGCTAACCCCTCCACAAATATTGGGTTGGATACTGGGCGCGTTCGAAAAGGGCAATTTACTCCGAGTCTCTCTGTATAAGAAAAATGCAACCTTGAAGTACTAACATTTCTAAAACATAATCAAAAGTAGATCAAAACGTGTATAATAAGTATTTTATTTCAACGCATATCCTTTTGATTCAACCTACATAAGTTAGTATTAATTTTTTAATACAAGTATTTCAAAAGGTTTTGTTCCCAATCACAAAAAGTTTTTAAAGAATAGTACAATTTAGTTTTGATTATTGTTTATCAACCACAAATTGTTTCCAAATGGTTCTAGGACTATTTCTGATTGAAACCAAAACTCTAGCGTCAATCTGTGAAGAACCAGAAGAAATAATTCCATGTAAAAGATGTATTTAATATTAAATATTTTAAGATGTTAATAGCAGATGTGAAAGAATTTACAATTGATACAAAAAACAATAAGTTGGCTGGACTTTATATGTTTAATCAGAAAGTTTCAGGTTTGCATGAAAACTTAAATTAGAAATCAGTTCCAAACCGAGGCGCGCAGTGCTTATCTTTGAACTTCAAATACGGATTTATCTAAAGGATCCATCTTGTAATAAATGTCGACAATCTTATAAGAACAGAACTTTATAGTTAATCTTTAGCAATAGAAAGTTAAGGCACATGTATATGGAACATTTTGCGAAGTAGTAAACAGAGCGATTATCAACAGAAATTAAAAAAAGTAGATAATTATTAGACAAGACTGACTGACATAAACTAATCAAATATGGATTTAAAACATATAAAATACAAAACACAAAATAATATTGAGATGTTTGCAGCATTTCTGGTACATCAAATTTTAGCAAAGATCAATATCGTTATTTGTGGACTTCCCACTAAAAGCTAGTCGAAACATAACATTTATTTTTATCTATCTATATCCAGAATATAAATAGGTTTTTTTATGTAAATATGAAATTTTAGTAGTTGTTGCTGTATAACTAAAAATGCAGGGTCTGTAAATTTTAACTAACTGCTTCTACCAGTCTAAATTTTATGAAAAGTGTACAGAAGTTATAATAGGGTCATGCCTAAGTTATACTTACTTTTATTTCGTGTAGAAAATTGATTAGTATCAAATTTTTAATTGGCAGGTTTTTGGAAATCCTACGTGACTTCTAGAGTTTAAGCAGCACCCTTATTAGTAAAACAGTAATTCTGCTCTGGAACACCTGTCTGACTGAATTAACAGATTCTATCAATTTTTCAATTATTTCAGAAATTCCTCTGGAACATTTCAAGGAACGATTCTGCTCCAACTATACCTCATAATTTTCGAGATATTGTGATTGTCTTCTCGTCGGATTGCTTCTCCTTATTGGTTCTTCTTCTGTTCAACTTCTGCAGATTCTATGGTGTTCTTCTCGATTGTTCTGGAGTCTGGAGTCAATGATAACTCCTAACTATTTGATCAAGACGGATGGAGCATGTCTCGATCCAAATACATGAACATGTAAGGAATTGTCTTTATAATCAAATACTAATTTCCAACATTTTTCCAGACCTGGTTTTATTATTCATTCAAGATCCGTATGCTTGAAAGAATACTTCACCTTAATATGGATGAACTGTCGATTGTCAATGGCTTTTCTATATTTTCTTTTGAATGAGTTGGTTGATTTTCTAATTCTAGACAAGAATTTGCTACAATCAATTCCATTTCTATTCAGCTTTAACGTAATGCGGCCAATTTCACAAATTTCTCTATTAAAAAACTTTCCCAATCACTTTGTCGGAGGTCATCAGTTGCTAATTAAATAAGCTGTTTAAGACCTACAAGTTTGCATTTCGTTATTAATTTATTTTTGACAGAACAGATGAGAAAACATTATGTAACTTATCACAAAAAAACTTGAATGTACCTACCTTCAAAATCATTCAGACAATAACATATTTTTTCTTTAATTAATCATAATTTTCACATTGTTTTGTATAATTATTAGTATATTAAACCAATTAATGGCTCGCATAGGGTCAGTCCAACTTTTTCTATGCCTACAGAATTTTTATTTGAGAATAGATTTTTTAAGAAACCTGATGTATGCAATCTTCATAATTTTGTACATAAATGTTATCAATTTTATTTGATATTTATTTTTATCTTAGACTAGTACGATGTTAATAAAAAATTGTAAGGCAATTGTGTTTTATTTGTGATATTGTCGGACCTGGGGGTTATGAGGGGTGTAAATCAAAGCCAGAGCCAGGTACAAAAATAGGAAAGTATATTTAACTAAAGCTTACCACAAATTCATATCAGTTCTGGGCATGGGCACTAATAATTGTCACAAGACTAAAAGGCACTATTACTACTAACTACTATCGCGGATAATTCACTCTCTGTAGACTGATGACCTATCTTCTAAAACCACCTTATTTTATGCTAGTCTCGCAACCATCATACGTGATTTCTAATTACAATAACTGCCGATGACCTGGCATCGGCATTGACCTTCTATGGGTTTCAGTTCCATGTCCGTACAAATTAATAGTTTAATAATTCGTTCAACTTGCAATGTTATTTACATGTAACGTGACCGATGGTCTTCCTGTAACCCATGAACTTTTTTGGGAGACGAGTGAGTTTAATTTACCGAAGGGAGATGCCCTATTATACGACAATATGAAATAAACTACAACTTCCTTTCCTTTTAGCGTTTTCCAGGCTTGTAGGCTGTGATCCGTAAATGTTTAGTCTACAACTACGATAGGCGTTATCAAAGACGATACAAATTCTTTATTGCTTGGAAAATGTGACGGAACTAGCTATTGCCCCTTTTTGAGCTTTCGTCAAACCGCACCAGGGATGCCAAAAGTTTTAACTTTGCCTGACTGTAAATAATATTAACCACTAGGTATTGGATCATTTGAGCCTTGTATTGGGTTAGGGGTGCCTTGATTTTCATTTATACAAATAAAACGCTGATATACAATAATTATCAATTTAATTATTAAATGAAAGTAATTCGGTATAGATCAATCAAATCCTATCTAAAAATTCCTAATTGGACGTCCAGTTGAACTACAAATTTTTTACTAATCTAAAGTAATCTTGATTTATAAAAAGTAGGGAAATCTGATAATGATAATAACATCATTTATGGTTAAATGTTCAATGAACGAGAACACAAAACTAATTAAATGCACGAGAGCACAATATAAATAATTCGTCAACTTCAATCAGAGAGTTAACAATTTGAGCACTTTTCTGCGGAAGCCTGTAAAAAATATGTGCAAGAAAAGTCTTTATATATGCTCAGTTTTTATATACAAATGTACAAATGTTAATTTCTGCATTAAACGTTAGAAAACACTCCAAATTATAGTGCATTTCAAGCGAATCACTAATCAGTATTCATTGTTCGACTGTTAGAGAAATTGTAACGGTCTTACTTGCTTAATCCGGTTCATGTAGATAATTCCACAAGACGATTATTTATCCATTTATCACTATTCACACTGGCAGCTAGGGAATTTTTCACTGAGATGAAAATACACCGATATACAGGCGCGTTTGAGCCCGGCGAGAGTGAGAGAGAGAGAGCCAAAAACGATCGCGAAGGAGAGAATTTTACTCGTCCGAGGTGACTTGCAACAATTAGGGGATAATTACATGAATTGTAATCAATAATATAGACCATGTCAGGCCTTGACATACAGAAAGTAGTATTTTTACTATAAATCTCGCGTACTAACGGGGGTTTTGGGGTTTTACTTCTGGGGAGCATTCAGAGGGCGCGAGGGTGCGAACTCATCGCTTATTCTAATAGTACTGAAGAATGTGCGTCGACTAGCTCTGCCAGGGAGCAGGTCGCAAAAAACTAGGAATTTTGTGTGGCGGCTAACCAATCACAGCGGCGAGACAGGTTCACTACCTTATAAGGTAATGAAGAAACCTGCAATTTTACCGGTTCAAAGGGTTGTTGTTGCCGGTTTTACAGGATAAATAGTCCAGCAATAGCATCTATTTTTATAATATTATTTTTATGGTAAATAATAGAGAAGAAAATTATATTAAATTAGAAATAATAAAAATTAAACCTGTTGTGGGATATTCATTATGTTCGGAAACTAAGGAATAATCAGCGGAACTGATAAAGTGCTCTTTGACACAGTGAATTGAAGTTTTTATGATGAAAGCCATACGTTGCAAACAAAAGAGTTGATGACATAGTGTTACAAAAAAAATAGGAGATAACCAACATAAATTCGATAAATACTTTCGGAATTTCGGCACCCAGAGCCAAAAGCTTTTAATCCTGAAAGGCAACATTGATACAGAGCGTCTGAGATAGTTTACGAGCCTTTTAGGTGGCGGACAAAATAAGTGCTTTAAAATTGCGACGGTTTCATTGTAAAATCTCGATGAATAAATCTCTCTGGCACCGGATAAGCGGATACTTCGGTTTATCTTGCGAAAATAAATAGGAGACTTTCGAGGACTTTTACAAGTTGCTTTCGAATCAAATTAAGTTTACATTTTCTCCGAAATTAAATGGAGTTTTTGTCAGTTAGAGAACCTAATGTAGGTAACCTAGTTGTGGTCCTTCAAACATTTTACATGAAGAAAAAGGTCTCACAAACATTTGGCATAAAAAAATAGGTCGATCCGACTACTGAGACTAGACGTACGCAATTTTGAAGCGAAGAGCAGGTAAGTAATCTAAAATCTACTTATACTGATTGGATAGTAGTGAAAAATCACAAAAAATGCTCTTGAAATGCATCATGCAACTCACATTTTATTTATGTATATGATAAATTTATAAAATCTTATTTGCCAAGCATATCGAATCCTAATTCAGACAAAATATTATATCGAATTGTAGATAATAGGATATACATACTCTTGAATATTTTTATTCGGAAAACGGAATATGGATATGCAAGATTTATTCAAATGTGACTGAACAAAAGAACGAGAATAATAGAAAATCTGAATCATTAATGCCCGGTTTCTGAACTCTTATTAGAGATATTTGTTACAGGTATAAAGCTTTTTTTTTATATGGCGCCACAGGTATTTATTCTGTGGGGATTTGCACCACACAATTATTGGTCATAATTAGCACACAAAACACTTTTTATTTGAATTACAGAATGTGTTGGCTACTGTGTATGCTGTGATATCTTTTTTGGGTATTGTTTCAGGCCATCTTGTGAAACGGTCGATCATTGTCATGCACTATCGAAAACCTTGAGACTCTGGCGACCAAAGCCGGCGCGATGTGTACATGATCGAATCGTTGATCTGGATTGGCTGCATGTGAATGTAGCATCCTACCTTTGATTTTTGGCATGGCAAGCAGTTTGGAGCCCATTGTGTTATGATTTTTTTTATAGACGCCCTAATATAGCGTTGAGAGACTATCTTGTTAGTGACTCGCCCACTGGGATGTGCCAAGTTGTAGAATACATCATAGACTTGGCGGCGCGAAGGATCTGATGTTATTGGTGGACACGTCACAGTAGATACCTTGATGTTCTGCTCTATATGTGGGTTTTTGGAACTTTAGTGAGGTTTGGTTGATTTTCAAAATGTCTTTGAGCTCATCATCGACTTGTGCCGCGGTCAGCTCATTGAAGTCAATTACTGTGGGAAATCTGAGGGCGTCGATTCTGGTTTGTCTGAATTATCTGAGTGGTCTTCGTGAAACTTTGTCGGCACGTTGTTAAAAAGAAAATATGAGAGGCTTATGGTCGGTCCAAATAGTAAATTCTCGGCACTCGACTCATTACTGGAAGTACTGTATGGCTCCAAAGACGACAGTGAGTGTCGTATGTGCTGTAGTTCTTCTGAGCAGGTGAGAATGTTTTTGAGAAAAATCTTAGGGGTTCCAAATTATTATTAACGCTTTGTTCCAAGACTTTCCCTAGCGCTGTACTTGATGCATCAGTGGTGTAACGAACTTCGGTTCCAATCACTGGATGACAGAGTAAAGTCGCGTTAGCTAGTTGCCATTTTTGTTGAGTCAAATTACGGTGGGTAGAATTGTTTTCTATTGCTAGCTCTCGTCAAAAATGTTCTACATTAAGAGATAAAATGTTGAAAACCCTGTAGCTTTACACAGTGGCGGACTTGTTTTCGATTACCGGCTATCGTGAAAGATTTCCTACAAGTGCCGGAAATAATAAAATATTGATCACTTTGTATCTTTATAAAGTGGCTTATTTTTGTTGAGTCAAATTACAGTGGGAAGAATTGTTGTCTACTTCCGGCTCTAGTCAAAGATTTTCTACATTAAAAGACAGGGATAAGAAAATATTGATCACCCTGTATCATCACACAGTGGTGGAAGTATTTTCGATTATCGGCTTTCGTGAAAGATTTCCTACAAGAGCCGGAAACGATAAAATATTTATGACTCTGTATCTTTATACAGTGGCTTATTTCTGTTGAGTCAAATTACAGTGGGTAGAATTATTTTCTATTACCGGCTCTCGTCAAATATTTTCTACATTAAGTCGACTTGATAATAATGTTGACGAGCCTGTGTTTATCAAAAACTACACCACAGTATCTAGGTATAATAGAAGTATACTATCTCATGTGGGTACTGTGATAATGTCCACTAATAACAACTTTTCGGCAAGTTTGACAATTTATTATCTGAAAAATTATTTGAATTTTCTATAGTCTACGAGAATATCTACGACCCCTACATTGTTTGCATTTACAGAACACCTGATGCGGATTGGTTACATTTTTTCAAAACTTACTAAGCTTGCTTGAGTTTCTTAATAGTAAATTAATTTTATGTGGCGAATTTAACATAGATTTTTCCAGTGTGTATGTGCTGCTTAACACTCTCTTCGGTCTATACTTGAATCTTTTGGTACAGTCATGCATGTTCAATTTCCAACCCAAATAACTAAAACCAGATCAAGCATTATCGACTACGTCGTGCCATCTTTTGATCCAAGCATTGTTGACTGTACTGTCTTTAGTTCAGGGTTTTCAGATCATGAAGCAGTACTCACAAACTTTTCTCTAAAGACCAATGCCCCACGTAAGTTTCGCATAATTTATTTGGAAAAAAAAAATCCTTAATTTGAAGTGCTTATGTCAAACAATTGACTGGGATTGCCTCTCTGATGACATCGATAGCGCATTTTCAACATTTTCAAATAAATTATCTGGGTCTGGCTTTCAAAGCATTTCCCCTCAGGCCTATCAAACATACGCCACATAAATAAACCCTGGAATACTAAATAGTTGCGGACATCGGCAAAAAACATGCGCTCATTATCACACCTAAAAAATTTTTAGGACAAAAACAACCAGTTCGCTAGAACCGAAAATATTGCCAAAGAAAATTGGCTTGTTTTGCAATGAGATCAGTTTCCAACGAACTTAACTTATCAACCTCTAGAATAGTCTACTTTGCCCTTTTCGAATCACAGCTTCAATACGTCCTTCCATTCTGGGGTATATGCTGTGCGATTCAATTTGAGCCTATCTTCAAATTACAAAAAAGAGCTATTCGATATTCCCTAAAATTGAAAAATAGATCCCATTGCCAAGATTTTTTCAGAAAATTTAAAATATTTAGCACTTCCTTCCCTTTTCATCCTAGAATCAGTCTGCTTAATGCGCAATCACCTGCCCAGTATTTCAGAAAGACCATTCCATAAATATCCATTTAGAATCGCGGAGCATGATCTTTATTTGCCAACTCCATCCTGCGAGTTAATTGAGATCTCCATTCTATACAGCGCAAAAAAAAAATGCACAATCATCTGCCAGTAGTAATCAAGTCCATAGCATCTCTTCCTAAATTCCGCATAGCTCTTAAATCCTATTTATTAGAGAGAGCCTTATATAAAGTGAGTGACTTTTTTCTGACCTTAGAGCGTTCTACACACTGAATCATTGTTTATAGCTAATTTGTTCATTTTTATATTTGTTTATGTACTTTAGGGAATAAAAGTATTCTCTTAGTCCCTATTTTCAAGGACTAAGGTGACACTTTTTTTCCCTAGGGATTAAAAACGATTTTATTTACGACTAATGTATAATGTGCGTATTATATTTGTGATTTTTGCAGTATAATGACATATGTTATTCCTCCAGGGATTAATGACGAGTAGCGGGATTAATGGTCATTATTCCACAAAAGTGTCAGTGTCAAACGTGTAGTGCTTGTGGATTTGTATTGAAAATTATGAGACGGATGAAATTTGTTCATTGGAAATCTCGAATAAATTAATTTATCGTAAATAAAGTAGAGTATACTACTCGCAATAATGGCTATTATTCCCTCGGAATGTTACTCCCTCGCCGCTAACGCGGCTCAGTTCGTAATAATCCTCGGGAATAATAGCTATCATTATTGACTCGTGGTATAATCTACTATTAATCCCTAAGCGGGATTAAAAATGACTTGAATCCCTAAAATAAATAGGTAGGTAAGCAATATTTCATTAGTACATATTAGAATTAAAAACTCAGGTAACTATAAAACGCTACTAATTTTTATTGATATTTACATTTATGTTAAGTCCACTACAACTAGATAAATTAAAAAGAGGTGAATAATTATTGGGGGTGAAATTTTTATTGACTAAAGTGTTCATGTTTTGCACAATCGTCGCATGCGCCGCTGCTGGCGTTGGTTTTCCACTTTCTGTCCTTGCTGCAATTGTGGCCTTTAGCATCGAATACAAGCTCCACAATGACGATGACTTTAACTTCCGTGACTTGCCCAAAAAGTAAAGCTTCAGTAATATCTTCCACGTCCTGTTCTTGACACCATTCTGTGTAGTCCGCTAACTGTTTTTTATACAAATCTCGGGATTTTTTTGGTAGTAACTGCCCTATAGCCTCTTCCGCAGCTTGTTCAATATTTTCCATGTTTCTGCTAATGAATATTGCTTATTCTCAATAAATGAAGTTTTGACAATAATTGAATTTGTTAGCGTAAACTGACTTTTGTTCATCTTAGCAACTGGTCACAACACACCGAGATTTTGATTTTTGAGTAAAATGTTGATGTCAAAAATAAGGTGCATTCATTTTTTCACAAGACATGTCATCATCATAACCAGTCAAGTCAAGTGGCATTTAATTATTTTTTTTTACAGTTTTTCTCTCCTCTAAAGTACATAAAATAGTATATAGTTGCACACTTAAAAAATCACACTGTATATATATCTCGGGACTAAAGTGTCTTTTTATCCCTCGACGAATTGTACAAACTTTTCGCCTCGGGATAAAAAGAGTCACTTTAGTCCCTAGGTATATAATTTACTATTATTTTTATATTATTTTATTCTTTGTTTTGACTTTGTATACAAGTAGATGTATATAATATCATATGTTTTCAATTTTAAGGCTTTGTCTACAAATTATGTATAGTACAGTCATATTATAAGGATTCATCTATTAAAAAAATCCCAGTGAGCCTAAATTTTGTCTACACCTTTATTTTACCTCAATAATTAATGTATTAAAAGTCCCCAGCGATATCTTGTTTGCGTTCCAAGATATTCAAGGTCAAATATCACAGAAATTAGTTTTTCCTAAATATTTTGCTTTCGGTATGCCTACGACTATTTTGGCTAAAAATATTGGAAATTCTCTTTAGAAAATGTTATTCACATATTTTACGTCATACCAACCACCCCAGAGGTGAGATGCAAAGTGCGTTTTTTTTAGATTGTATTTTTACTGTAGGCCTAATCCATGATCTTTCTTGTTGTGACTTTTAGATGTAGAATGTGCGATCTTCATTCTCGTAATCTGTCCTCTCTGCCACGACGTACAAATGTTAACATTAAACACAGCATCGGCCCATAATGTACTTGGTGTTAACATCTGTACCGTTCAATTAGTTGTCCCTCAACCACTATAATCTTGAGGGTGGCGCCCGAGATTACCGCTGGAGTAAGCAAAAGATAAATACCGATTGTTAAGCTGCCATAGATCAAGGAAAAACCTAGGAAAACCCGTTACAAATTTGGCGCCCGAGCAGGGACCATTCTGCGCATCAGCAACTGACCGTAAAGATTATGTCATCATCCGTCCCCCGTTTCACCGAGAGGCCGTTTATTTTAGTATCGACCGATGGGTTGACCGATACACCATGGTATATTTCTTCATGGATTCTTCAGAAGCAACGGCGCTGCTTGGTGTTACTATTTTAATAAGCCACATAATGTGAAGCCTGTTGTGGCCATCTATTGTGTAGACATTGATATTTGCATTGTCTGCTGAATACTGAATAAGAGCACCAGTTTCAAATGATCTTCTCTGGTTGTGGATGGTAGACAGCAGCAACTTCATACATTAATGTTTACGATATACGATGCGCTGAATCCAAGAGTTGACAAAATATCTAGAAAAGGTAAGATGTGAAGCATGACAAATAGTGGTACACTTACACTTAAGATGGTCAGTTTTGCCATTTTTGTTTTTCAGAATTAATTCTTCAATACCTAGAGTATGAAGGCTCTGTGGGATGTTTTCGTTAAGATTATAAAACATTCTACTGGGAGGAGTATAAGAGAAAAAAAACACAAAGTTTCTAAATCAAAAGATCCCAAGCTAGAGCGCGTTTTGCGAAGAAAATACTCAGATGTACCGGCAGCATCGTCATCCCGTTGTCTATTAGATCACACTATGCTACTCCCCTAGGACACCAACCTCCAATTCGAGGATTGATGCGGGTTTCCCTTACGACGAACTGGGTTTTCCGAAAACCTTATTTCGCGCCCGAAGGATTTAATCGTTGGCTCTCTTTTTTTTTTCTTCGTGTTCGTATGCAGCTCGCACCAACAATACTTGGGGGGCTCGTCCACTTGCCGCCTTAAGCGATCCCGATAATGAGAGGCCCCACGCAAAGTATTGTCAGCCTGATACACGATCCAAGTGCTGGGTAAGCAAGTCACCACACTTCTGTCGAGAAAAATTAGGGGACTTTTAGATGCTACTATGTATACTTCTTGCGACAGTTTTTATGTACTGTTACCGAATCTGTATCCCTTAAACGTTCTGCAAGATCATCTCCTTTCCCACACTTGCTTCTCTTAAAGCATCTATACCGCGTTTTACAGTCACTGTAACACCTTTCAAGAGCGATTGACTGCAAATAAAACAAGACTCATCCATCGCGATGACTAATTAAAAAATCACAAAACGAAACGTCTATACTTTATTTTTTTCCAAGATAGATTTGAACTAACTTACATCGATTAAATGCGATTAACCGGTCGATCATAGTTGACAGATAACCAATGAAGCAAATGTCATTTGGCAACCAATCGTTATTAAATGACGTTCATGACTTTTGACTTTGAATATCTGAAAACGCAAGTGCGATATTGATGGGGACTTTTAAGATATTATTTCTTGAAGTAAAATAAAGGTGTAGACAAAATTTAGGCTCACTCGGATTTTTTCAGCAGATGCTGCTTTTTCCGGCCTAATACAGGGTGCGGCAAAACAAATAGTGCAGTTTTGAATGACTATTAACACCCCGATAACTTGTGATAAAGCATTATTATATTAAAATCATGGTAATCCAAAATTTGCCTTCAAAGCATTCGAAAACAAATCAAATCGAAAATGTACAAATCAATGTGACATAGTAAAGATACCGACACTTTACCAATAAATAGCAGGGTAAAGTATGGTCCCGCGGAATCCATAAATATAAAAGACATGCAGTTAAATTTTGACGAGAACAGGCCATAAATCAAGACAATTTTTTTTTTGGTCCTCTTTCTGAAATGCAAAACGTTAAGCTGAATCCGATATCGAAAACGGGGTACTCAGCCATCCCATTTAATTTCAATTCGGGACGACATTGAAATGCAGCTTCGAGATATGCATTGCGTTCTACCAAATTTACTGCAGCCGGAGTAAAAATATTTGAATTTTGGTGAAAAATAGAGTTTTGATATCTCCTTTTTACCTTATAATGAATCCAAGCCTGGCACTTTACGATTCTGTCATAGAATAGAGCAGGTATAAATAATAATCCAGTAACATTCTTTTATCATAAATAAAACATATAAACTTCGATGCGTAGAAAAAATAATAATAATTCTATAAAATGTCCAAAATAAACTCCTGAATTATTTATAGAAATATTTAAACCAAAAAAAAAAACATATTCATTAATTATTTGGCTACCTACTTTTTGCCTTCAAATGGAAAATAAAGTGGCGTCGTTATTCATCAGGACCGCCGCTCATTGTGGAAAATTGACCCCCTTTTTTTTACTGAAATTCATTTGTATTTTAATGCGAGACACAGATGTTGCTTGCGGTCAGCCACTCGTTAACTGGTCGCTGAAAAAGTTTTCCCTAGCGAGAAAATTTGATAGGATGTAACTTCATTTTGGTAAACTGTATAAGTGGAACTGAAAAGGGAAATAAATTTAATAAAAGCTAGTGAGTTTATGAAAAAAATAATTCCACTAAATTGAATTGCGCATTTTGGTTTGGAAAATGGTTTAGCACATTTTTCAATTAGATACCTACTGCATGTTGCTAGGAAGTCAGGGAAAAATTTTGTTATATTCTCATCAATGTGGCTAGAAAAGAAGCGGGGAATAGCAACCCACATTTTCATATTTTGTTATAGAAAAACATGTTTCTTCTACTTATATGGGTTACACACTTATTTTTGGTCAGCCTATATTGAAACAACAAAATGTTGTTTAGTGCTGCATTTGAGGCATAGATAGCACCTCGACCAAAAGTCTTCCATCGTAACATTATAATATTATCTACTTACTTATATGAATTGGGTTCCAAAAATCAAAAATTCAGTATAAATTATTTACTGAAGGTCACTTCTCCGCTGACCATTCTTTCAAGTTTATATCAGGGCTGATTAGAAATGAGAGAAAGAAATTCAAAATTCACAGTGATCTTTCAAATTTGATTTGTAACCTCAATCGTCAGTAGCCACAAAATCCATATAAAAATAGTCCTAGCATCGGTGAAATTGCCTCTGGCAAAAGTCTTGTGCCCAAGAGCAAAGCAACACTGATAATGTAAGGTAATCTGGACCAGACAGCAGCGTTGCGGCTTTACAATGGCAAAATTATCTCGGTCCGACAAGTACTAAAACTGGGTGTAAATTAAGCGCTCCAAGTTTAGAATATTTTAATATAATTATCAAAGAATGATTGCGAACTCGGCAAGTTGGAAATAAAGGCGAGCTCCGCTCTGGTTGCCTCTGACCTAGATTGCTTTAGTATTTGAATTTTAAACTTTTGCTTAGATATTTTACATTCATAAGCTATGGGAATACAATCCATAATATTATATTTTTTATTTTTTTACCAAGACGCATCTGATGATCTGATTTTCCTGAAAAATATTTATTTTGTTTTCGTTGTTCCTTAGAAAATCACACAAGATCAGAAGTCAGAAGTAAGTTCTAATAAATTATAAGAGGAAAATAAACATTAAGCAGATTCTTGATGGAAATTCATTAAATATTCTGCGAAGAGGTACCTTTCTTAGACGAAAAAAGAAGGTACCATTTGCTGAAACATGTTACGAATTGACAAAATTTAGATTGTGGAAATTCGTAAAATTTCACTACAATTTAATTCTCCATTTTATTTACTTTTTGTAGTATTTTGGTTAATTTCTTCAACTCATTCACTGGATTTAGATCCTACCTCTTTATAATAATTTAAAATTTATATCAAGCAACATGGTTCAAGTTTTTATTTGAAAAAAAAAATAGAGTTCTTTGATCCAGTGTGAACTTATATAGCATTCATTCCATTCGAAGTATAAAACCTTTACACGTATTTTTCTACAGCATTTTTCTAGTTTTATTCAATAGAATCTTTTTATTTTATTTTTTCAGAGAGCTGAAACTCTGGATTTACTTGACTTTTTTTGTATAGCTGGAAATGTATGCCGGTTGCACTTTAGATCTCATCATGTATGTGGTTTAGCTTTCAAGAGTAGTTATGATGTTTTTTTCTTTTTCATCAATATTACACACTTTTCCTTATTTAGGGATATGACTATTCTTTCGTAGGATAATATTATAAATGATATACTTATAGGACCGGTTTATTCACCTTCTGATAAACTGATTCAACAAAGTACAATGCAGTCGTCGCCCGTCTTGATTTAAAAACAATTTCTGTCAATGAGCATATTCTTGAAAATCCACCAGCAAAAGATAAGTATCAAGCACTAAAAGATGCTTTGTCAAAAAAAAAAAAACTCTATCTCACAGGAAGTGCAATTCATGAAATTGGTATCCGGTCTTAAATTGGGGCATAAAAAACCACCAAAAATAATGTATTTTTACGTTAAAAAAAATGTAGCAACATCAAGGCTGGGCACCCTGACATCTCGTTTTTTTTTTTAGATTTTCATACAAGCCACAACCTATGTAGCGCCCCCCCAAATATATTTTTTCTGCTACCGTGCGTAAAGTACTCACTCTACACACTGTTCAGAAGATGTTAAATTTCACTTCACACACTAGTGCGTAAAGTAATATCAATGACAGGTGTCGACAACTGTAAATTTGGTATTTTTCTGGTAAATTACTTCACGCACTAGTGCGTAAACTGAAAATACTTCACGCACTAGTGCGTAAAGTATTTATCCAAATTTATTTTTTTACACATATTTTATTGGTAGGTAGTAGAAAAAATGTTGTATGCAATACGTGTGTAAAGTACCTTTTTTCACTTATGTAATTGTCAAACTTCACATTTGTGAAAAAAGGTCAACTTTACACACTTGTTGCAACTATTTTGGGTGCGCCATGTTGGATAAACTGATATTCATATCAGTGAACTAAAAATTAATAAATGAAACTTTAATTACAAGCCTATACTTTGCTAATTTATATTGCAGCTATTATAGATGACTGAATGTATTTATAATAGTTTTTATATGTAAGATAAACAGATGAGGAATTGTTTACTTAAGAAAGGGTTTGTAATTCTTTGTCTTTTCGAGTCAGTTCCTATAGTTAGTTCTATGAGTTCACACGCTCTGCTTTCCACGCTGTGTTCGATATAATAAATATATTGAATATCGATAATTAACAAGTTCTTTCATTTCTTAATCCATTTCCCAATAGGTTATGGGCCCAGTGTACGTGTATTCATCGCGTTTGTGAAAACCGGGAGTGTTTCGTGAGTTAACAAGTCGATAGCCGAGAATTACTTTAAAAAAATAGTATATTGTGTATTTAGGTGGAAAAGTGACACATTCTCGGCCGACGGTGTAAGTTGACGGGCCAAACGTAGCCGAGGCCGGCAAATACCGAAGGCCGAGAATGTGCTTTTCCACCGAAATACGCATACTATTTTTTCTCAGATCGGTTGAATATCTGTTAAATGTTTGTATTGTTCAGCAGTACGAGAATCACTTTCCCGGCCTAGGCCGGAAAAGTGATTCTCGTATTGTTATTCATTGATTCCTTAGCAACTATTGAAACATAATTAAAATACCAGAATATTGGGTTTTGCGACATGTCAATCGGTCAAAAACACTGACATTTCTTGTCAATCTCAGAAAAACTTTATTTCAACTTGCTAACAATATTTGGATAAAAAATAAGAATACATGCCTGTAAATCTAAGCTGAAAAGCTTTTATGACAATATAAAGTTAAAGTCAACAGAAAAAGTGATTACTCGGTATCTTCTGGCCATTTAACTAGTGTGATAGTGACAATGAAAAATTTGAAACTAAAAAGAAACAAAAGGCTTCATGCTAACAGAGCTGGAACTTAGACCCACAATGATGGAGACCTGAATTGAATTTTTGGAATATTAAAAAAAAAAAATCAAGTCTCAAAAATACAATGAAAGAAGTGAAACAAAAGAATTCCATCAATAAAAAAATGGAACTCCTATAACAGCAATCAAAAAGGGCACAATATTAGTGTTCCCAGTAATATGGACATACAGGAAAGTCTTGAGGATGGGGTGGACTATCCAGAGGTTCCTTATAATTTGCTGTCCGTAAGAAAAATGCAAAGGGCTGGTATGACTATTGGTTGAAAAAAAAAGGTGCTAGTATTTACAAAAGCGGTAAGCTTATAATTATGGGTGAGTCTTTACTTTACTTTAATAATAATTGCCCTTGAACTTACTGTTATTGGAAATTTAATAAAAACTATTATTCAAGCTAAGATTCAAGCACATAGTGACAATTAAAGATAAATAAAAATTATTAATTGTGGCATGAACGTTTGGGCCACATCGGTGAGGTTTAAATTCTTGGAATTATATATATAAAAAAAATAATAATCAAAAATAAATAATAATAAAAAAAAATAAAATAAATAAATAAAAAAACAGAGATCGAGGACTTAGGCCAAATTCATCAGGTTCTACAATGAGTATTTATGTGAAGCGTGCATAAGTGGTAAACAAGCACGATTTTCATTCCAAGACCATTGTACTATTTGTGGATGAATCTACTCACTATTTGTTACATATTATTTGATGAGTCATAAGTCAGATGTATTTTGTATGTTTCAAGATTTAGTTGCTCACAGTGGGCACATTTCAATTTACAGATTTTCAATGTATTCTGTGATAATAAAGGTGAATTTCTAGCTACTGAAATGAGAGATTTTTGGTATGCAAAAAGGTAAGTCATCATTTGACAATTCCACGAACCCCACAAATTAAATGGTGCAGCTATAAACAAAAAAAAAGTTTCTGGGGTGAGGGAGGCAGGAAAAAGTGAATGTAGAACACTTTGATGATAAGGCTGATTCCTCTGACTGTCTGTTAGGATCAGTAGTTAATCATAAGCTTAAAAAAGGAAATGCAGAACACTTATGGTCATAAAGCTGATTCCCCTGACTGTTTGTCAAAATCAGTACTTAATCATAAGCTTTAAAAAAGTAAATGTAGAACACTTATGTTCATAAAGCTGAATCCTCTGACTATTTGTCAAGATCAGTAGTTATTAATAAGCTTGAAAAAGTGAATGTAGAACACTTTGATGGTAAAAGCTGATTCCTCTGACTGTTTGTCAAGATCAGTAGTTACTAATAAGCTTGAAAAGTAAATGTAGAACTTTTATGGTTATAAAGCTGATTTCTCTGAATGTTCGTCAATATCAGTGGTTAGTTAATAGTTACTTTGAAAAAGTGAATATAGAACACTTTGATGATAAAGCTGATTTGCTGATTCCTCTGTTTGTTAAGATCAGTAGTTAATAATAAACTTGAAAAAGTGAATGCATAACACTTTGGTGATGAAACTGATTCCTCTGACAGTTTGCCAAGATCGCTGGTTAATAAATCTGATAAAGCAGAATCAGATGAGCAACAGTCTAAGAAAGTAGCTAACTAACAAACTTATCAAACTATTTTTTGCTCTTTAAGCACAGCAATACAAAAATAATATTATGCCATTTGGATTTTTCATGAAAATTAGGAAAAACTGGATCTTGAATAAACAGCGCCCTCTAGCAGACGCGGTGGGAACTATCGACCTCGAACGAAGTGGTGTTCTTAATAAAAATGAAATTATCTTCCAAATAAACCCAAATTGAATAACTTTGAATGAGAGGTATGGAAGATACAGCAATTTCTAAAAAAAATTTTTCACCAGCTTCCCCCACCCTTATTACTGAGGATACGAAAAAAAGCCTAAAAAACCAAACTGGCGCAAAAATTAATGAACTTTTGATTTCTGTTGTTAAAACAGTATCTTAATATAGCGATTTCTCGAGAAAAGTTGAATTTTTAGCTATATCATCGTAATTGCGCCCCCTAGCGATCATCCTAGAAACTTGAAAATAATTTCCATCAATTTCTCTTGGCCGATTTCGTGAAGAAAAAAAAAATCCCGAAGCCGTAAGGTCTATGGTTTCCATAATATCGTACCTGGCCGACCTTAGTGGGACACCTGGTATACTACTACTATAATGAATGATTATAGTAAATCTGTGGTTAAAAAAGATAAAATCACAGCAAAAATTAACTGCTCTTCTTCGTATACATCAGATCGTTTTTTTATAATCTCTAACCATCCTAGAAACAAAAATAATAGTTCGAGAGTGCCGCCTATTATCAAATATTTCTACAAAAGATGAGTCAAAGTCAACCTGTAAAAATTAACTTGCGAAATAGAACGCTCTAACGGAACGAAAGTATTAATAAAGTAATAGCCAATCCTTAGATCAGAAATTTAAAAACTCGATAATTGCGTTTTATGCGACAAATTGATTAGCTACCTTCTCCAGACTTAAGGAGCAACTAACTGATACGTACAATGCACCCTCCAGCCAGTTTCGGAATTTCCGAATCCAACCGATTCCTAGTAAAGCGTGGTGACAAATTTGCCTCGCATGTCGAAGTTGCCCCACTCTCCCTTAAGTATTGCAAATAATTCAACAAATCACAAAAGTAAGTAAGTAAGTAGCTAAGTAAGTAAGTTTCTTTATTTAGCAATTTGCTAGTAATTACTGTACATATACACTTACTACTATGATTTAACTATTGCGTAAGTAACTAAACAATTTTTTAGAAAAAACATTAAGGTTTACAAATAGCTTCCCTATCTATAATTTACATAGCTCTTGAGAGAACTATTTTACTTGAACTCAGAACATTTTTCTCCAAAGCAATAGATATTCTTTTATAAGAAAATATTTTCTCTTGTCGCTAATAATTCCTTATCAAGAGAGTTGACTACTTTGATTCAAAACTAGCATTTTTTTCAATGTTGGATTGAAATTTTGCAAGTAGATATGTAGAAAAAAGATTGAAATTTAAGAAAAAAAATTCCTTCGGCTCATTGTGACCCCCGACGCGACGCCCCTGTCCTTTGATGACAAACATTTCACGTCTTGTTTGAAAAATTGCAAATTTCCAATTTTGTATCAGGAACACAGAAACGTGTGAAGATGAATTATAGAGGATAAGCTCCGCCCACTTTTTCCCAATTGGCTCGAACTGGGACTTAGAAGCTTCGTGATACGCCCACATTTTTCCGATTGGTTTAAACGAAAGGCGAAGCACCAATGGGAAACACCTCCTTTTGGATTTAGCATTCAATATTCCCTCTATTCTTTTAGATATACATCGCCATTTTGCTTTGTTATTCCAGCAATGACGCGCCACCCACTTTTCGCCGATTGGCTCAAACAGGGACTTTGAAATCACGCCTACTTTTTTCCGATTGGTTCAAAAGCAGAACGATAATCGTGGAATCGTCCTTAAAAGCAGTCATCTCTGCACTTTTATGGAGCTCCTGTTAAAAATTCCAAAATTTGCCAGTTAGTACCAAGAACACAGAAAAATGAATAAAAGATATTATACAGGGTGTATGAAATACTACGATTGGTAGGATTAATCTAAGGTATAATATCAAAAACGGTAAGAAATACAAGGGCGGTTAAATTTAAATAAATATAATTTAAAAAAATTAAAAAACACGCTTTTATAGTAAATTGAACTAAAAAGTGGAAAATAATTTTCAATATAAACAGCAAATATTAATGAACAAAACATATTAGAATTATTGTGAAAAAAGGGTGCGGGGTTCTCAATGTACCTACGAGAAATGTGGAACAAAGCACCTTACGCTTTTTTCACAATAATTCTAATATTTTTTGTTCATTGATATTTTCTGTTTATATTAAAAATTATTTTCCACTTTTTAGTTCAATTTACTATAAAAGCGTGTTTTTTAGTTTTTTTAAGCTATATTTTTATTAATATAAATTCTTGTCTATTCCATTATTTTAAAAGTATTTGAGACTTCCAAAACAATCTAGAGAGGTAGATTGAGAAAGTAAGAAATACTAGGTGCTAGGATATACGATAAAAAGGTATACAGATACTGAATAACAAAAAATAATACTTACAAGAAATAGTGATGCCGCGAGACTCGAGACTGGTCTCGTCTCGTCTCGACTTTTCGAGACGAGACTGGCTTTTGGTCTCGTCTCGTGAAGTCTCGACGAGACGAGACCAGGCTCGGCGAGAATCTCGTGTAGTCTCAAGTCTCGAGATTACACCTAAAATTTTTCTTTCATAGCTTTATTATTGGACTATTCTGGGCTATTTGAATATGAAATCAGTAAATTAAATACCACGCTTACTCTTTACTGTGATTTTTCACTAATTGCTTTTTCACTGTGGCAGTTTGGACTTTCGTTAAAATATAGAAATAAAAACCATAAATACAGGGTGTCCAAAAAATAGCGTAAAAGCTCTCCTCGAAGTAGGGGACCCTTTGAGAAACCCTAGAAAAATTAATAAATTCAAAAATCCTTCTCCAGCATTATTCTTGGTAATATGAAGAGATAGATGTGAAAATTCACCTTCAAATTCTTCAGGTAATAACATGGGTATTTAATTTAATTCTTTGACATTTTGTCAACGGGATATTTTCAGTGTTGCCAATTTTAATAAATATTAAAATGCAAATAACTTTCTTAAGAATGCAATTAGATTTTTTAAAGTATTTTTCTGGGGTTCCTTGTAGGGTCCTCCACCACGTAGAGAAGAGTTTTTACGCTATTTTTTGGACACCCTGTATAACTCGAGACCACAGAGACCACTCGAGACGTCAAAACAGCGATTTTTAAAGGTGAAATACATTTTTGATGTTCCTTACACTTACTAAGGCACTTTCTTTTCATCTAGGCAGGGATAATGAATATCTCGCTCTTGGAGTCACATATTAACACACATTTTTACTGAAACGATCATGGCCCATATCAAAATTTGCCTCCCAAATACTGAGTTTTTTCTAGCAAAGAAGTAATTTACACATACGAAAGAGACAATTGCTGAAGACCGTTATTATTTTCCTAATCGAAAAATCTCGGTTACAGGCAGACCACAGGGGAATCTGTAGCGGCCCTAAACCCTAAAAACTTCAAAGCCGCAGCAATTTCATACAAACAAGCGGTTCAAGGAATTAAGGTGGGTATTTTATACGGATGTGCAGCTTGGCACTCAACAGCTTAAAGCTACACAAGCTGCTATCCCAAAAAAGAACCTAAAGGAAAAGGATGGGGTTTCGAAACCAAAGTTCCTAACCTCGAAGTTCAAACTAGGTTTTATGGTGCTCACTTGCGAGGATTGAGGCGCTTCAAAGTGGGTTTCCGTAAAAATCAAAGCCCTAAGCCCATGAGAAGGCGAAGCACTTAGGGCGATAGAGGAATCCAAAATTGCTCGCCCACAAATCCTTGTGGGCAACTTTTCCAACAGTGCTGAGAGCCCTACTAATAAGATCCCTGGCCTAATTAAAGGCCAAAATATTGGGCTGAATACAGAGGACTGAAGAGTCCTTGTTGCACTGCATGTTCCTTATTTGCTTTTTTAAAGTGGGAGGAGATTGTGATTGGATTGTCAAAAAATTTCCCTACAGAGAGTGACAAGACATCATCTTGGCTGTCTGTCCCTGATTCCTGCGCCAGAGATAAAGAAGTGCTCTCCCGTCATTTTTCTCGACAGAAGTGTGGTAACTTGCTTACCCTGCACTTGGATCGCGTACAGACTGAAAATACTTTACGTGGGCCCTCTTGCTATTGGGATCGCCTTGAGCGGCCAGATAACGAGCCTCCCTAGTACTAGTGCGAGCTGTCCTGCGGGGCACGAAGAAAGAAGAGAGAGAGCCAACGAACTTACCCTTCGGGTGTAAAATCAGGTTTTCGGAAAACCATAGTTCGTCGAAAGGGAAACCTGCATCAATCCTCAAATTGGAGGTTGGTGTCCTAGGGGAGTACTTTTTAATAAACTAAAATACTCGACAAAAGTTGTTTGAGCCCCGTGTTTTCAGTTCGGCACAATAGTGCAGCATTCTGTCCAGTTGACTCTGGACTCCCCCGCGTATGGCTGAAAGAAAACTTTTCCAACAATCCAGGAAAAACAGAAGAGTCATTAGATGATAACAATAGGAGAATAACAGATTATAACAGAAGCAGCAGAACAGATAATAGGCCCCCCAGAGAAAATGCCGGACAAACTGTCGATGGAAACGAAACAGCTACCAGAGAAAAAGAAAAAACTGATAACCGAGGGTAAAAGAGACACTATTGAATACACAGAAACCAACAAAACAGCAAGAAAAATGGCGAAACAGGATATACTAAAACATCAAACGAAACAAGTGCAATCCCTATTAGAACAGAACAAAGTACTAAATATATTTAAAAGAAATAACACACCTAAGAAAGAGATAACAAAAATAAAAGATGCGAAAAACAACATAGTAGAAGACAGACAACAGATATTAAAAGTTGTGGAATCTTTCTATAGAGATCGGTACGAATCTGAAATAGTGAACACAAGGACAAGAGAAGACAAAATACGAATAGTAAATGCAAACTCAGAAGAAATGCCCGACATAAATATGGAAGAACTGGAGAAAGGGTTATCCCAGATGAAAAATGGTAAAGCGGTAGGAGAAGAACAACATTCTGCCTGAAATGCTTAAAGAAAGCGATACTAAGACGAGACAGCAACTAGTGAAACTATTCAATAAGTGCCTAACAGAAGAACATATACCCAAAGATTGGGAGAATGCTGTAGTTGTTCTGATCTACAAGAAAGGTGACCCGACTGATCTCGAAAACTACCGGCCGATAAGCTTACTATCACAAATATATAAATTATTCACCAGAATAATCACCAACAGATTAGAGCGAAAACTCGAAGTTTACCAACCAAAGGAATAGGCTGGATTGTGAAGCCATTATAGCACGACAAAACATCTACAGACAGTAAGGCAGATGATCGAGAAAGCTACAGAATATCATATAAACCTATGGATGGCCTTTTGTCGATTTCTGAAAAGCCTTCGTCACAGTAGAAATCTGGGCAATAATAAAATCCTTGAGAAATGCCAGAGTGGATCAACGTTATTTACACCTAATTGAAAACATCTATAGGACTTCGACAATGTCGATAAGACTTCATGAATCATCTAACAGAATAAACGCCAAAAGGGGAGTTCGGCAAGGGGACGTAATATCTCTATAACTATTCACTTTAGTGCTCGAGGATATTTTTAAAAAGCTACAATGGGAAAACAAAGGATTGAACATACATGGTGAACGCCTGCACAATCTAAGATTTGCCGAAGATATTGTACTATTTGCAAAAGACAAACAGGAATTGATAGATATGTTGGAAGAACTACAGGATGAGGCGGCAAAAGTAGGATTATACATGAACTACACAAAGACCCAGTTTATTACAAATACACCAGATGCAGACGAAACAATAACGATCCATGACAGCACAATAAAAAAGACAGAAACATACATATTTATATCTTGGCCAAGCTATAACACCGAGCAAACAAAATCAAGAAATGGAAATTGATAGGGGAATTAGACTGGGATGGGCGGCTTACGGCAAATTAAAGTACATCTTCAGCATGAATATTCCAATGACTTTGAAATCAAAAGTCTATAACGAGTGTATACTGCCTGTTGACACGTATTATGGTTGCGAGACCTGGGTGATAACCAGAAAAATTAGAGACAAATTGGAAGTACATCAGAGAGCCATTGAAAGACGGGTAGGGCACGTGGCCAGACACAGAAAACTGGATCGGGTATATCACTAGATGCCCTAGATGGAGACCTTGGGAAAAGAGGAAAAGTGTTGGAAGACTTCATCAAAGATGGTACGAAGAGATAAAGAAGGTTGCAGGCTTAAATTGGTACCGAGTTGCGCAAAACCGAAAACAATGGTCAAATTTGTTATTGCTATTTTCGTGGAAAGCGTTTTCAAAAGTTAACAATTTTGATCAACTTCAAGAGAGTCACGACACTAAGGGGTTCAACCTATAAAAATTGATTTTTCTGTGAAGTACCTATTAAATCATTTAAATCTGTGGACTTTATTGCCAAACGATGTCATTTCGAAGACTTAAAATTTATAGAATTTCAAGAGAAAAATACATTTTTATCTTCTAGTAGGTAATATTCCGTCCATAGATTCAATATTATGATAAAATAAACCTTTACTGAAATAAAAAAAAGTGTGTGTCATACTAATATAAATTAATTGCCAGATTCCGTTCCGCAGAGAAATAGAAAAGGCGCAGACTTTATTTAAATAGTTTATGTCTAGTATCCATGAAAACGATTGACTTTTTATTGGCCCTAATAAATGCTACCCCCCGGTCGCATTTAAAAGGGAGAGGATCGGCTATAAAGCTGCGTGTTTTGTGAATAATTTATTTTAAAGGGTATTAGGTTTTTGGTTATATTCAGTGATATCTTAAGGAAGGCAATAAATTAGAAGAGCCAATAGACATAATATAACCCATTGACATTCTTGGTTTTGATATTTTAGTAAGTTATAAACCTAGGAGAGATGATGTCAAAACTTATAGGTAAGTTTAACCGGGAGATCGAAAGTATTTAAGATATTGTTGACTGCAGCTCTACCCTGTACACGATTTCGAACGCACCCCCTGTTGAAAGATGTTGCTCCAAATCAAGTTCACATGACGGTAAATGTCAAGACCGAAACACGTTGTTTTGTTTTTGGTTGTTATTGAGTTGTTGCTATGCCAGAAAATAACAATCTGCAATTAGCAATGCCTCGTGTGTAGTATTCCGCAATCATTACAATTAATATTTTTGTGTTAATAACTAGTTTTCCTAAGTAAATCATTAAGAATTTGTTCGGCAAAGAAGCTAAAATACATGTAAGTGTGCTGAAACTGTTCAATAAACCAGACCAGAAGTTTTGTTTGATGTGTTGCTTTTCTTGTCCAATACCTATTTGATTTGCCATAACCAGCGCAATTGGTGTAATAGATTGTCTATTACTGGTCCTTCACAATACAGATATATATTTTTCAAATATACATATTGTCGCGAAAACGCCACGGACAGCCGATTCTAAATTTTATAGTGCTCTTCGGGAAAAAGAGCTATCGCGTTTATTCTGAATTTTACAAGAATGGATTACGGATATATAAAGGCCTGTATTAGTTAGTAGTTTTTTGTTCAAGATTGACTGTGATACGATTAAGATAGTGAAATTTGCAAGAGTTGTAAAGCGTAAAGTTGTTTCAGTTAATTAGTGAAGTAATTAGGGTCAGAGTGTATAGTGACGTAGAATAAATTATTGTAGTGTTAATTGGACTTTTGGAATAAACGAACCAAATATTTCTGTCACGCACCTCAGAGCGTGAAAATATTATGTTTCGGGAATAATGTCTTAAATTAAATATCTTTTTATGCATTAAATTGAATTTTTTCACTTGCTGAAAAACAAGCCCTTAGGAAAGAAAGGATCTGACTAAATTAAAATAAGTAATACGAAGCTCTTAATTAAAACGGTATAAAAAAAGTAAACACCTTGACAACATTAAAGCGCCGATAAAATTCCTCGGCCGGAGATTTCGTAATGAGTTTTCTTTGTTTGAGCGTCGCGACCATAATTCACCAAAGCTACGTGTAGAGTTGCAAGAAGTTGGATCGTTAATCTTAACTTCGTTCGAAGAAGCCATTTGAATCGTTACGTTTGTTTCGGTATATTTTTCATATTCTTTCTGGATTATGAAACCTGCTAGTTCTCAACTAATAGTTTTTAGAAATAGTATATTGTTGTATTAGGAGTAGAAGCTTTACTTTTTTGTGCTGAAGCAGTAGGTTTGCGAGCCGAACGTAGTGAAGCTTACAATACTGCTAAAGCACAAAAAAGTGCTTCTACTCCGTATGCAACAAGCTATTTTTTCTCCAAACGAATGGGGTAAGCTCGGGGGTAGCTGAATGGTTAAGCGGCACTAAAAGTATTTCTACTGCCGCTGCCGCTGCGGTTGCCTAGCAGCATAGAAATTAAATTTCTACCACCTCGACAGGTGTTAACCTGGTGGATTTGCCTACCAGCATAGAAATTAAATTTCTAACATCTTGACAGGTGCTGACAAAGTGACGTTTTTTTTGACGTTTGGAGATAATAGTATATTACAATCCGAGACGGGAAATGCTTCATTGCTGATCGAGAGGTTATATAGTTTATCGAGACGCGTAGCATCGAGATAAACTGAACCTCGAGACAGCAATGAAGTTTCCCGTCGAGGTTTGTATACTATTTTATTTTTAACCATAATTTATTGAAAAAAAAATAAATAAATTCGTGACAACCAAATAAATGAGCACGGGAAATATTTCCCTGCTCCATTTTCCGTCCGTGGACGGGAAATGAGGACGGAAAAAATTTCCCGTCCTCATTTCCCGTCCTGGGACAGGTAATGGACCAGGAAAATGAAAAGACAGAAATGTGACATTTTCAAATTTTTGAAAAGTCAGTAATAACAACATTTCATATATGGTTAAAAATAATAGTATATTGTTGTATTAAGAGTAGAAGCTTAACTTTTTTGTGCTGAAGCGGTAGGTTTGCGAGCCGAACGTAGTGAGGCTTGCAATACTGCTGAAGCACAAAAAAGTGCTTCTACTCCGTATGCAACACGCTATTTTTTCTCCAAACGAATGGGGTAAGCTCGGGGGTAGCTGAATGGTTAAGCGGCAGTAAAAGTACGAGCGGCACTAAAAGTACTTTTGCTGCCGCTCCAGCGGCACTAAAAGTATTTCTACTGCCGCTGCGGTTGCCTAGCAACATAGAAATTAAATTTCTACCACCTCGACAGGTGTTTACCCGGTGGATTTGCCTACCAGCATAGAAATTAAATTTCTAACATCATGACAGGTGCTGACAAAGTGATGTTTTTTTGACGTTTGGAGAAAAAAGGCTTTTTGTGATCATATCAGTGCAAATTGTGATAGAATATTGGGACTGTGGACGTAAACTGAACCATATATTACTGAATTGATGTAGGTACATTGGAATAAAAGCAGAAATATTTCTCTCAGTCACAGGACAATAAATATAAATTTTTATACTCTTTCAAAAGGTAAAACAAATAAATCTTAGTTTGCAAGCATATTGATTTGATTTTGTTTAGTCCTTTGTATTTTTCGAGCGGCTTTTAAATGTACAATAATTATTATTAACCAAATAATATTTTGTAAAATGTGCAATTAATTTTAGTTCCCATTTGTCATTTGCTAACCGCACCCGTAAACATGGTCCATAAAGGTTTGGTTAAACTCCTAAGAGGATTTGAATGATTGTGCGTTTAATTGAATATTGACCAGCATATCAAACTCGATGCGCTGTCAATTGAATGTGACAAAGTTTTCAATCAAAGGCTCTCCCTGGGGATCATACAAATTAAAGCGAGTTTTCAATGTAATAAACGAAATAAAATTTAAATTGGCTCCAAAGATGAGGAATAAACAAACAAATTCCTCTCTTTTCAATAATTAAAAACGAGTCAGCTCTAAGTCGCAAACTAGAACGGCTTCTTCGCACTGTCTCGATACCTTCCTGAATAAAGTTTAAAACTTCACCGAACTCCTTTGTCAATTTCAAATAAAACGGTTTTTACTGTGTTTCCCGAAAACAATACGATATTTTACACGAAGAGCTCCGCTGACAGCATGACAAATAATTCCATAAGAAATTCCGCTTGGAACTTCAATATAGAAGGAAATTAATTCGGTTCGACATTTAATTTTCAACATTCCTTCGCGCCGATTCGAAGAAAAAGTATTGCCAATTCTGTCACAACACAATAACACTTTTAAAACTTCGAACGGGCGTTTTCGGGAGTGAGAGAATTTTAAGCATGCAATATAAATCAAAAAGTTGTTTCCTTTGAGTTTTATCAGAATCTTATCTATACGATTTAAATCAAATGATTTCGTCCTATTCGTACAACAACACATGTGAGTTCTTATTAAATATATTATCGATATTTTGCCTATTTTGTAATCTCATTGTCTGTGTCTAATTATTACTATTATTCGATAGACTGATAATACTCAAAAGCACATTTCAAGTCTTAGTGATAATAACTAAGCGAGCTTATAAATTTAAACTCGACAACGGCAAGCTATAATTCCAATCAGGCCTACAACAAGGATCTGCGTCATGTTAACACAAATTCCCTATAATAAGATGTATGGTTTTCACTTAATTGGTGAACACTGAACATCGACGGACGGAATGATAGTCTAGTAGAGTGAAAAACATAACATTGCATTGCAACGTTAGCAACAATATAATATAAAACATTTATTTACACATAAATCCTATAAATAATAGTATTATCGAATTTCTCTTCATTATCATTCTTGGAGTTCAGACTTGATGACTGAAATAATAATATCTCGAATTAATTCTACATGTTTTATCTGCTCACGACACCCGTCCGTTATTTGAGTCTCTATCCCCGGTCTTCATTTCCAAGTCGGTTTTAGTACAAATATGTTGTTTTTGCTTCCAAATTTTTGAAATTTAGAATTGGAAAATAGAACATCTGATTCTATTTATGTATCGGAAAAAAATTACAACTGTCATGTGTCCAGATAGAAGCTATAGAGATACCAAAAATTAGAAGAAGAAGGTGTTGAAAATTACTTTATATATAAGAATTCAATTATTGTCTTCGCATTGCGTGAACAATTTGAAGTGCCGGGTTTTTCTAGATAAATCTCGAGTGCACTGTCTATAATAAATAGCGCGTAGTCGTAGTATTAGTTTAAGTGAGTCAATTTTAATTTAATATTTATCGTGTATATTTCGATAAGTGATAAGTGAACTTTGTTTGAAGTAAATTAGTTAAATAAACAATGTTACTGTTGGTGAAGTGAGTTTTAGTGAACCCGGAATCCATCACAATTTGGTGTCAGAATTTCTATTTGGAAACCGTGATACAAGAATAATGACTTCATTATTGATATCGACATCGGAAAACAAGTCCGCAAAGTAATTTTCTAGAACATTTCATCGCATTCTATTTGGAAATTTGACAAAAGCTTTGTTTTCGAGGACGGTTCTAGAACTGTCCAAAACAATGGCACAGTTCATTATTGGAAATTTGGATAGCCGAGCCGTTATCATTTTGTTGATTGATAAACTGTGCGATTGTTTTGAACTGTTCTAGAACCGTCCTTTTTCTCAACCAAAACGAAGCCTTCGCCACAGAACTTTAGATTCAAAATCAAGTTTTAAGAATCAGCATACTCCATAGTAAATTCACATCAAACAACCGAAATACAGCAAAATTAATCAAATGTTGGCGGATTTCATGAATAATTTGGACGTCAAAAGACTAGAAGAAGAAGCCCAAAGACAAACAGGAAAACAAGAGGAAGAAGACTGAAGACAGAAAAAATAGGACCTGCTTGCAGCATTTTTACAATAACAAGAAAACCGAAGACATAAAGAGAAACAATGAATGCAATGGAAGTTTTTGTCAGGAAGTTTGCCGAGAAATTGATTGTTTTGAGAAGAAGATTAAAAAATTGGAATATGACTTGAGATCAGGAAAAGTCTCAGCCTCGCTTGCACCTGGTATTGAAGTTAAGTCTCCATATGACGGACAGACATCGTGGGCCATGTAAAAACATCAATTCGAGACTATTGGAATGGCTAATGGCTAGAGCTCCGATGACTACTACTCAACTACTAATACCTACTACTACTGCATCCGTCAAGGCAACATACTTTCTCAAAATATTTTCCGAGAAAATTCTGTTTGAAAAAGTGAGTTGAGTCGACCAGTTATTCGCCAGGATGTCCAACTCGAGCCAGAGCCTGAACAATTGGCAAGTTAGAAACACCCAGCATATTCAAGGGCTAAAAGAAGAGAAAGAAGCAGTGAAACAAGAGCTTCAATCAGTACAGAGAGACAATGCAACACTCCATCAAGAGCTCGATGAGATCAAAACGGAGAACCAGAGCCTCAAACTGCCCACCAATGCCTTTAAAACAGCAGACGAGGTGAAAACCGCTGAATTCTAAAAATTCTGTAATGCCAGGTGTGTTACGGGATTAGTGAAACTCTCATGTCGATGGTAACTATCTGACTATATTGATAATAATTGATAATCATGTTTGTGTTACAAATATGTTTATACAATACGTAGGTAATTAGCTAGGCTACTTTAACTCGACGGTAAGCATTTTACTTTGCTGGACCACATTTCTTCGTCTAGTGCAAGTGCCAGCTCCTGAAACCAGAATATACCAAGTCCGACACATCAACAACGTGAAAGTCAGAGTTGAGACCCAGAAATCACAAGACAAATCCACCGAATGTCACAGATGTCAACTGTTTGGTCACGGCCAGTCGAAGTGCCAAGCACTGCCAAAATGCGTGGAGTGTGCCGGGGACCACCAGTCAGAAACTTTCACGAAACCAAGAATAAAGACAGCAGCAGCCTGCGCTAATTGCGGCGATGATCATCCTGCCTCATACCAGGGGTTCTCCAAGCACCTAAAGCACCTGAAGACAGCCTAATTCAAGCCCGCCCCACCATCAATTTTTGTTTGGGGTTAATGAAAGAAAATGACACCCACCACCGTCCACCACTCAATAACAGCAATCAACTTTAGAATGAATCATGAGTCAGATGTTGAAACTTCAGCAACAACTGAAAGCCATCATAAAAGAAAAAACAAAAAAAAGAACACGGCTCTGCACGGCCAAATTCCTAAAAATAGCGACCTGGAACGTCAACTTCATGAAAACCAAAAAACTGGAACTACAGATATTTCTGGAGCAACAGCAAATAGACGTCCTGTTGCTACAAGAATCCATAAATCATGCTAAAACCCGAGCACAGATTCACTCTACGAAACTTCAGTCACCAGAAAGGATAGAGACGCCAGAGGCGGAGGCACCTTCATAGCTGGCCAAGTCAAATATCCGTCACTACGAAATCCCAAAGCCGAGTGGTCAGATTGAGAGCACCTTCGTAGCAATCCCGGTACAGGTCGGTTCCCTCTACATCCAGTCTAACCACGTAATTGCTGGCCAGCTGGTTTCCTTATTCAGCAACCACGACCAGCCAGTTCTGATAGGAGGTGATTTTAATGCAAAACATACCGACCGGGGCTGCACTACATCCAATCAAATGGGAATCTCCATCCAATACAATGCCAAACGTCTGGACTATAATATTTGGCGTCCTGATGAACCTACCCACGTAAGACGTGGCAAACCTAGCATTCGGAACTATTTTATACACAAAAACGGCAACCTAGCTGACCAAACCCCAACCAGAAGACTAAGAAGTAAATTGAACAGCATTCCAGAATCACCTGGAGAGTGAACCCGCGCTCGGCGACATGCATTTCTACAAGAGCTAGACACGGCTGTGGACACTCTAACTAGCAACATCTGCGAAGCTCTCGACTTCAGGTCAATTATATGATTATAGTTTTATAAATAAAAAACGGTATCATTCAGATAAGTTATTAAAACTTTGGTACCGTGTAGGATATTTTCCACACTAGGTAGGTATAATTTTCGCACTAAGGTCTGCCAGGTACGATATAATGGAGACCATAGACCTCACGTAACTTGAAAACGAATGCAGATATTGAATTGCGGTTTGCGCCAAAATGTAGATATTTTTTTGCTCTTTAAGCACAGCAATACAAAAATATTATTATGCCATTTGGATTTTTCATGAAAATTAGGAAAAACTGGATCTTGAATAAACAGCGCTCTCTATCAGACGCGGTGGGAACTATCGACCTCGAACGAAGTGGTTTTCTTAATAACAATGAAATTCTCTTCCAAATAAACCCAAATTGAATGAGTTTGAATGAGGGGTATGGAAACTACAGCAATTTCTAAAAAAAAAATTACCAGCTTCCCCCACCCTTATTACTGAAGATACGAAAAAAACCCTAATAACCAAACTGGCGCAAAAATTAATGAACTTTTGATTTCTGTTGTTAAAACAGTATCTTAATATAGCGATTTCTTGAGAAAAGTTGAATTTTTAGCTATATAATCGTAATTGCGCCCCCTAGCGGTCATCCTAGAAACTTGAAAATAATTTCCATCAATTTCTCTTGGCCGATTTAGTGAAGAAAAAAAAAATCCCGAAGCCGTAAGGTCTATGGTTTCTATAATATCGTATATACCTGGCCGACCTTAGTGGGACACCTGGTATATTTCAATTAGTTTTGGACAAAATATTATTTAAAAACGAGTTTAAAAATGACTAAAATGAGTGTTCTGTACAACGATTTTGCATTATAGTAAAATATTGGACCCTTTTTATAAAATATATCGTTAGCTACTGTTCCTAGTATTTTGTATTCAGCCATTTCATCAAAGAGACGTAATATTATAGAAACTAGAAAGTACGGAAGCTTCGGAGGCTCAAAATTTAGATACAAGTTTTTTTTTTGATAACTCAGAATATTATTCCTTTGATAATCTCGGAAATGATTTCGACTCACAGATTTATCCTGTAATATAGGCGATAATAAACAACATTAATAAATACATATTTAAACTTTGGTTTTCTGCACTAAATATGATTATTTTTATTTAAATTATCGAACGTGTAGAACGCATAGACCACGCAACGTGGTCTATGCGGCATCGGCGTCGGCGGCGCTCGGAGCTACGGCTATGATATCGTTTGCCATCTTTCGGAGCTCCGTCTGTCTGCTCCCCAGACTCTTGTGTGGCAACCTAGTATACATGATGTCAATCCAAAGGAAGATGAGCCAGGCATATTTGAGGGGAGATCTGGGAATTCGTAAAGACCGAGCGGTCTAAGGCGCTGCGTTCAGGTCAATTGAATAAATAAAAAGTGATAGTAATGTTTGCGAAGTAAGTTTTAGTGAACCCGGAATCCGTGACTATATGAAAAGCAGTCTATCAGAAGGAGCAAATGAAGAGGGCTGCCACTCTGTCTGGTGAACCCTTTTATTGATTTTATTTCAACCAAATTTTCTAAAAATGTCTAATTTTTGAATTTCAGGCCAACAAAATCAACCTTTTCTTTTCCAGTGATTAAATTCGGCAATCAAGACTTATTTCAATTTTGTCAAAGAGTGAAAGTACGTTTGTAACAAGAAAAAGATTAGTTTCCCAAACTAACCTACATCAAATATCTAACGAAGAATCCTCAAATTCAACTCAAACATGTTAAAAACTGAATTAACTTACAATCCATATTTAGTTCTTTAATGCCTGCGAGTAAATGCTAATAAACGGTATTATCACGTTCGGCGAACAAATAAAATATGCAAAACTTTAAAGTGATGTGGCTTTAACTCGGCAAACTTTTCCTAAGCTGCACTTTAGTGTTGGATATGAGGCTTAAATTACTAGGCGCATTTGCATACATACCTCATCATAACCTTTTGAACGTAACTTTCCGAATGGTAGTTTTTGGCGTATGTATTTTTTTTACAAAGCTCAAACTGCTTATAAAGTAGGTACCTACCTATTTGGAAGGTAATTCAAATGTGTAATACATAATTGTATATATTGTTCGCAAACTTTACACATGCATTTTTGTTTGAAAAATCTTATAATAAACTATAGATAAATAAAACAAAAAATGAGATGAAGAAGAATAGGGATTTATATTTCGCTAAATAAATACCAATGGATTCAATATAAATAGAAATAACTCGTCCAATTTCTAACCATTTATCTTAAACCGCATCGAAATTACTAAAAGCCGAAATCTTTAAGTTCGTTGGCAATGAAAACAATTGGCTAATTCCCTGAGATGTGGCAGCCAAAAGGCCGTTCCCTTATTTTCAGTCTAAGCCGGCTGGAACTGTAATCCCAAAGTCCGGGCAGGGGATTTGGGGTCACAACGTATGATTTAGTCCTCCCTCAGATCAGACTGGTAAAATTGAAATTCTTATCTTTGGAGTTTCATGTTTGGACTTTAATAATGGGGATTGAGCTTTCGAAGGATCATGCTGCTCCTGTCTAGAATTGTGTGTCTGGGCTTTTTGTTTTCCGAGGAAATGGAGATTTACGCAGGCTTTTAGAGATGTTAGTAAAGCATTTCGAATCGAGAGATTTTTGAAAGAATTTTCAAGAAAATATTGAACGAGTATAGGAGAAAGCTTTTTAATATAATATCAGTTTTAATTTTTTAAAAAATATCAATACCATTTTGGTTAATAATTATATTAATATAAGTAGTATACACTTATCTAGTAGCAGGTCTTGTATTATAGTATATCATCAGAGATTTCATGTAGAAAAGGGTTAATATTTCTACAAAACTCCACTTCCTTTTTGCTATCGTTAAAATAAAAAGCCTTTCTATAAAAATTATATTTTATACCTGACTAAAACCAAAATGAGAGGCTATATAGATACGGAAAATACTATAATTCTCATTTTATGTAATTCTCGAGAGTATAAAATATAAATAATAATAACATTGTACCATCTATCACAAAGTATACCAACTTGAATCGTAAAAGGAAAGCTAATAAAGTCTGGGAGATTTTTTTATGTAAACGAGTGTCTCGATGAACTTTATGTGAAATATGTATGGACACAGAAAATCTACCTTCAAAATATTTTATTAAAAGGCAACATTTTGATGTTTTTCTGTAAAACCAGTAGAAGGAAAATTCCGAAATATTTGGAATGAAAAGAAGGAGGTTAGGAGCTCATCATACCAAAATTTAGAGTTAATCCAGGTAGAAATAATAACATAGGAAATAGATTCTATAAAATCAACTTTCGAATGCTAAATTTTGTACTACTCAGAACTTAAAAAAGCTTGGAAACACCTTTCGCTATGGGAGATTTAAATGCAAAAATAGGCCAAGATGATACCGACCCATATTACATCGGCAAATTCGGAAATAGTACAATAAATGAAAGAGGCAACATGCTATCTCCTTATACTGACACATCAAAAACAGATAATTAAGTTGTCGACGTCTTATACTCATTCACGACTGATACCGATCATAGAATGTTAAGAAGTAAAATAGCCATATTAAATGGCAGACTAGAAAGAGTAAAGAAATTCAAACGTCCCCAAAAGAAATTAAGCGCACATACCAAAAATAAAAACAGAAAATTGAATTCGCAACAACATTAACACAAAAACTGGAGAAAGAACCCATAAAACCACACGAAGACATAAATTAATTTAATAAAAGAATAACGAAAACAATAAAAGAAACAGCAAAAAATATCAAGACACCGAAAAGTAAGTCAGAAAAATTTAGCAAAGAAACAAAAACAAGGAAAGAAAGATACACCAGCATAAAGACAGACTAACAAAATAGCCAGAAGGATGACAAAAAAAGACATTAAAAACTATTAAGAAGCACAAATCGAAATCGAAAAATGCTAGAACAACAAAAAGGCTTAAGCGTTTTCAAACGGGAGAACGCACGAAAAAGAGAAATTACAAAGCTGATGAACAAACAAGTAAACATTATGTAAGACAGAGCTTGAGCTATATGGCGCAAAAAGCAACAATGAAAATAACAAACAAGAAACATCCAAAATTCTAAATGTTGAGTTAGAAGAAATCCCTGACATAGAAGGGGAAGAAATTGGAAAAGCGCTAAGCCAATCAAACAACGGAGGACTGGACGATATACTACCAGAAATTCTGAAGGAGGCAGAAGAATACCTTGTAAAACAACTGAACACTCTTTTCACTAAACGTCTTACGGAGGGAAAAATACCACACGACTGGAAGACTGCCATCGTCGATCTGATATACAAAAAAGGAGACCCAAAAAATCTTGAAAACTATAGACCCATAAGCCTCCTGTCTCAGATAAACTGTTTATAAGAATAACCACCAACCGACTAGAAAGGTAATTCGATGATTCACAAAAGGCTATAGAAAGAGCCTAGTACTATAGAACATCTTCACACAATAAGAATACTAAATTAAAAGACGACCTAATACAGTGTTGCCAATTTTGACTACGATTCAATAATCGATAATAACAAGCTAATCTACCATAATTTATTGAAATTACAATTTTAATATAGATTTTTCAAATTTCTAGTTAAAAAATAATCGCTGTATGCAACATCCTCTTTAGACTTGAAAGCGCTTTTTGAAGCTGGTACATTTAAAAATTTGTATGGCTTAGAATACAGAATCTTAAAAGTGACCAGTTTTAAAAAGCGCTTTTAATTTAGAAGAAGATGTTGCATACAGCTGTGAAAATTTATTAAAAACTTGAAGGTGGTTGTTGGCTTTGAGTGTTTTGACGTACTGGTGCGAGCACTAAATACTAGTCCCAGATTGAGCCAAAGTTTCATGCCAATAACTTTACTGGTTTCCAAAATATGGCCCTTTGAAATATTTGAAAATCAAATTCCCACTTTGGAAAAGTTCGAATTTTTAAATTTTCCGATTTTGCAATGTTTGACTTTACGAATCAAAAGAAGAGATCAAAATTAGTGAAAAAGCATTTTTGCAACTTTGTTTTTAGAATTTTTATGTCATACCAATACATTATTGTGTTTTTATACCTTAGATACCATCTACATAATTCATTACTTTATGCCCGTGCGGGCATAAAGTACACATTATGGCCCGCGCGGGCATAAAGACGCAAAAAACAGTTTTCAATTAACTTATTGTTTATTGACAAAATAAAAATTTACGCTTATAAACTTATTATTTTTGTCAAAAAATGATGATGTTTGCACACTGATGACAATTTTCGAAGTGACACTTTTTTCCCAGGTATTTATTATTCGCAACCAACTGGTATGACATAAAAGTTTGTATGCATCACGATATATATACCCTCGGGCGACTTACGAACCCTCGGGCCAGAGGCCCTCGGCTTTGTAAGACTGTCGCCCTCAGGGCATAATCATCTACTTAGTACCCTTGATACATAAATAACTATTATGCCTTGTAAAAATTAAAAACTATTTTTGCAATTTTTGAGCTGAAAGAAGTTCAATAATCTGACATTCTTTCACAAAGTTGCTGATTATACGGTTATTATTGTAACAAATAAATGTAAAATTATATATTCTGAATCAGAATTAAATTATCTTCAAGCTAAAATAAGATTCAATTCTATATCTCAAATACTTCTGAAGATATTGAGGCTCAAATTTGAAACTTTATCTCAAATTTTGCAAAAGTCTTCAGGCGGATTATCTTGAAAACGAAGCCCTTGGGTTCGGAGTCTTAAATAACCTTTTTTGTAGCCCATATTAGGAGCTACAGTTGGGCAAAAAATTCATGCCATTAGCTTCATTGGTTTCCAAAATATGTCCGTTTGAAATATTTGGAAATCAAATTTCCATGTACATTACAATGTAAAATTATATATTCTGAATCAGAATTAAATTATCTTCAAGATAAAATAAGATTCAGTCAGTGGCGTAACTACCGAGGGGGCAGAGGGGGCCGTGGCCCCCGGGCCCAGAGGCTCTTGGGCCCCATCCGAGGTCCCATGCAAAAGTAATTTTACAGTCAAAAAACATATTCGTACGATTCTTAGAATAATATCTTATAATTGTAATCAAAAAAATACGAAAATCATTAAAAATTTTGCTGATTGATTGATTTATTGATTCATTTGATCAATGGCAGCAAGGCAAGGTTTAGTGGCTCCCTGACACTGCAGCTAGTTAGCTTATTGTATCCCTTGCTGTGCGAATTTCTGCTAAAATAGGTTTGACACCTTCGCCCCCCAGGTGCAGTAGCCTCTTTATTTCCGACTTCAGGGGACCCTCCTCCTGGACAGATTTCTCCTCCAAGAGGTGTCGGGTTTTTCAGTAGGCGAGGGCACTCGAATAAGATGTGGGAGGCTGATTCTTCGTCCTCGTCGCACAACCTACAAATGGGTTAGGTAGATTCCCATCTTGAGTAGGTGTTTCCTCAGTGTACAGTGACCGACCAGTTCCGTCACAATTCTGATCTGGCTCCTCGTGAGCTTTAGGATCTCAGAGGCTAATCTTATTGTAGGATAGTTTACCATTGCCTTACTGTGGTGTTGCCTCGGTATTTGATGCCAGTGGTTTTGGTGTTCTGCTCGGATCTACTTGTCCAAGCAGCCACGTGTCGAGTTTTTTGATATTCCGAATACGGGTTCAGGGCCCATTAACTGCCTCTCTGATCCTTGCCTGGCTAAGGAGTTCGCGTTTTCATTGCCAGCAACGCCCGTGTGCCCCGGCACCCGTGAAAGTTACCTTGTTATGACTGGCTAGGGTTTAAAGGAGTTGCAGGCAGTTCCACACTAATTTAGAGTTTATCTGTTGGCATGCTAGAGCTTGAATTGCTGCTTGGCTGTCTGAGGAGATCGTGATATCCTTATGCACATATCCCTTTCTCAGATTTTCCCACAGGCATGTCTCTATTATCCGTTCACAATCCGATGTCCACAGGTACAGGTAAAATTTATCACCTTTCAATGCTATTTGATAGGGAAAGGTGATAAATTTACCTCCACCTGTGGACATCGGATTGTGAACAGGATATATGCATGTATTTTGGCTTGGAATACGGTGGTGTGCTTCCCCAGTGGAGAAAACCATTTTGATCTTGGGGATAGGCCATATACTCCGGCACCGGTTCCACTGTCGGTTTTGGAACCATCAGTGTACCATACTAACTTTCTATTCTGGACTAGTGAGTTTTCTGTTTTTTTTTATTATGCAGAGACAAGTCAGTCTTTGAAGTTTGGGTAGCTCCATTCTCCATTATTGCTTTGCTCTGTTCCACTTTTAGCCACCAGACTATTGATCCGTAGGTTATTCTGGGTCTTACTACTACTGTATAGATCCAATATACTATGTGGGTTAGAAATCCCCATGTTTTTCCCACTGCTCTTTTGGTGGCCATAAGCACCTTTTACTTTTGTTGGTGGCGTATTCAATATAGGCGTTCCAGGTTAGTTTTGCATCCAGGATAATTCCTAGGTATTTGACTTGCCGGACGAATTGTAATTGCTTTCTGAAGAAGGTGGGAGGGACTAGATCGTCCAGTTTTCTTCTTGTCGTGAAGGAAATTATAGCTGTATTCTCAGGGTTGACACTCTGGTTTGCCCCTTTGACCCAGTCTTTCACGATTTTGAGCGCTCTTTGCATTTTTGCAGAAGTAGTTTGTAGGTTTTTCCCCATGAATACGGTTAGTACATCATTATGAGTAACCCTAGGTATAAATATTTATGTATTAAGGTCTACTAGGAGTTCGTCTACGACCAAGTCCCACAGTAGGAAGGATAAGACCTCACCCTGTGGGCTGCCTTTTGATACCGACATCTCCATTGTATCATTATTTAGAGTAGCCTGAACTGTCTTTCACGAAGCAATTGGAAGATCAGTTGAGGCTACTCTAATAATGATACAATGGAGATGTCGGTATTGTATGATTCTCAGAAATTTTGCTGACTTACCTATCTATTTACTACTCACATTCATTGGAAAATATAGGTATTCCGCAACTAGTAAAATCGCGATTGGTAGTGTTAGCTGTTAACGTGGAAGATGGTAGGCGGTTTCCGCAAAAGAATTATTTCCGGGTTCTTATAAGTAAGGGCCGGTTTATTCACCTTCTGATAAACTGTCAGGTATGCAATCTGACGGATAGAAACGCAATCTGTAATCCCATTGGTCGACCAGTTGGTCCATAATTTGGCCCCTAGACAAACAGAATATTGCATACACTACTGTAATATTGTAATTGGGCCTCGCCAAACCATTCTGCCCCCAGGTCCAAAATCTGCAGTTACGCCACTGGGTTCAGTTCTATATCTCAAATACTTCTGAAGATATTGAGGCTCAAAGTTGAAACTTTATCTCAAATTTTGCAAATGCTTTCAGGCGGATTATCTTGAAAACGAAGCCCTTGGGCTCGGAGTCTTAAATAACCTTTTTTGTATGCCTTATTAACAGCTACAATTGGGCAAAAGATTCATGCCAATAGCTTCACTGGTTTCCAAAATACAAGCATTTGAAATATTTGAAAATCCAATTTCCATGCCCCTTTGGAAAAGTTCGAATTTTTAAATTTTTGGATTTTGCAATTTTTGATTTTACTAATCAAAAGAAGAGGTGGAAATTAGTGGAAAAGCATTTACGCAACTTTGTTTTAAGAGTTTTAGGCTTGTAAAAAAATAAAAACGATATTTGCAATTTTTGGGCTCAAAAAATTTCAATAATCTGATATTCTTTCACAAAATTGCTGATTACTCGGTTATTATTAACAAATATGTAATATTATATATTCTGAATTAGAATTAAATAATCTTCAAGATAAAATAAGATTCAATTCTATATCTTAAATACTGTTGAAGATATTGAGGCTTGAAAGTTAGAACTTTGTCTCAAATTTTGTAAAAGATTCAAAGCCGATTATCTTGAAAACGAAGCCCTTGGGCTCTAAGTCTTGAATAACCTTGTAGTATAACATACCCAGGTTCGCTCAGTAAGATTGAACGATGAGAATTTTCATCACCTTTTAAACAACAAACCTTCTGAAAAATGAAATGAAAAACAAATAGGACCTACGTTGTGGAAACTTATTCAATTTTACTTACTGGACATGCGCCCGACATAGCAAATATTTGGGAAATTTAAGGGAAGTTGTGATATGTAAAAGGAACGAAAACTTTGTGAAACGTCTACTTTATTATCAAAGAAAAACGTACCGTTCTCGACCTAGAATTCTCGAGGGAAAAGAGAACGGCAGAGAAAACCTCGATCTAACATTCCTCAAAAATCGAAACATACTGTGTTATTTTAAATAATAGTTGTGAGTCAATAATTCAATAATTTAAGTCAATAAAAGTTTAAATTAGGTACCATCCTTGTTCTTGTGCTAAAATTTCAATTACATACACTAGATTCAATCAACACTACCCATATTCAAAACTGAAGAGTTTTTGGGTAGTTAGCCGGTCTGCCGGAAGGTACTGAGGTCCCATACAGGATGCTACCCAGCTATAGTTGTTTTTGAGCCAATATCTCTAGATTGATTATTTCAATTTGCTAGGATATTCTCTCGTCAGGGTAGGAAATTGTTAGTAAATTCAACAAGGCTCTAATGTACGCTCTGAATACACAAAATCAAAATTTCAGCTCAAAAAGATAGCACTTAATTTCTTAGGTTTTAATTTACTGTTTATCTGTGTTATTTACAGCATGAAACGATATTGGTTAAATACATAAACAATGCACATGTTATAAAAAATGTTATAAATAAACAAAAATACATAAAAATGAACAAAATAATAGGAACTTGCATAAATTGAACTCTCAAAAACAAAATAACATTAAATCCACTAACATGTGAACTCTCCTTACACACACACTAATAACAAATTGGATTGAACAATCAATTTTAATGCAAAATAGAAATGAAAATTGAATAATGAATAATTACAGTCACGCGACACGTTTTCTAAGGGACCGGGCCAGCGCGTTCTCCCTTCTAATGCCTAATCGCTTTCTCCTTACCTACCTTTCGGTTTGGTACCCTCGTCGTCCCTTAAACCTAAACTCTGTGGCGCAGTACATGGTTGCAATTTTACTTTTATTAAGTAAAAGTTTTTTTTTTTTTAAGTTAAGATTTAAAGAAATACTATTTTAAATAGGTGGTTTTCCTCAACCTTTTTTGAAGCTCTTATCGAGAGCTACAATTGCCAGAGTCCCAGCTCGAACCCGAAAAATGAAACTAGAGATAAAAAGTCAAAAAAGTCGACAGAAACTTTCTCTGATAATTTTTCTCAAATCCTGATAATTTTAAATTTGGCATTTGACAACACTGACCTAATATAACATTACAACGTGGCTAGCATTCATCGATTTTAGGAAAGCCTGTCAAATTCTGGGCAATAGAAATGCACGAATAGATCAGCGATATATAAATATAATCAAAAATATTCAAGAAGCAACAAAAATAAAATTACAAAATACAAACGATAAAATATCACCTATGCGGTTCACTCTAGTCCTCGTTCGAGGAACTACATTGGGAAAATAGAGAGATCAATATATGTGGAGAAAACCTCAATCATTTAGGATTTGCTGATGACATCGTAATATTCGCAGAAACAGAGTTTATGACAAATAAGCAAGCAGATAAAGGACATAATTATGCATAGAAAACCAACAGGTGATAAATATTAACTCCCACAAGTATCTAGGACAAGAAATAACACTTGGCAAAGTCAAACAAGAGCTTGAAATTAATAGGAGAATACGACTGGGATGGACGGCGTATGGTAAAATGCACCACATATTCCGGTCAAGTTACCATTGAAGCTGAAAATCAAAGTCTATAACGGATGTAGTCTGCCAATAGTTGCGTATGGATGCGAAACATGGACGCTCTCAAAGAAAATCCTAAATAAGCTGCAAGTACATCAGAGAGCAATCAAAAGGAAAATGATAGGTATTGCACAAAGGGATCACAAGACCAACGAGTGGATAAGAAACACAACAAAGTTTGAAGATATTAGACATAGAATATGCACCTTCATAAGCGTCGGCAGACCTCAACAAAGCATGACATCAAGCGAACAGCAGAACTGAACTGGTACCAGATCGCACAAAATAGAAATATCTGAGAGAAGTCTAAATCCAGAGGATAGAGAATAGCTAGGAAGAAGAAGAAGAATGTATTAAATTTTTAATCCAATATGACCCAATTTCACCTATATGCAGATACGATAATTAAGTAACTCGATTCAAAATGTTCCAAAACAGATTTATTACACATAATAAATTGCCTAACCCCATTAAAATTGGTTGGGCTTCTGGTTTCCCAGAGGGGCGCATTATATTGGAAAATCTTTCGAGGTGGGATTTCGTAATTGGTTCGCCCTAGGATGCATATCGTATCAGATAGTAAACTGAATATTTTTTTTTGTGAATTTTGTGTGTTATTCAAAATAATAATTATTGATGCTTATTTAAATAATTCACTTCCAACCAAATTAATTGCTTTTACTTTAAATTCTATAGAATGATTTTTTTTTAAAACTTAGTTCGCAATCATTGTACTATTTTTTATTATCTTTCTGATACAAAAACCGTTACACGCCGAAAAATTCTATTTTTACGTCCCATTACCAAAAAAAATCCTCTTTATCAAGCTTTTCTTTTTATTTCAAAACTTTTTTATTTTGCCTTTAAGCTCCATAATGGAGGAAAACTATTCTAGGCCGCTTCAGGACGATTATTTGTATGTTAAATTAATCGTTAAAGTTTTTTTCCCGAATACGGAAAAGTTATAGTGCCGATCCGGCAAAACAGCGATTTAATATGGATTTCAATCCGAGCCAAAATCCCTTTAATTAGTTTAAAAAGTTCGCAATAGTTGCGATTGTTTGGGAGGCTGTAAAATGCTGAATGAGATAAAAGTGAAAAATACGTTGGGTTGGTGCTTTGCGCTCTAGAATTTATTTAAAAACCTTTCAAAACTTTGGTAAGTAAATTTCATTTTTATTCGCCACATTAAATCAGAATAATTATTTATTGTAAGAACTGTGATAATTCCATTTTCCTAGATGAGTAAAACTTTGTAGGTTTGACGTTATAACATAAGCGGCCTTGTAAACTTGACGTAATCACGTGGATCCCTAACTATAAAACAATAGTTTGAAAAGAAAACGGCTTCCTCAATTAACTAAATTTATTTGCAGATTTATCTAATTTAGCTCACTAAATATTACATGACATTATCATTTCTGCATAAAATTTAATTATCGTAGGTATTATACTTGTGATGAGACCGCTTAGTTATAGATAATTAATTTTCAATTAATTTTGTGCGATGGTTTATCCATGAAATTTATGGCTTTATTACGTAATTTAACATGGAATATTTAATTATCTGAAAGGCATAATAATACTATGTAAACAACAAAAGTATACATGTAAAATCATTTTTACGATTATATTCAAATCAAGTCAAACTAGTTTTATTTAGGAATGTGTTAATCATAAATTAATGCAAATAGAATCTCACTTCATCCTAATAGCCATTATCAAAATGCAATTCATGTTAATGAAGTGGGTACTTGTTATATTATTCAAAGTCTTGGTCTATTAGCAATACCCACCTTGTTATAGGAACTCTCCAACATTCTCAAGTGATTGAATCGAAGTTCCCAAATGGCAGAATATAAAAAGGGTCCAGTCAAATTGGGGTCCGTAATAATAGTAAAGGAACAGTCAGGCCTCTATATAATAGTAACAATAAGTTTGAGGGTTTAATTAAACGCCGGTAGCTGAATTGGCTCGATAATTAAAACGTTCTTTTACATACTTTTGTTGAATTATGTGAGATATTGATATCGGAATGATTTAGGAGAGCCTAAATTGAAACTGAGAATAACTTTATAGGCTTAACATGATCACGTGAGCTAAATATACATTCATATTTTTTCGATGTGATGAAATTAAATTGATGTGTAACTTATCATTGGAACAAACCCCCCATGAATTGTATTTAATAAAAAATCTAGGATGAGAAGATTTCTACTCTTTTCAGCCACATAATGCGCTTTTATGACGCTTTTCACAACGGGGCGCCTCTGCTGGATTCCCATCAGTTCTATAACCAAAACGTAGGCGAAATTATGGTTAAGGGTCAAAGAGATATGATAGAACGCTCCGTAAATTTTTTTTTTTTGGTGTTTTTGAGAGGCAATAAAGCGTTTATTTTGGTATTTTTCTAGAGGAAAATCAGGTTACGCGATCTTCCATTTTAAAGGTAAAATATTCTATTAAATCACGTTGGAATACTTTGTCTTAAATATTGTCACAACCCCTATACGTTTTGTCCTGGGACGTTACAACAGGAGTGTGACTTGGGGGGCGTAGGTGGGGTTCAGGTAGAGAGAAACTCGCTTGGTATAGGTACAATAAGATGTGTATTGATTAATAATAGTATTACCCTAGAAATGGTATCATGGCGTCTCTTCTACGGAGAGACGTACTACTTAAGGGCCACTCTGTATTAATTATGTACTCTCTGTACATTTGGCGTGACTGAAGACTGAAACTAGGTTTGAGACAGGTCCGGAAGGGCGTTTCCCATTAAAGGTAGTTTGCACTGGGAGGAGACTTAGCTAGAAGGGCTTTTCCCATTAGAGGTAGTTCGCACTAGCCTCAGTCTGCCGGTAATGAATTTCGGCGCTGTATTTATACCAAATAAATGCTGACTCGTCAACACACTTTAGTAAAATTGATGTACAGAGTGGTATTTACTTAAGTAGTTGACATATGCCCCCCTCTGAAGAGCATTTGCCTCCAATGCTTGTAGAAGAGACATCAAAAATAAAAATAAAAAAAATTATTACAAGATACCTAATAGAATTACAATACAATAAAATACAATATAAACAATAAGATACAATACAATACAAACAATAAAATACAATACAATATAAAATACAATACAACCAATAAAATACACTACAATAATAAAATACAATACAACCAATAAAATACAATACAATCAATAAAATACAATACAACCAATAAAATACAATACAATACAATAATAATACAAAATAGCGAAAAGGAATAGGGGCGATGCAATTACTAAAAATGGATAAAAACTGTGGTGCGCCAGAGGAGATCCCGTCACGGGTTGGGTTTTGCCGTCTAACCAGAGATGCGTCTTCTCAGTAAAGACAGTAAATAGTCCAGGTAGGTACCATAACGTTTATGCTTCCTTGGGGTTCGTTTTTGGTTTGCCAAATTTTTCATAGTGTTCTGGTTCCTTACTTCTAATGGTACTCATAGATCTTTGGATCAGAGATGCCCCTGCTCAATCCGGAGCAATCCCTGATCCAGGTTATAGTGGTGTCATTGGTTTCTTGGCCTCGTTTGTCCTCTGGTCGGTTTGTAACGTTTTCAATTTCTTGGCTAATAAGCTACCTTGTTTTGCTTTAGTAGATATGATTCCATATAGAACTACAATGAAATAAATGAATAAACAGCTATCTTTTCTGTGCCCAGATTTTGTTACCTTGAGTGCTGCCTTCTACTAGAAGTTTTTTTTTTGGTTCAGGTTTGCAAGTTTGGTTAATTGATCTAGGAAGGTTTGATTCAGTACGGCAGGGCCCGCTGTTATTGATTAGAATCTTAGGAAAAGGAGTTAGTACCATCATCATATCTGTTTGCAAATCCAATCAATAATCTGAGGTTATGATAATAATTGTTGTTTATTTACTCTTTGACTTTTCATTTCCATCATGTCATTGAACAGCTGTTTTGTCTAGGCGTTTTCTTTAGACCTGTTCTACCTTTTGATATAATATGTTCTATAGGCACTTTTCAACATTCACCAGTCATTTTTTACACAACCGATTCTCAGTTCGTACTTTTGGGGTGAAACTGAACACGTCCTTTTCTATAATTTTCTTCAATTTCAAAATTAGAAGTTTGACAGATGAAAGTCTTCTTCCGAAATCTAAATTCTAAATGAAGAATCTGCCCTTTTGATCTGCGACCTCACGCTGAGTAGTCGGCCGGTCTCGGGCCTCGGCCCTAATTATTTTTGGGGCGAGACTTTTTGGAATTTTGTGCCAGGGAGCTCAAGTTTTAGACTAATATCTTGCTGATAATTGTCTAGAGTCGTCCCTTGGTCATTTTTGGATTCTGTTTCGGTAAGTTTCAGATTTTCTTCAGGAAATATTGACCTACAACACGTGTTCCATTTTTTTAATAGGACTGTTCCGAGCAGCATTTGGAAGTTTAAGACTTCACCTTTGGTCTAGAGTATCCCTCAATTTGAGGTAAGATTATTTCTAATATTTGGGGCTCGATTTGTTTTTCTATACGAACATCGTTATAGGGTCCTAGTCTCAGGCTATAGTTGGACAATCCTAGTCTCAGGCTATAGTTGGACACTCCTAGTCTCAGGCTATAGTTGGACAATCCTAGTCTCAGGCTATAGTTGGACAATCCTACTCTCAGGCTATAGTTGGACAATCCTACTCCTAGTCCTAGTGCTAGGCTGTAGCTAGACAGTCTTAGGCTATAGTTGGACAGCTCCTAGAAAGAGATTCTAGACTAGATCTAGATTGCTCTTAGTTGGCTTTGGTAGCCTCCCTTCAGCAACCCTCTTGGTACCGCTCTGCTAGAACCACATTGAGTTCTACGTAAAGCAGATAGGACTCATGACTATGACTCACTTACCATACCATAGTCTATCTAATAGTGAGACCAAACCTGTAGATAACCTCACTTTGGAAATTTCTGGATTTTCACATACATTTCACTTGTATACATGTAAGTTGCACTTTTACTATTTAGGCAAATCATATATAGGTACGTGCACCTTCTGTCCACGGGTCATTGTAGGGCAGCATCCTACTGACGTTACGTGGACCGTATCTTTATTCTTCTTTCTACTTCCAATTTTTTCTACTTCATAATTTACTTCTCCAAGTTTTCTAAGTACTTTATATGGTCCAAACCCTCTTAAAAGTAACTTTTCACTTCTTCCAACCTTTCTGATTGTGATAAACACCTCAACTTTGTCTCCAGCTTCAAAGTCCAATTATCTATGTCTTTCATCAAAACGCCTTTTATCTTTCCCTTGATTTTTCTGTATATTTTCCACTGCTATAGATCGTATAGAGAGTGCCTTTTCCCTGATTTGTAGTACGTCTGTCGAAAATGGAAAAACCAACAAAAAATGGTATAATTTAAAACGCCTTCGCCACTATATCAGGAATTTTCTATTGTTCGCCATCAGTCTGTGATTTTTGCTTTGTAACCTAGTTTTATAAACAATTCGTCGTCAGCATATCCGTGTCTGCTTCTAATTATCTGGGTCACTAAAATTTGTTTATAATTATATATGTATATATATTTTATTTTGTGCCCTGTTTTGTTTTTCCAATATGATGACGTTAAGATTCTGCGTTATTTCTTCTGTACTGCTGTTTCTGGGTCCTGTTGCCTGGGTGTCGAAACGGCGCCTTCACCAAATATGTCACAACCCCTATAAGTTTCATCCTGGGACGTCACAACAGGAGCGTGACTTGGGGACGTAGGTGGGGTTCAGGTAGAGAGAAACTCGCTTGGTATAGGTATAATAAGATGTGTATTGATTAATAATAGTATTACCCTAGAAATGGTATCATGACGTCTCTTCTACGGAGAGACGTACTACTTAAGGGCCACTCTGTATGTTCACTCTGTACACTTAGCGTGACTGAAGACTGAAACTAGGTTTGAGACAGGTCCAGAAGGGCGTTTCCCATTAAAAGAAGTTTGCACTGGACCTAGTCTGCTGCGTTCAATACTTCCAGAGGGGCGTTTCCCATTAAAGGTAGTTTGCACTGGGAGGAGACTTAGCTCGAAAGGCATTTCCCATTAGAGGTAGTTCGCACTAGCCTTAGTCTGCCGGTAATGGATTTCGGCGCTGTATTTATACCAAATAAATGCTGACTCGTCGACACACTTTAGTAAAATTGATGTACAGAGTGGTATTTACTTAAGTAGTTGACAATATGATTACGGAAATGAATCGACGGACTGAGGCCAGGCTTCCAAGAAACCAGGTACCTACTTGTTTACGTCGGACAGCGCGCCTTTTCTAGGAATTCTATTAGTTTTAATCGATTCGATGTTTTTCTAGTTAAATTCAGAGTGTGATTTCGACTATAAATAGCGCGTAGTGATAAACTCAGTTTTAGTTTTAATTCGTTATTTGTATAAGTGGGTTGGACTTGTACAATCACACCAAACTCACAAAAAACATACACACTTTGATAAATTCAAATGGAAACTACCATTCCGAATAGCCAACCTCTGCCATAGCCCGGGACTTTAAAACTAACCCTAAGTTGAATAAACAAATGGAAATATGTACACTAAAGTGCACAATCATCGATAAACTTAGATTAAGTAAATAAATAAAATTATAATGAAGTGTAAATTGGAAATTTTGATCCAAAATCTAATACTTATTTCTATTGTTCCGGTCAAGCGTTCATCCCCCCGGACAAAACTTTGATAATTAATTTAACATATAGTCGACCCTTTTCAGGAGAGGTAGTTTGCTGACATAAATTTCGACCGCATGCGAAATAACTCGGGCCGGCGAAAGTTGATACAAGGTCTAATGCAAATGACCCAACGAATTAATGGAAATTTAATGGAAATATAGCGAGAGGTTCGGAAGATAATTTATGAAACCTTTTCAGTCGGTGGAAATATTTGTTTTTGTGTAAATTTGCAATTGCAGACTTTTAGTATTTAATGACTGTCTAATAAATTTCACTTGCTTCTTCTGGATTATCCTCTGATTACTTTTTGAATTTTTAAATGTCTTGAATATATTTTTTTAAAAGTAAGAGCAAGTACTTTACTCAAATATAATTCAGTGTAATTATATAATTATGGACCTTTTGACTTTTTAAAGGGAAAAGTATGTAAGACTCAAAATGGTTACTTCATAAAAGCACCTAATAGATACTATTCCAGTAATTTAATGAACATTTTATAGCAATGACTTCGTGAAAAAGAGTTCACTTTAAACGATTCTAAATTTCTCTACGAAAATAAATGAAAGTGTAACACAAAAATAATTAATTTTAGATTCACGTTACCGTCTTTGTTTTAAACCGACAGTCGGGTATAATCTGATGAAAACGGATAGCTCATTAATTATAATTAACGTAGCCGTCCGAACAGTTTAAACTTTCAATTAACTGCAACACCTTTTTCGAAATATATATTCACTTTTAATTTGTTAGCTTATTTATTACAGTTAAGGTAGATAGTTATTCATTTTCATAAAATGTAATTACGGTTTAAATTAAAATCTGTGTGAGTGACCAAAAAAAAAATATAAATTTCAACCTTTCTATTGAATGTAAATTATTGTAATCAAATCTTTGGTATCTCGCCCAGGGTACGATTAAATTTCAGTCATAAATATTAATATTATAACAAGCTTGGAGCAAGCTGACAGGAATAGTTTGCTGACGCAAAATTTCTGTACCAGCAGAATCAGGAGATGCTTTAAATTGATTAAACTATTCGATAGGCAAGATTACATAGTATATAATTATAACAAGCTCCCAAACTAATGCATATCGGGATAATTTGAAAAAAAAAAGTCTTTAGGTGGATACCTAATGTTATGATTGATAGGTACTACTTAAATTGTCTTTATCTTTGTGAGTTGAAAACTCTAAAATTAGAGTTTTTTGAGCTTGATTTATTTATACTGACATAAAATCAGGTTTTCTTATAGTGACTAAGTGACATTATCATCAACAGTTACCCTAATCACGGATCCCTCTTCATTGTCAATAGGTTCAAAATATGCATCAATAAAATCCTCTATGGCTTATCAAGTTTGGATTAGCACTATAATTTTTCTGGTAAAAAAGCCAATCTAGAATAATTTATCTTATGTTTTTTAATTGAATCAGTTCTAAATTCTAGTATGATGAGCTCCTAATCTTCCTGTTTTCATTCCAAAAGTTTCAAATTTTCCCCTCGCATGTTTTTCAGAACACCGTCAAAATGTTAGAAGTTTTATTTTTTTAAAGGATAACGCACACCTCACATGGGATTTTTGGGCTCTATGGATTTTGCCCATTTTTTGATATGTTGTAGAGGATTTAATTCTGAACAACCTTTAAATGGGACGAAATCTTGTAGGTATTACGGTCTTTGAGATATGAGCGTTGAAAGATTAACTTTTTTGCAACTTTCTGTGTGGAGAGTATACGAAAAACTGGTGTTTATCAGTCAAAATTTTGATAGGTCGACATATGTCACGTCACTAACAAATGTCAACGTAGGCTAAGGCCAGGACCGCACTGGCTCCAACATTGACCCTAGTGCGGTCCCGGCCTTAACCTACGTTGACATCAATTTTTAAGTGACGTAAAGTATGTGAACCTGTCAATATTTTGACTGATAAAGACCAGTAGCACCAGTATTTCGCCTTCGGCTCGTGCTTCAAACTTCACATTCGTGACGTTTACACACTTGTTGCATAAAATCACTATTGTGTGCAGTTTTTGGTAAGTAAGGATTCTATCGATTAATTTTTGATGTTTGTCGTTATTCTGAATCATCTCTGAATCCCTACCTTTAGGTCAGCTAATTAATTTTATGTGTAGCACATTTCTTTCCACATCTGGATGTTGGAGAAATAATGTCTTTTTTGAAGATTGTTTTTGCCTTTGTGGGATTTTGACCTTATATTCTCAATTGAATTTATAACACATTTTGTTGCCTTACGTTTTCGTAGAGTGTTATCATTTTCCCGGATAAATTCGGATGTATACAGCATCCATGTGCACGTTTTTTCCCACAGTAGATTTTGACTTTTTCCATTTAATCATTAGTGGAAAGCTGCCCCAAAGATAGGGATTTGGAGATGATTCAGAATAACGACAAACATCAAAAATTAATCGATAGAATCCTTACTTACCAAAAATTGCACATAACAATATAATCAAAGAAAAATTGCAATAGCTGACGAATAATGATAATAACAACAATTAATTATCCAATTGAACAATCATTATTTGAAAAATAGGACATGGAGTAAACGATCTGTGTTGCAAAACTAAAAGGCTTAACAGAAATCGACGATCCCAAAAACATTACTAATCGAAAGTCAATCGACAAAAATTAATGACACTTCAAAAGTCAGCTGGGATGCAAATCAAGAGTGACATGACTTAAGCGTCGAGTGTCAATATAAAATAGAGAGCAAGAATAGCATAGAACACATATGAAACATTATGGAACCAATGATTGAAGCGGGTTCAACTAAAACTGGTACTGAGTTCATTAGCCGAACAGAGTAGTTCGGTACATACCCTTTGAAAACGGAATTAATTTGGACATTACCCCGGAAATATTTTTGACAAATGAATTTTTGATTTGTTTATTATGAAAATCAGATTTTGAAATGGAATTAAAATATGGATTAAAATCGAGGAATAGTATATTATTCAACGACAGTGTAATGATGGCTATTACTCACGAAGGATGAAGTTTGCAGTACGAGCCGCAGGCGAGTAGTGTAATCATCCGAGTGAGTAATACCCATTACCCACGAGTAGAATACTATACTTTTTCTATGATTAATTGATAATAGGCACGAGTTATGCGATTTTTTATTTAATTTTCATAACAAAATTAATTGATATTTCTGACAGCTAGAGGACCAAGTGAGGTTAGGTTAGCGCAAGTCTTGTTCAAATCAGCTGACAAAATAACCGATTGGATGGTTGAAGTATGTTGTCAACTTGTCGAATATTCTGATTGGCTCTTAAATAGTGGAGTAATGAGACCAGGATATTTTCATTGGTTGAAAACAATTGAGTAATGAAAAAAAAACTCACTGTATGAGTAATCATTCACATTAATCAATAGAAAATGAATGTATATTACGCATATTATTTAATACTCATAGAAAAATATCATCACATCACAGGAACTAGTAACAAATGAAAATAGAATTTGACTATTGAAAATTAGAAAATTTACAGGATCTGCAATTGCTGTAATTGTTGTTGAAATTTTATAGAGAGAAAATGGTAATAAATTTGAAGGAATTTTGAATAGAAAACTGAAAATAGGTAAGAATTAGTTAGGCAATTTTGGCTTGTTACAAGAGCGCGGGCCAACTTTTTCCTTGAATAACTTTCGAGTTAGCAGTTGACCTTGGATGGATAAACTAGTCACAACTTTGACCCAGGGTTATCCCTAACTTATGTGGTAACCCTTTATTAATAAACCGGCCCTAAGTATGAGAAACTCACACAAATACTACCTGGAACAATGACTTTAAATTTCCAAAGCCAGCTCCAATCGACATTATTTGACGGGCGCCAAAGAATGCAGATATTTCCGTATAAGAACTATGGCTGCAAGAATTACGAAGAGAGGAACTGCTCGAACACATACGAAACTGAATATAGGTATGGAAGAAGTTTCAAGGACAGCTAGAAAATTGCAATCAACAATGTCCATGTAGGCCAAAAACAGCAGCATTGAGATACAGGGATTTGACAATGCATCGGAGAAAGTCATTTATATAAAACATAAATCCCCAAAATGAAATCCAAGTAACTTTTGAAACAGTTCAAAGTTGTTCGGGCACAAAAGATCAAGGCAACTCTATCACGACTTGAATTTTGCCCTGCAGTTCTGTTATCAAAACTAACCAAAAAATATATGTTAGCCTTATCGCTAGAGAAAAATTTAGTCTATATGGTTATTCAGACTTGATGTTAACACTGTCATGGATACAAAGAGAGCCAACAAGATTGAGAAGTTTCTTCGCTAACGCTAACAGAGTCTCTGAAATAAACAAAAGGGTATTAAGTAAGTTTCTAGCGAATTTTGGCATCATCTAAAATCAAAAATCAATGATGCCGCTGTAATATCAGAGGACTAGAATCATCTCTAAACTAAAGAAATAATTACGCTTTCTTTATTTCTGTTGATAGAAGACAGTTCAACAAAAAATGCAGTCATGATTTCTGCAACGACCAATAAAGCAAAAATGTGCTAGAGAGTCTCGTCATTAAAATCCAAACGAGCTAGTACAATAAAATTATTCAGAGATTAACTAACCAGGATGGTCTACATCTAATTGTGAAAGATTCCTGTAAAAATGCAGCAACAGTCAAAATCAACTGTCAAAGAAATGGCAACCAGCCTAAAACAAATTGGTAAAATGGAACAGCAATGTTGCCTTCAAGCAAAAATAATCCAGAAGAAAAATCAACTAGAAACAAAGAGAAAACTTTTGAATTGTTATAAAATGTCTCCAATGCTCTTGGGCGATTCTTAGCTAGAAGAGGATCCAAGTATTGAAATATCTATGGAAAAATTTGTTGGCGCAAACAAGATACTTCAAGGCAAGATACAAAGAAAAAACCAAAAATCTATATTATTCAGCATATATTGACATCTACTGGAGCTAGGCATTTTCATAGAATGGCATTTTATTCCACCGGTCACTTTCAGACTCGCACTTTGGAGGTTTATAACAAGCTGGAATAAATTTGGTGAAATACGATTTAAAAGGAATATTTATTATTGGAGAATCAAGTCTGACCTTTGAGGAACTGACCTCGCTAGCTCACCATAATAATGGTGTCTCTATGGTTTCTTAACTCCAAATAGAGGTATAATCATTATTTAATAGCCTGAAAGACCTCAGTAGGTACTTACTCCAAGACACTTCTTGATTGGACATCAGCTATCACGGCAAAAGTCAGCGCAAATCCTTTCATTAGGATTTGGATGGAAGTTTTTACCAAAAATCAAACGGAAAAATTTGGTCGAGCAGCCAGCGATATAAGAGAAAACAGTCGCAACAAGCACTGAAGAATTTTTCAGGAAATGAATTGGGAGATAACAAATAACAAATTCCTTTTTAAAAAAATCGCCAATGTTTCGATTTATTTAAAATCTTCTCATCAACGATGTGTTTACTATGACATTTACAATGAGTTCCTACTAATGAGAAATGGCCTTGAAAAAGATTTAAAATAAATCGAAACGTCGAAAATTTTTTGAAAAAAGGATTTGTTTTTTTGTGTCCTGCACCTGATAACACCTAGTACTAAGTAGAATTGATTATTTTAGTTATTATGCTTGGAAACATTAGTTACCACTCAGTACTCAGTCTGTCACGATTGCCGGTTGCTTCAAGACTTGTTTTAGTGCTTTTATAATAACCTTCTAATTACAGTTAAAAAACTTCTAGGTTATTATTGAATCGTCGTTTCATTTATACTAGACATACTTGAAATGCAGTAAAAGTTTGTATTGAAAATTGAGTATTCGGGTGTAGAAACTCTGTAAGTAATTTTGCATCTGTTTGGACTTGGAAAAAACTGGCATTATATTTCGTTTAGCGTGTGTGACGTGACTCTCGTGTAACCGTGTTGCTGAATGCAGTCGCGGAACGGCAGGAGCCACAAAAAAAGACTTGAAGTATTGATATCGAGGTTGAAGTATTGATATCGAGGTTGACATATTCTTGACAAATTGTGTGAAGGATTTTGAAAATTAAATTGTTGGAATTTTTCTGGTATTTTGCACAGAACAAAGTCAAAAATGGACCAACTCAAGTCTCCGAATATGTTATGTACTGAAGGGGATGTGGCTATTAATTTTCAAAAGTAGAAACGACAATTTGAAATTTATTTTCTGGTCAGTGGCATTCTGGATAATGCGAAAATGACAGACGAAAGGAAAGTTGCTATTTTGTTGTATTGTCTGGGACCTAAAAAAGGTTAAATCAGTTGGTATGTTTATCACTGATTTGAAAAAGTTAAGCATGAATTACAACTTTGAAGATCTCGGAGACAGTCTTATAAGGGACAGAGTAATATGTGGAATTTCAGACAACAGAGTTAGAGATTCCTTACTACTTGAGGCAAGTTTAGATTTGACCAAGGTGTAGGTATACTCATTTCCAAGGCTGCTGAATTAGCTGAAATGCGATCAATGACAAATAGACGGAAAGAAAATAAAAAAGAAGACGAAAAATGGGAAAAACAAGGTGATCAAAAAGAATTTAAAGAAAAATGTGAGTCATGTTGTTTCGAATGCCCGGCGTACCGAAAAAAGTGTAGAAATTGGAATGATTACAACCATTTTGAAAAAATGTGTTCAAAAAATAGAAATATACATGTGTTACAAAAACAAGAGAGTGACAATGAAGTGGAGAACGACTCGGAGGGTGTCGAGTGAAGATGATGATTTCTTTGTAAGAGCAATGGAACAAAATATGTCGCTAGCATTAGAATGGCTACAGAAAATTAAAATAATCGGAAAGGAGGTTGTGTGAAGTGGATACAGGAGCCGATTTTAATGTGCTAAATATGAAGACATCCAGAGATTTGGATATACAGTTAAGACCTTCTCTTGTGAAGCCTGACGAATATGATGGTTCAAAAATTAATGTGTCTGGAGAAACCATATTAATGTGTGAAATTAATGGAGCTAAGCACAGCTTGGACTTCCAGATAGTAAATTTGGATGCACCTTGCATCATAGGACTTCAATGCATCTAAAAGTTTATTCACTCAGAGAAATTTTCGCTGTCACAACCAGAAATATGTATAATGCAACAATATAATACAGTTGATATAGGCACAACCACACATATAGTTAAATGTATCATAAATATATTGTTAATTGTTATTGTTCCTTCACAAATATTATTGTTTTCTGCAACTAGAATATATTGTTGGTCCTACCAAAGCTGCATGCTTCTCATAAATATAAATATTTTAAAAACAACAAAAATATTGTTGCTGTTGCAATCTAGTATTGATGCAATTACCTTTTTACTAAATTCCATTAACCATATTATATATTATCTGCAATCACATCATTTGTTGGAACAATAATAATTTATACTTGTTTTTTAATGCCAATTATTGCTCTTCTAACAATGTGTTTTGTTAGAATTACCAAAGCTTTTTGAATAGGTACCTACCTACAGGAGATCAATAAAAACAACTTCAAAATATTTAAAAAAATTATTTTGCAAATAAATACAAAACCGACATAGTTAGAATACACAGGCGTTATCGTTTGTATCACTTCAAAAGGGAGGGCCCTATAAAGAAAAGGTAATTTCCCTTCTTCGTATGTAACGACATCAATGGCTTCTTCTTGGCCGGTTCTTACTATACTGTTCTTAAAAATATGCATATTATGTAAACTTAAAGAAACTGATCAACAAAAATATTTGGACTTACTTGGTTTAGAATCACTTTACAGCAAGTTTTGATAGTTCACGAGGTTCACGTGTACGTTTACACACAAATAAAATATATAGAAGGACTTTAGAAGGGGAATCAAATTGTTAAAAAGTAAGAGAACGCACTCGTGCGAGAGAAACTATTCCTGGCTCCTGGCCATTTAGGAACTGAATTGATGTGGTAGGCTAAAATAGCTTGCTTGCAGCCGTCACGCGTCGGCGCCTGAGGCTAAGGCCCGGGTACGTATAGTACTCCTAATCAAACGTGTTGTTAGAGCAACATGAACTAATGCCGATTCCACAATAAACATGGTCATATAATTATATATACATATATTTTTTTTTTAGTCTTCATTACCATATATTTTGGTATTGCGTCAATAATATGTGTAACTAAATATGATTGTTGACATAACAATGGTAATTTTTTTGAGTGTACTGCTTAAAAAAATACATACCTTGGATAGTAAACAACAGTTGGACCAGACTTAAAAAAATATATATAGTGTTCGTTTTGAAGGTCTGGGAGAACTAGAAAGTTCATATAAAATGAAGATAAATTTGTAATGCAGTGACTCAACCTCCTAGAAAAATACTCACTGGGCTACAAAATGAAATTAAAAGAGTTAGATCGAAAAGAAAAAATAAATGTTATTAGGAAAGTTACTGAATGACGTAGCTCAATGGTAATTATTGTTAAAAAACCTGATGGGGTCCAAACATAGATGAAGTACTCCATCTATGTTTGGACCCCATGCCTTTACATGATGTGATAGTAAGGGAACAGCATCAATTATCGATGTTTGAAGCTAGCGTGAGATTTTTTCTACCTTGGATGCAAACAAAAATTTTTACAAAATTAAATTATATAAAGACAGTAAACTTTTTACTTTTCATGCTGGTAGTTTTGGTAGATATGCTCATAAAAGGTTTCCTTTTGGGCTTTATTCGGCGCCTAAAGTGTTTCACAAAAAAATTAAGAATATTTTCGAAGGCTTGGACGGTGTTGAGGTTTATATACATAGACGATGTAATGATATGGGAACAGACAAAGAAGATTACAACAGAAAATTGGAAGCAGTAGTAAAGCAGAGTGATGTGAGATTTAACAAAAAAAGTGTCAGATTGGTGTCTTGGAAGTGACTTGTGTGGGTCATGTTTTTAGTGCGCAAGGTTCAAGTCCTGATGGTAGAAAGATAAGTACAATAATTAACATGGATGTTCCTAAGGACAAGAAAGAATTACAGACGATATTAGGAATGGTTATCAGATCAAGTAATCAGGTCTTATATCTCATTATTCAATGAGACAACTTTTAAAAAACAATGTGTGATTTTGAGAAAATGAAAAACTTGTTAACTAAGGCACCAGTTTTAAAATTTTCTGATAACAATAAAAAAGTTGTCTTATCAGTTGATAGTAGTAGCAAGGGTTCGTGTGCTGTATTATTGCAAGATAACTACTTACCTATTGCATACGCATCCAAAACCTTGATACCTGCTCAGCAGTCATGGGCACAAATTGAAAAAGAGTTATTGGCAATTGTGCATGGTTGCGAGAGGTTTCATCAATACGTTTTTGGTAGAATAGTTTATGTTGAGACGGATCATATGCCCTTTGAAAAAAATTTTAAAAAGCCTTTAGCTGATACTCCTTTAAGATTGCCACCTTTGAGATTAAGGCTACAAAATGTTTTCATGATAAAAGAAATAATTTCAAGCCTTTAGAATTTTGAAAAAGGGGAAGTAGTTAAGATTAGGGATAATATACATTATATGTGTAAGGGACAAATTATTGATGATGGCACAAACCCAAAGTCTTATAAGGTAAAATTAGGCCTGTTCGCACAGCAATCACAAACCAGTCAGAGCAAATTTCATTGGTTGAAAACAATCAGAAACAGTCAGAAAACTATTTTCAACCAATGAGATTCACTCTGACTGGTTTGTGATTGTTCTGCGAACAGGCCTATTATCTACAGGAAATGTTGTAGATCGTAATAGGCATTCTCTGTACAAGACTTCTACTAGAGATAAGTTCAGTAGTAAAAGTGATGATATCGTGTTAAATAATGAGTCTTCCAGCTGTTCTAATCAAAACTTGGAGTGTAAAGAAATGGAGGAGAGAAGAAATTCTTTAAAAAAGAACCATGACAATCCAGTCTTAAAACAAGGTAAATCTAGATTTGGAAGACACCTCAAAAGACCAGCACAGGTCAAAGGTTATGTTCATTAGAATAAGTCCTTGCCTCTTCTGTGGCAAGAGAGCTTACTGCGAAAAGTCCCTACAAGTGATAAGGAAAGCAGATGGACATACTGTGAAAAGACTTATACAAAAATTTATTCCAATTGGGACAAGTTACGATAAAGAACCACACTAAAACTCAATATCCAACGAAACAAATCATTAAGAAATCGCCTCAGGAGAATTGCCATGACAGTCATTCTATGAATACTCTATAGAAAGCTAAAATCATCAAGAAGTTGGCATAATACGCTCCTAAAAGTGACCGAGAAAATTTCAAAATCGGGGGAATGAAATTTGAAAAATCAGAAATAGATTTCTAACGACACATCCAAGGTCGCAACGAAAAAACTAGCTAGCCTTTAAAAATTAGAAACATCAAGCCAATACACATCGCTGATTCACCATATACTGGAAGGGAAAAGCAATTTCTCTGAATGAAAAAAGGAATGCAAGCTGTTGTAACCAGGTGAGGAAAGCGAGGACTTTTGAGCAAGTACCTAACTTCAAAATATGCAGTCAAAGAGTTGACGAGCTTGACAAAAATCAACGACAACTAATCAATAGGACAAAGAGAAACATCTTAACACCAAGAAGATCGGAAGTTGTAACTATTTCATAGGAGCATTCGCTTACCCAGTAGGTACAACAAAGTTTGGGAACATTTTATCCTGCCAAGAATTGCCATAATTTCTCGTGAAGAACAAGTTATTGATGCATGATGAATACGATCAATTTTTTGAACTTCCGAGAAAAGAACAACAATAACAAGATGCTAAATAGAAAAGACACCATCAGCTAATCATAGGTAGCTCTCATAGTACATACTGCTTATATTGGTAATGACTGCAATTTTTCTATTAGGCTTGTATCTTCAACGAAAGAAGTCTAGTAGACAGAACACTCACAGACCAGAAAGTTGCATCTTAAACAACACTTTCATTCAAAATCTTTACTAGAATTATCATGTGCCCTATAATTTCCAGTTATTGTAAGTAATTTATTTGACTTCATTTTCAAGTTATAACTTGCAGCTTGCATCACTTAATCTAAATAACCCAAGTCGGTAGAGAAGGCATAGTGTCAGTGTTACCATTAATTATCAAGTTTGTGTGGAGTGTCAAGCATTTAAACTAGGGTTTAATCGAAGGCGGGAAAACGGCAAATTAGCAAAAACTGACAGTCAGCCACATGGGGATGAGGCAGCACGTGCTTGGGGGAAAAACTTGTAATGGTAATCTGCGGAGTTACGCTTGTCGCATTGACAAATTATTGTGCAAATTTGTTTATCTGTTCTATAAGCATTCAGAAAATGTTAAAATATTGCTTTTATTTCGACTGGATTTGGTACAAAACGATGACTAAAAACAAAGCAAAATCTAAAACAAAGCAAATCGACATTTCCGAAATGATTAATAGTATACCTGAAGCAAACCAAACATAAATTAGGTAAATTTATGGGCCACAGCAGGCAATGGAAACCCTATTAAAAAAGAATAACGACAAAAATCTTTGCGACAATATTTATATTGTCTAAATTGGTAACGAATCGTGCCCAAGGAGGACATCGCGGGATAAAGCCATTATTTCCAATAATTATGTTTGTTTTGCGGAAACTGGTAGTAATGGTTATTTTTTCATTATTCAGTTATGGAATGCCTTTTTTAATTAATCAAGATAGAATTTGAAAAGACGTCTTTTTTGTTTACCGATTGCTCATTTATATGAAGGAAGCTCATCATTGAACCCTCGAGCAAAGAAGAGAAAAATCGGTTACTTCTAGTCTATCACAATCAAAACTGAAAAAGGTCCGGATAAACAAATAAACCTATCCAACTTGGGCAAGGTTCATCCAGGCTCAGAATTAAAAGTGTTCTAGTCTAATTACTAAAATGAAAATGTACAAACTATTCTAGAATATTTAGCATCTTCTAAAAATGTTGTTGACCATACAGCACTGGGGAGTATTTTTAGAGAAAGAAATAATAAACATCAGCAAACTTTTTTAAGTTTTCAATTCAAAGATGCTCTTTACCATAACTACACCTGATGCAGTGATTCTGGAAAAAAAAAGGTAAAACACTGTGGACAAGCCTACGTCACGTTGTAATTTACAACCCCTTCATAAAATTACAATATAAATTGAACTAACATCCTAGGTAAGTTTATGTCAGTCGAAATTACCTCACCCCTTGCCTACGCCAAGGATGCCGGATTCCATCATTTCCATCCTTAGTTCAATTTCTCACTTGAAGTTATGTTTATTTAAGGTTAGATCTTTCGTCCATCTAATGTGCACGTTTGAACTACAACTTAGCTCAGCTAAGATTGTCAAAGTTAGCTAAGATAAGACAGTATGCAGAAAAAAAGCAGCTATTAACATTTAGATAGGTACTTACAATAATAAAATGTCATCTTCTCCATCTAAAAATCAATATCCAATCCAGACCAACATGTACTCATTCTAAAGCTTGTCACACACGAATAAAGACATTTCCGCAATGATTTTTATTTGTAATCATGGACGTTGTTTACAGTTTCGACTAACGAGAACATTTTTCAGGTTCCCATCCATAACATCTACTTGTTGGATATAAAACGACAACTGCCTCGATACAACGTTGATTAAAATGTTTAGCACAATTTGCATTTCATCCTGCCCCGAATTTTGCACCATGTAATTTTCTTAATGGCAACAAGTAAGAAGGGTTGGCAGGATTAAGGTACAATGGAAATTCTTAAAGGATTCAACTGTAAATTTTGGGAGATTTATATTAAAGAATTTATACTAAAAATTGGAACTAATGTGTGAGCAGTCCGGGTGAAATAAGGTCGCCTAAAAAATATATGCTCTTTTTAAAGTTGCTACGATAAATTTATCATTTACGTAACGTGTTCCATCTCTTCTTATTTTCATTTTAAACTTGTATTTTTGCCATTTCAGAATCAGCAAAATTGTCTAAAAGTATTTACAAAGTTCAATATAATATCAGTACCTACTGCCATCTATCCGTCATGTGCATAAAATGCAAGTATCTATTATTAAAAGAAGAAAGAAGGTACCGACCGCCATCTAGTACCTGATAGATTTATTTTTCAAATTATTATTTTAATTATTTCGCATTTGACAGTCATTTGTATTTTTATTTAAAGAAATTATATTTATCTCCTTTTTAGCAAATGGATATATTTCTGTCTTTCTCTAATTATTATTTTTGGCCTAATGACCTAATTAATTAGCGCTTTTTTATTTTCAATATAACCTTAATTTAAATTATTGTAATTTGTAAACAATTAAAATAATTCTAGTGGATTTTTATCTATTCTCATTTAATCCACGTGGTATTTCATTGTGAAGTTAATACGGTATTTTGTGTGTAGTTTTCTGATTGGTTGATCTGGTTAATACGCAGTTGAGTATAAAAAATACAAGATTGGTTTCCTATAGGGTTTGGTTTTTAAAACGGTCTGTTTCTCTGGCAGTGCTCTAGCAGGCAAGTCATTCCATTTTTATAATTCTTCTTTCACATTTTTAGATTCTCCCTTATACTTTTTCAATTTATTTTGGCATCAGTGCATACTACCATATCACTGTTGAGTTTTTACCTGATAAATCTTATCTTATCTAAGTACTTTTGAAATATAAATATTATATTTTAATTTTTTATCTAATTGTGGGCCTTCATTTTGTGTGTGTTTGGTGGTTCCACGTTTTTCTGAGGTAAGTCAATTCATATTTTTGGGCTGATAAATAGGCACTACTGCTCTCAGTTGTTAGTGTGGGATTATTGGACCATTTGCTCTAAATAGAGTCGTTGAAAACCAAATTTGTGTGTCCATCAACTCTTTATTGAATTCACGCAGAAGCCTTTATAGCCATTTTCTGTTTGATTTCGTCAATTATTATCTTTTCGAGGGGAAGAGTATTAAAAAAAGGTGTATTTTTTAAAAATAGCTAAATTTCTATTGGTCAAAAATTTATTCAAAAAGCTTTAATTAAAACATCTCAAGAATTTTGACATATTCTGGATTTGATTGATTTCACCCTCAGGTTTATTTTGTAGTACCTACCTATAGTAGCTAAATTTTGTCTATTTGGGGGAGAATCTAGAGATTTAATTTCTTATTTTTTTTATCTGATTTTGTATTTATTTTTGCCTGTTTATTGCTACTGCCAGAAAAGCAGCACCCTGCTCAATTTGTAACCAGCATTTCAATTAAATCTTGTTGTTATTATCTATTTTACTTATTATCCTATGATTATTTTATAATTATTTAATTGTTTTTTTTTTAAATAATTTTTATTCTTTTTTTCAATTTGCAATAGTGGCTTATACCTGATTCTGTTGGAAAGGAGTGTCTGCACAATAGTTTTATAATTAACTAATTTCATATTAATTTTTCTGTCTTTACAAGACACTCGCTTTTCAACAGAATTTAGGGATTTAATATTCCAAATCTTGGAGTCTGGATCAGTTAGAGTGACGTCACCCCAGCAATCTATCCTCTTTCCTGAATACAGGAAACAACACAAAGAACTCCAGTTCATTAAAGTGAAACCACAACATCCATCGAAGAGCTCTGGATTGGAAAGGTACAAGAACGTATCAGTGTCACCAGAACCACCAAGCTGTTAACTTTTAAAAAGTAACTTGCATTTACATTGTGGAAATAAAATTATTGTTTGTTGGATTTTGAGTAGTTTCATTTGCACATATATAAAGGGGCTACACGTTATCTTAATTTTTTGAATTCCACGACCCTATAGGTTCTCTTGTCTTGAAGTGCAAATAATGAGTGTTATTTTTAACAAAGTGACAATAAAAATAAGAAAACACTAAAAAAATACTCTTCAAATTGAGTGTCTATTTTATTTCATCGCTGGTTAAGTAGTCATAAAAGTTTTTATTGAAACGAAAAATTGATCAAAATCAGCTACTTCTGATAATAAAAATTATAAATTCTCAAGTGGGTAAAGTATTGGAAAAAAGAGCAGCAAGAAAGTCGATCTAATATAGATTTTGTAGAACAACTAAAAAAAAAAACTTTCAAATTAGTTTCAAAGTTCTTCTATGGGGGATAAAGTTATTGAGCGTTTTTGCAAGGTTTTCAGAGGAAAAGTAATTTTGCTAAAGAGAAAAGTAATTTTGGACTTTATTTTATAATGAGTTCGCAATTAAAGTTACTAAACAGTTTCAAAGGTATTGTGCATCTGATATTGCGGAAAAGGCAAGCTTAAAGGATTTGGAATGTCATGAAAGGCCTTTATTTAAAATACCGGGAACAAAATTCACTTTTAAATGCATTTCGATTTAGATAGAAAATTTCACATTTTGCTACCAACATTATCTGTCATAACCAATGATTATAACTCATTTTACCTCTTCCTGGCAATATTTTTAATTTAGGCTGTGGTCCGAATATAATATATGTGGTTACGCGGTCCGAAAGTAATTAAATTAAGTATTCTGGTTCCTGGAAAAGTGGTTACTTTTGGACCTTGGTTTCCTGAAATCTGGTTAACCAAATGTCAAAATAGTTACCGGCTATCGGATGTTGGTTCTGTTATCTGTAAATTCTGTCAATTATTTTTTATTTCATATTTGCGTTCCCCAAGTAACCGGAATTTTCAGTAACCATCTGTCAACCGATTCGGTTACTTTGGTTAACGTAGCCTTAGTTTGGTTGTCAGGATGGGCCAGAAGCTTCACATAAAAAAAAAGAAGAAGTTAGGTTAGGTTAGACTAAGTTCTTTGAAGTTGATAGTTTTTGATTTTTCTGAGTTTAGAGCGCAGCAGGTTTCTTGAATCAATATTCGCACAAAAATTTTTAATATTGGTTCGTTATGTTTAATTTCAATGTTGTGAAAATAAACTTTGGTATGTGGAAGCGATAGTTTTTTATTTTCCAAATTCGAACCGTCTGACTGGAGGCAACGGGTAGTTGTTTTCGACGGCGGACAAGACATCGTGGCGACCGTGACAGGACATTGAAGTCAATATAATAAAGGGACAAAGTGTAGAATTGTGCAAAAAAGGCAAGTAGGTAAGAAACATAGGAAACTGCTTCGTTGTAGTTTTCAGCATCCTTTGTTTCACCTAGTGATGTGGAAACTTTGCGGGCATGTCTTAAAACTAAGTTTAATGATCTCTGCAAATATGAGATCGATGTATACAACAAGCTACTAGAAGATGATACAATAACAGAAGAGCAACTTTTAACTGAAATGGACACAGCTGGATGGTACCACACCAGCATCAAATAATAAGCGAACATTTCTACTTCCTCGCATCCAGTTCAAAACATTTGATGACGATATTCGTGAATGACTAGCTTTTTGGTCGCAATTTCAAAAAATTCATACTAATGATGAAATTAATGACAAAATCGAATATTTGATTCAAGCAACTGTGTCAGGTAGTAGAGCACGCCAAATCGTCGAAAGTTTTTCTGTGGTGGAAGATAAATATCAAAAAATTATCGACTGCTTGCTTGCAGGATTTGGAAAGGAGGACTACAAATAGTAGAGGTATATGTGCGAGAACTACCAAACTTAGTATAAAACAATGCTATGTCCCAGCAAAAGTTGGTGCTTTCAAAACTCTATGACAGAATTGAGATCCAGTTGAGAGCTATTAACAAACTCGGTATCACGTCTGATAAGTATGCGGCATTATTATTTCCACTCATTGAATCCTGTTTGCCGCACAAACTCCTAAGAATTTCGCAGAGATCTTTGTTTAGTTCCGGTATCAATTCAGATCCTCTCGATGTCAAGCTACAGAATCTCATAAATTTTATACGTAGTGAGGTGGAAAACGAACAAAAAATGTACTTGGCTACGGAGGGCTTTGGTTTAGCAGCCAATCTTGATAATATCGGTGGTTCCTCTGAGCACTCACAAAGTTGGCAGAAAGGACCACGGGCAAGAAATTGTCCTGTCACAGCAGCAGGACTTGTTAATACTGATGTAGCCAAATGCATTTTTTGTTCAGGCTTGCCGCATGTTTCAAAGCACAGAAAATGCAGCTGAATGATAGAAAAAGGATAGTCAATGAAAAAGCTATGCACAAGGACCAAACGCTGACGAATCAAACCAGCACACATGTTTTTCTACAGACCTTGAAAATCAACGTTCGAGGCCCAAGTGTTGTAAAAAGTGTTCGAGCACTTATCGATAGTGGATCATAGAGGTCCTATATTTTAAAGTCAACTGCTTCATTTTTATTTAGCAACTAACTAATAATACCTGAAATACAATTTATAATATGTAACATAATTTTAGAAATTTTGGAAAATAGAACAATATTTTGACTGCCTGAAATGGGACTTAATCTATCGACTCTCAGGTCTGGTTGTACCCAGTGGTTCAGTTGAACTTCACAGGTACTTGAACGTCCCCATTTAAAATGCACTGATGTCAGAAATCTACCAATATGTACATTTTCTGACAGCAACACAATTTAAATGAGAAAGATCAAGCACCAGTACAGTTTAACTATACCACTAATTGGTACAACCAGGCCTTGAATGAAAGAGTGTGATCAACAATAAATCCAAGATATTTATGTTCCTGAATCATTTCAATAACTAGGTAATATTTCATTGTCGACTCTCACCTAGATATTGTTCAATATACAGATCTATGTTAATCATGCATCATAACAAAAGCGACAAAACCATGTTTTGATTTTGGGTATTCTTGTAAGAGCAGAATATTTGAGATGATACCAAAATAGACAGCTTTCGCAAATTATAGAAGGTTCTTCCGCCAAAATTTGTGAACATAATCTACATTCCCACTCATTTTTCTTTTTCTTCTCATCAATTTTCATCAGGAAATATTTCCATGAATTAGGAGTGAAATAATTTTTTAAATCGTCCAATATCACAGAGGAATCTGAAAGTAAATATTAATTATCATGTTGATATGTTTAGTTCAAATTGTGACTATCTACATATACAGTGTGTCCCGCTTAAGGACTGACCACCCTTCTAAATTTTTTACCGATTCAATTCTTTTTTTTTGTCCTATATCTACTCAAATTTGGCACTTAGGCTCATGATTTTATTTCTGCGGCTGTACTAGTGTAGGTGGTGTCCACATTTATAGGTTCAAATTTCAATAAGTACTATTAGGGATTTTTTTAGAAAAAATCTGATAGCAGATTCTTGTTTAAAATGGTCTAAAACCCATATGTACTAATTTTTGTTTCAATACGATACAGGGTGATAACAACAAATTTTCAAAATTTAATGAATAAAAAATGTTATATTTTGAGACAAGTTTACTATATACAAGTTTTGGTTGAGGATGATCTAAAACTATGTTGTATCAAGTTTTGTTGTTCTCAAGGCCTCAAAAAATGACATTTTTCCGGTATCATATTGGAACAAGAATTAGTACATTTGGGTTTTAGACCATTCTAAACAAGAATGTGCTATCAGATTTTTTTTTTAAGAACCCCTAATAGTACTTATTGAAATTTGAGTCTATAAATGTGGACACCCTGTACACCAGTACAGCCGCAGAAAAAAAATTATAAGCCTAATAAGTGCCAAATTCGAGTAGATATAGGAAAAAAAAATGATTTGAATCGGTTGAAAAATAAAAATTTCAGAAGGTGCAGTCCTTAAGACACACTGTATGTATTTGCAATAAAAAATAATATAATTTGATAATTTCTTGATTTTAATTTATGTAAGATTGAAGGACGAATGATGAGTATATTTTCTAATTTTTTCAACTCAAACAAAAAAAATTTATCAAATTTTAGATTTTCATTTTCTCAATAATTGTTGAAAACTGAAACAATAAATTATGTTCTAATAATTCAATCTCTTACCTAATATTGCATCTGGCAGTTCATCTTTGAGGTCTTCTGTATCGATCTGAAATGTTTAGTTTTCAATAATTGATTCATACGTCAGTGAAGGGTTTTCTTTTGATAAAATGCTGATAACAAATAATATTTGTGAAGTTTTCGACTTTAATTCAAACTTCACTGGCATTTTTTTATTTCTTTTTTTCTTCAATCCAACAACAGTCATGTCATGGCCTTTAGGACGTCCTCGTTTTTTTATTTTTGGAGGTAATACTATTGTCTTTATATCATTATTATTTTGTTCACTAATAATCTCAAATGTCAAGTCTGGTTTTGAATTGGGAATCGCTTCTTCATTATTGTTATTATTACTGATTACTGATTCAGTAGACGTAGGATTGACCATTAAATTTTCAATAGAAATAGAGTCAGCAACTTCTATATTTGATGTTGGAATAATATTTAAGTCATCTATATTACCATCAAATATTACCTCAACTTCATCTTCATCAGAAATTTAGTCATCATTTAAATTTAATCTCTGGGAAGTATTCAATATATTTTCCATATCCATTGTATCGTCTTCAATATATAAAGAAGTTGCAGAATTAATTTCATTACTAGTTGTAATTGTAATATTTTCATTATTTTCCTCATTATTTTCTATGCGAGTGTTGACTAAATCATCTTTCCCATTTATAGAAGGGCTCCCTACTATTTCAAGGGTTACTTCCTGGCCAATTTTCCAACAATGTTCAAGCTTTTTCAATAACTCTATTCTATAGCTAAATTCACTGTTACTTGTGAGACTCATTAGATTGACTAATGAATTAGTTACAAGAGTAGACGCCTTCCGCTTTTCTGTTACAGTCATTATTTTCTTTTTTTTACTTATTGAACAGTGAGGTTCAGCGACAGTATTTGTGTTTTCTACACCAACTCTTTGTTTAGATAAATAATAGTTTTTCGTCCATCTAATATGACACAATTTTTTTGAAAATAGTGGTATTTGCTTCTTATTTCTCACAGCTAAAATGTGTCGACAAGGTAACATCATTGATTTAAAATCCCTACATTGGCAACTCTCAAGGGTTGCATACATTTTTCCTTTTGAAGTTGCAACTTCAAAGTTATTATTCTCAAGCTCATTAATTATTTTAACTTTTTCCAATGCGTTAATTTGTTCCTGTACATAAGTGAAACTGTAGTTTGTTAAGAAATTTAAATAATTATTCAGGTTTTCGTTGTGTTTTTGAAATTGCTGTAAAGATCTTTTAAGAATGTGATTAGCTGCCCTGATATCGCGTTCTTGATTATTACTCTGCAGAAAAATGAAAAAGCTTTTTATAAAGTTCAATAATGTTGAATTTTTTGGAACCACTTGTTTATTTTATAGTTAATTGATTCCATTCTATTGTTTGTAGTTTTTTTTTTTTTTTTTTTTTACGGATATGCGCACTCGCAAGGAAATGTCCTATCACGCTCGAGAAGCGGCAAGTGCGCGGAAATGTCGGTGTATGTTGGTCTTGAAACGGTTCAGGTTGTAACCTGCAGGGAAAACCGTCGCAGGGAGTTTATTCCACAGCGATGCTGTTCTCCAGAGATATGAATTCTGATATAATGAGGTTCTTGGTGCCTCTAGTTTGACAGTAAATTCATGGTTACCGTCTGTTTGACGGGTTCGCCTGGTAGGCGCTACTCTCGGTGGAATCATACGTGCCAACTCTTCAGAGCATTTTCCGTGATAGTACCTGTAGAAGAGAGATAAATCGCCCACAGATCTGCGATGTTCGAGACCTTCCAAGTTACGAGTAAGTGCGGGGTCATTGATCAGCTTGATAGCTCGTTTTTGCACGGTATTCAAAAGCATTAAGGTATGTTTGGGTGCTGCACTCCATATATGTGAGCAGTACTCCATAGATGGTCGAATCTGGGCTTTGTAGAGTATCAGCATTTGGCTTGGTGTGTACAGATGTCTTGTGCGAAATAGCACCCCCAGCTTTTGGGAGGCCCTTTTAGCAATATCTGCCACGTGACTGTGCCAAGACATGTTGGTCTCTGCAGTAACCCCCAAGATGTTCAACTGACTCTGTAATGTGACAGCACTTCCAGATAGCATGATGTTTGGCTCACCGGTGCTGGTCTTTTTTGAAAACAGTGCTGCTTGGGTTTTCTGCGCGTTGAACTGTACAAGGTTTTTGTTACCCCAGTCCTCTATTATCTCCAGGTCGTTATTTATCTGCGATATTTGAGTTAGTCTAAGATGATGGAATTCACGTGCGGAAAGACCTGTGGGTGGTATGAGTGAGGAGACTACATTGCCATCGTCTGCAAAGCAATAAAGTGGATTTACTGTTTTATCTATAAGGTCATTTATGTAAATCAGGAAAAGAGTTGGCGAAAGGATTGCTCCCTGTGGCACACCAGCATTTATTTGGTAAGAGTTGGAGTCCTGGCCATCCAGTGCAACATAAATGGATCTGTCCTTTAGGTAACTTTCAAACCAAGTGCAAAGTTTCGGCGATAATCCCATTGCTTTGAGCTTGTTGAGCAGATTTTCATGCCAAACTTTGTCGAATGTTTTAGATATATCTAAGGCAATTGTTCTTGTTTCACCCCGCAACTCAATCGCTTTTTGCCATAAGTGAGTGACGTATGTAAGTAAATCGCCAGTTGACCTATATTTTCGAAATCCGTATTGCTTATCGTTGATAATTTTGTACTTTTCCAAGTACTTGGTTAGGTGATTGTTCACAAATCTTTCCATTACTTCTGATATCACCGGAAGTAGAGCAATTGGTCTATAGTTTAACGGATCTGTCTTTTTTCCTTTCTTTGGAATGGGTTGTACTGCGGCAGACTTCCATGATGATGGATATACTCCTTGCCTGTAAGACAAATTGAATAATTTTGCGAAAGTTGGGGTGAGTTCGTTGGCGCAATTTTTGAGTACTATTGCGGGAATGCCATCCGGACCCATTGCTTTGTTTGTATCCAGCTTTTTTAAGGATTTTCGTATTTCTCTGTGACAAAAGGGTACCTCTGGCATACTATGGGAAACCCTTTCAATGAACGGTGGAGTTTTTCCGTTTGGCACTGTTAGGTTGGAGTTGGAGGAAAACATTTGGGCAAGCATATTGGCTTTTTCCTCTGATGTTGTGGCTAAGTGATTATTTTTATCTGTAAGTGGTGGTATGGATGACATGGTGAAGTTAGATCCAACAGCTTTTGCAAGAGACCAAAAAGACCTAGAACTACTTGGACAATTCAGCAACCTGTTTTTTATTCTTTGATTGTATGTTTCTTTAGCGGAGTCAATAGTAATTTTGCAACTATTTCTGGCTTGTATAAATTCTGTATTTCTGAAATTACCATAATTCATATTGCAAACAAGCCATTCGTCCCTGATGTTGTGCCAATTTTTATCGAAATATGCAAATACACTTTGTGGAACACATTCTTTGAATTGAGTGTATAAAATATCATATTCAGTCTCATTATTACTGTACGCTAATTTTTGTAGATACTCCAAGGATAAGTTTCGTTCCTCTCTGGATATGTTCAATTTATCACAGTTAATTTCTCGCTTAAATGTCTTCAAAGTATGGAAAAGGCAGAGGTACACCGGTCTGTTAGGATACACTTCCTTTATAACATCACGTTCTATCAAATCCTTGTCTCCCATGAAGCACATTGTTTTATCAGTTTCCATGTCATTCTTGAAGGTATTGAAAACCCAATGATAAGTATCTCTATCCTCAACCGAAAGTAATGATACACATACAATTTCTGCTTGCCCATTAGAATCTTCAACCAAAAATAGAAAAACTGTGCATCCAATATCTATCAACTTATATGTCCCATCCACGCTTACAAATTCTGGCCATGCACTCATAGCATTTCTCATATCTTCAGTTTTGAATTGTAGAGCTTTGAAATTTTTCTCATCATCACACAAAACATGAACATTGCAACCTGTTGATAACATAAATGTTAAAAAAAGGGTTTTTGGAAAGTGCAATATAATGGATACGATTAGCTCTAATATTAATGGATTTGTTACAACTTACAATATTTAGTTTTCAATAAAATAACTGCCTCTTCCAAATCATTTCTATCAATCTTCAATTTATAGTGAATATTGTACAAATCCTTTAGTGTTGTTTTTTTTTCAGTCTCTAGAAGGATTCTATTTTGGATTTTCTTTTTATTTGCATCCAAACAAAGATAGGTTTCTACCTTTTCTAATTCACCTTCATCTAATTTTCGATTTGTATATAGATGTTCAAAAACATCCTAATAGAAAAAAATATTAGCTTTTATTCACACTTAATGGACCCCCCTAGTCAATATTTTACCTTAGATTGATCATGATTCAAATTTACACTATGGATTTCCAAATATTGTCCCACAGAACATACTTTTAACTTGAAATTGGCCTCACATCCCAATCGTAAGGTACTGAAAATGTATACGATAATAATTTTAAAATTGGGTATTATACTTACCTCGATACTTACTAAGAATGAGGAAGGTAAATACCTAGGTACCTACCTAACAATCAGTATTAGTAGTGTACTACTTTAATAAATAGGCACTTTTTTTGTGTTTTCACGTTTCACTTACCTTCTTTTCCTCAATCCATTTCCCCGTTTCTTTCTTTCTCGACCATGAATACATTTATATTCAAGTTCATAGAATTCTAATGAGTCTTTCAACTCTCTTTTAAGAAATTTTCTAGCAGCCTTAATTGTTCGACTTCTCTTTTTGTAAAATTTTTGTTTATTAAGCATCTCATAATTTTTCAAAAATTGTGTAAGTTGTTCATATGATCCAAATTTGCGTCCTACATAGATATTATCATTTTGACTTCCACTAGTTTCATTAGTTTGAATCGAAATACTACCTGTAACAGTAATTATTAAAGAATATTTTATTAAGGTACCTACCTACTACCAGAATTAACTACATCCATTTTCTACACCTAACTGATCCAACACAACACTCAACAGTCCACCACAAACAAAAAATGTAGGAAGGTGAAAGTTTAGACGTTTTACGTTTTAGGTTAGAATTTTGTTTTGATTCATACCTAATACCGTGCCTATAACCTATCGGATCGCGGCACGTTAACGTGCCTCTAGCCACAGCGTAAGTTTTTTAAAGTATGACAGTTTTTGATTTTTTTGAGGTTAGAATTTGGATTGTTTTTAAATCATGAAAATAGAAAAATAGAAAAATCTCTATTTTCATGAAAATCGCGTCTGTATAACGTTTTTATTGAGTCAGTATTCGCACAATAATTTTTATTATTGGATGGTTATGTTTGATTCCAATGTTGTAAAAATAAACTTTGATATGTGGAAGTGATGGTTTTTTTATTTTCCAAATTCGAATTGCCTGACCGGAGGCAACGTGTAGTTGTTTGCAACGGCGGACAAGACAATATCTATTTTTAAGAATTGCAATACATATTGTTGTGTACAAAGTTGTGGCATTTTCAAAATTTTCATGGTTAATTATTTAATTACCTGATAATAATTCATTATTATCAGTTTTTCACCTGATTGCATTCGCTGAATGATAATCAAAAAGGCATCATTGTTATGTTAACCTGATTTATTTTTATTTGAGGTGCCCACTAAATTTGAATGGTACCTATATCTAATCTGACCTCATTGTCAGTTAAGTACCTATATGAAAACATATTCCTGATAATAATATTATTATCTATGACGATATACATTTAAAATTAAAATACGTAATATTTTGTGGATTTTATTTAAATAATTTTCACAATGTATTTATAAATAACCATAATCGGCCATAAATTCAATTAGATCGCAAAGTCTCTGCTTAAAATCTGCCGATCGTTTAATAGCTTCATAATTGAAAGAATTCATATCGTCGGGATTAAAATTTTCATAGTCGGGAACTTCTTCTGATTCAGTCAGCATAATTTTCAACATCATCATGCCAATGAACACTCCGTACCATGCTGTGTTCTTCCATTCATCCAAAACGTCATCAAAGCTGAAGATTTCTTCAGGATTACAACCGAGCTCTTGCAGATTCTGAGACAATGTTTCATGATATATTTTTAAATACTTGTTTATGTTTGGATACGTTTCTTTGGAACCAGATGTGCTCAAAAAGTAAGTCAGGTCCATAGCAGGAGATCCAAGCTTTGACAATTGCCAGTCGATGAAGCATACCTTGCTAGGAGCGTTACTTTTCTGAAAAATAGTATAATAGCTATTTATGTACCAAGGGGATTATGTAGATTATAATGGCCGAAGGCGAAACTAGCCCGAGGGCTTCTGGCCCGAGGGATATATTTCGCCTCAAGGGCATTAATCTAAAAAAAAATTATTTTCTACTGAACACAATGTTCTTTCATCAATTTAGTATAAAAAAAAAATCAGTAAAACTTGTGTGACAGATTATTGTTTTGTATTTTGACATGTACCTGGTACCTAGAAACGAAATAAATTAATATATCTATAAACATCTTATAAAGCAAGGCGACGGTAATCGTGCGGGTTACCGCGCTTGACTACATGGGAAACGTTGATGGTTGACCGGGTTCGAATCCTGACCAGACCGAAAATTATTTTCGGTCGGACATTTAGTTGCTGCCTAGGGTAAAGTGTAAATTAATAAAACAACAATAACAGAAACACCTCGAGGTGTTATAAGCGGGCGTTATGGATCATAACGCCCACTGGGCTTATAATGCCCTCAGGTTGTTATAGATATGTTAACGTATTTCGTTACTAGGTATTATGAATCTATAATAGTTCAGTAGAAAATAAAATAATTTCAGTGTCCAATTACAATAATAAATTACCTCATATTTAAACAATATGTTATTGCACCAACAATCGCCATGGGTAATCACAGCTTTCTCTGACATCCTCAATAATTCAAACTTTTGACCAATAACTTCACGAAATTTTCCAAGCTCCGTAGTAGCTTTGGCATTTCCCTCGACCGCTTTCAAACCATTTTTGAAATGATATTCAAGAAACTTCTCAAACTTTTCTTTCCCATTTTCTTGGTCATTATCCATAAATACATCTGTTTTTATATCCTTGGAAAGCTCTTCAAATCCGTCAGGGTTTTGATGCTTATATGCAAGAGACAGGGCGTGAAATTTTGCGTACTCTGCAAACACTGCCGATAAGTGTTCGTTGTTCATGGGAGTCATTCTATCCCATAACTTATATCCATATTTTTTTAAATTTTCCATTAAAATGGTTTCGTTTTTCTCCTCTAAACAACTGCCATAAAACTTTGCTACACCATCGAATGGTCGCAATAGAGCTTTCTCATTTTGATATTCCTTAAGTTTACCAATAATCTCATATAAGTCTCTTTCACGTTTAAACATTTTAATTATGGGCATCATACCTCTAAAATTATCTATCACAGAAGCACTTTTACAAATCAAATGCAAAACTTTTGTTTCGTCATTTTTTTCTTTGACAGTCACTGAATGTATTATTCCCAAATAATTATCACCTTTGATAGTACCAACATTTGCCGAAATATCAAAGTCAACGAAACCCTCACTTTTAGCCGCTTCTTTCACGAGATTTTCTTGATTTGATGTAAGTTTAACGTCTGCCATGTTTCGAAACACTAAATCCAAATCGACATTTGCGACTTGAAGTTGTTTGTTTGTTCACGAGTCATGACACAATTAAAAAACTACTTAATTGATGATTATCATTAGATGAAATACGTAATAGAGCGTTGACGTACCGATACGATGCATGAGGTGGTATTAGTGAACTACATTTTAAAAGCGCATTATTAGAAGCAAAAAGTTGTTGGTTACTCCTTCTCTGAAATACACTTTTCATTCGGACTGTAATAAATAATTCCAGTTTTATTAAATAGGTATATGCATATTATATTTTCTACAAAGGAACAGCTAGCGGTTGAACAAAATTTCCAACTTTAGTTGTTAGGAAATGGGTGCAAACTCTGGAACACTCAAACTGTTGGAAATAAAGTTGAGTTTTTAATTGCCCTATTCAATAACATACACACTCTGATGTTGTGTATTTTTTTCTCCAAAAATAAATACAAAAGACAAAAACGTAAGTTTTACACCTATAGAAATTTCTATTTATGGTAATAACTGATATTATGTAGTAGTGATAAATCAGGTTTTTTGAAGTGCTCAGTCAATCGTACCTTACGTGTTACTAATAATAGGTAATTATTATGGAAGTTTCTATACAATAAAAATAATTTCTAATGATACACCACTGGTTCAGGACAATAAAAAATAAATAATGAGAATATCTATCTATCTATCTATCAAAACAGAAGATGAATGAATGAATGATTGAATGAAAGAGTGGGCGGCCGCGACCGTAATGCACATAGATCTCCTGTGGTGGGCCCGTCGTGCCCCAATGAGTTCTACCAGAGGCCTATGTCCTTAGAAAAGCCAATCAGGCACCCTGGCTTCATCCTTTTGACGTCATCGGGCAAGCAATACAACTTGCCCAGGTGTTTGAACCTCGCGCGCGTGAGTGCAGGGCACTCACCGATGACGTGGTCTGCCGTCTCCTCCTCCTCCTCCATGCACCAGCGGCATTCCGGGTCGTCCGTAATGCCCATGCTGTGGAGATGGCGTCTTAGGTGCCAGTGTCCGGTTAGGAGACCAGTCACTAGCCGTATCTCGCGTCTGTTCAGGCGCAGTAGTTGTTTGGTGAGACAGGCAGAGGGTCCATCAATATGGGCCTTAGCCTGCCTCATGCCAGGTGCCTCCATCCGTCTCCCAAGGAATCGCTCCGCGAGGAGACCCTTGAGGGACGTGACAGCCTCACATTTGGCTATGCCCAGCGTGGGCTCAGGGCCCACAGGTGACATCGACGATCCCTGTCTGGCAAGTAAATCAGCTTCGTCGTTGCCCGCGACACCCGAGTGACCGGGCACCCAGAAGAGGCGGACCCGGCAGCCGGCAGCCGGCACTCACCAGTCTTCCCAGGACTTTTTTGCACTCCAGTACAAGCTTAGAGCGCACAGTGTCAGCCATAATGGCTTTGATAGCGGCTCTGCTGTCGGCGTAGATTGAAACGACTGCATTCCTGTGGGGCCGGTTTAAAATTTCCCGACCACACTCCATTACAGTGAAAATTTCAGCCTGGAAGACAGTAGCGTGTTCCCCCAAAGAAAAGGATTTACTAATTTTAGGGGACCCTCCGCAAAAACCTGCCCCTGACCTGTTATCCATTCTGGAGCCATCCGTGTACCAGATAGCTCCACTATTCAGTACAGTTGGCTTGGAGCCGACCAGCCATTCACTTCTTTCAGTGATATGGACCTCCAAGCCTTTGCTATGAACAAGCTCCGGTCGCATGATATCGCTGCCCATCAGAAGGACAGGACATTTCTCTGCGGCCTGAGACCAAATTCTCGCGTGTCCGGTTTCGCCGGTGCGCATTTCGTCGAGGACGTGCAATCTATAGGCTGTCCTCATGGCCTCGAACTGAATCACGAGGTCCAGAGGCGGGAGACCTAGGAGGGTCTCCAGGGCCCTTGTTGGGGCCGTACGCATGGACCCCGTTATGCTGAGGCAGGAAAGGCGCTGGACTCTGTCCAGTTGCGCCCGTATTTTGGCATTCTCCGTGCAAGGCCACCAAACGATAGCCCCGTACGTGAGAAGAGGTTTAACTATAGAGTTATGAATCCAGTAAAGGATCTTCGGTGAGGGACCCCAGGTGCAACCAAAGGCTCGTCTACATCCCTAGAGGGCACAGGTACCCTTTTTCATCCTGTTCTCTGCGTGTTCATACTAGGACAGTTTAGAATCCAGCATCACGCCTAGATACTTAACCACCCTGGAGTACTTAAGAGTCACACCTCCCAGAGAAATGTTGGGCGGTGTGCCGAAGTTGCGTCTCCTGGAGAAGAGTAGGAGCTCCGCCCTATTAGGGTTTATTCTGAATCCTTCCGCAAGGCACCACTGGTTCACTATGCGCAGAGCCCTTGCCATAGGGCCCTGCAGTGAGACGGCGTCCTTACCCGGACAAAGGATAATCAGGTCGTCGGCATAGAGTATACAAGCCTGCCTTGTTTAGATTAGTAATCAGGTCGTCAACCACCAGGCACCACAGAATCGGGGGGGATAGAACTCCGCCCTGCGGACAGCCTCTGGCGGCCATCGCTCTAACCACCGCATTATTAAGCTCTGCGGACACTCGGCGTTGCGAGAGTATGGCCTCTATCCATCTCACCAGACATGGCTCTAAGCCACGTCCTTCGAGGGCACCGCAGATGATGTTGAAAGGGGTATTATCAAATGTCCCTTCAATGTCAAGGAATGCCGCCAGACTGGCCCTTCCACAAGCCAGATTTCCTTCTACCTTCCTGACCAGGTGGTGCAAGGCCAGTTCTGTAGATTTGCCAGTCTAATAGGCGTATTATTGGGTGTGTAAAGGTCTGTAAACCAGTATGCCTTCCTTTACATACCGGTCTAGTAGCCTCTCCAGAGTCTTGAGCAGGAAACTAGTGAGGCTAATGGGTCGATACGATTTTGGGTCGGAGTAGTCGCTCCGTCCGGTTTTCGGAATGAAGACGACCTTCACCTCTCTCCACTGCTCTGGAATGTATCCATGAGCGAGGCAAGTTCTGAAGATATTTACCAGGTGGACAGTGATGATATCCGACGCGTTTTGCAGCTGGCAAGGGTGGATTCCATCTTTACCAAGAGATTTAAAGGGGGGAAAGGACTTAATCGCCCATATCATCCTCTCATAACTTACTACTTTTTTGGCGGTATCGTGCCCAGCGCTAATCGAGGCCCGAACGCCGGCCAAGACAGCGTTGTTTGAACTGGAGCCCGGGAAGTGCGTGCGGAGCATGACCTCCAGGGTTTCCTTTTCGTTGGTCGTGAAGCCACCGTCCGGAAGAGACCCTATTCTACTACCGGGTCCCTTTGACAGAGCCTTGCAGAGGCGAGCTGCTGGGGATATTTTTTCAACATCCCCGCAGTATTGCCTCCAGTTCTGTCTTTTGGAATTCCTGAGCGCCTTTTTGTACTGCCTTTGGGCTGCGTGAAACGCTTCCCAATCGGCGACGAGTTTGGAGCGTTCAGCCCTTCTCAAGAACCGGCGCGTGATGTTCTGATAGAATTCCGTAGTGTGGTTACACCAGACATTTTTTGCATATTGGGGTTTCAGTCTTAGTGGACAGCTACCCTCGTATGCCCGGAGAGTTGCGCTGGACAGTTTGTTTATCCCAATCTCAATGTCGGCTGGAAGGTTATACCTTGCCGGCATATCCGAGAGCCCACCTGTGAGCTCCTCCCGAAAGAGGTCCCATTTGGTGTGCCTCGGATTTCTAAAGACTGGGTTGTCGCAGCTGGTGTCTTTATTCAGCTCGAAGAGAATGTGCCTGTGGTCCGACATTGAGACCTCCAGGGACACTCTTCATGCTTTAAAAAGGTTCACAATATTTGGTGAACAGATGGTTAGGTCAATCACAGATTGGCCACGGTTGCAGTAAAAGATAGGGACGCTTCCCCGATCAAGGACCTCCAAGCCGCTGGAGCTCAGGAAGCCAGCCAGAGAGCGTCCCCTGGAGTTCTCGTCTCTGCAGCTCCATAGGCCGTGGTGCGAACATTGCACGCTCCTTGTCAGGATGCAGGCGCGAGGGTTCTCACAGGGTACGCAGCAATGTAGCGCGCCCCCCGCCAGGCTCAAGCCCCTCTCCCCGCCACGGAAAATCCAGGGTTCCTGGATCAGGGCAATGGAAATGTCAAGCTCGTTGAGCCTTTTGCACAGGACAGCAGAAGATGCTTTTCCGTGCTGTAAATTTGCCTGTAGAAATTTTATTGGTATGTTTAATATGATTACGTTATATGTTTAAAATCATACACGGTCGCCTAACGATCGAACCGGAGGTTGACAATTAGTTAAGTTAGTTACCAGCAGCAGATGTTGGCCGCTTGCAGGGGTGGGGGAAGATCAGGTTTAGTCCTCGGAACTGGAGGAGCCCTCCTCTATTTCCTCTGGCCTATCTCCTGGCTTAACGGCGTCGGAGGCCACTTGGTCGGTGCCTGTAGCCTGTAACCTCCCCAGAAGATATTTTCTGAGGTATCGGTATTTGAGAATCTAACAATTTCTAAAAAACGTATGCCCCTAAAGAAGAAGATAAAATATAAAATATTTCGAAAGCTAGGCGTAGCACAAAAATTTTAAGACTTTTATTTAGTCCTCAAATACTGATGCACCAAAAAATATCTTCTGTTTTTATAACTGACCAGTAACGAATACCTCCATTGTTTATCTATCTATCTATCTTTAAATCTGTCAACATTTTTTAAAATGAATATGTTTCTACACAATATCTATCTGTCTATCTAATCTATCATCTATCTTTGTTTTCAAGGACAAATTAATTTATTAACTTTCATTTATTGCCTGTATCCATGTATCAAGATTGACTACAAATTGAATCTTTCCAGCCTATCTCCTCGAGTCATTGCCAGAAAATAAAAGATAAAATCTTGAGACGAAAATGAAAGTCCCACAATTGAGATAATAAGCATTATTATTAAACAAATGTAAGTATGCAATAATATTTTGAATTTTCTAATTTTTCAAGAGAAATCTTCTCACAAAATTGCTAATGATGGAATACCTACCTAATTTAATGATTGACTAAAGAGTCGAATGCATTTTTTTTCCCATCGACCTCATTTCATAAAAGTTAAGCCAGATTAGAAAAAGAAAAACTTTTTTTTTTAGATCTCTTAGGAGTTTTCTTTTATTCTTTTCAGCCTTTCAACGGGCGTATTACGAGTAAAAAGCCTTTAACATTAAATTTAACGATAAAAGGAGCACTTTTTATTTTAAGCCAGCGATACCTACCTTTTCAGTTTGCCTTATTTTTAATAATTCTTGTCGTTTCGAGGACAGTTTTAAAAGGGTTCCTTATCGATTCTGACATAATATTTAATGAATTTCTGTAATATTATAAATTAGAAGTTTTAGGAAGAATTATTTAAAATTTACCTAGATAATTTAGAGTATCATACTTATCTACCTGGTCGTAATTTAACCTAGAATAATTTACCACCAATAATGAAATAATTCAAATACTAATACTGAATACATACAGAATCAATTACCTTATACAGGGTGTCCCAAAAAGATACCGACAAACTTTAAGGGGTAGTAGGGGACATCAAAACAAGCATTTTTGTTTATATAAACATATGCAAATGAGCCATTTGGGCTGTAGAGCAAAAAAAACTGTTTGATACTTTTATTCGTCGCAATAATTAAATCACTGTTTACTTATTAATTTTGCTTTATTATCAAATAAATTATGGTTTACCAAAATTGTTCAAAATGTTGACCATTTACTCCAATGCAAAGATTACACCGTCGGGTCATTGACTGAAAAGTTTAGTCTACGAAACACCTGTTCGTAATGAGGAAGATCTGATAGCAAGGATACTGGCGAGTGGTACCCTATGTGTCCAGGAACCCATAGTAGGGTTACTTTGTTTTCCTTCCCCAGCTCATTGAGTTTCTGTAGACATTCCCATACTATCTTAAAATTGCGATTATCGGCGAGCTCAATGCTTTGATAGCTGCTTGGCTGTCAGACATTATTACAATTTCTCGTTTTCGGTACCTTCTGTTCAGGTTGAACTGCACGCATTTTCCTATCGCATGAAGTTCGGCTTGAAATATGCTTGGTGATTTGCCCATTGGCTCCGAGTATCTGGTTCGTGGCCCGAATACTCCGGCTCCTGTCCCCTCAGCAGTTTTGGAGCCGTCTGTGTACCATTTGATGGTGTTTGCCTTAAGGGACTGGATACATTCTATGTTCCATCTGTTCTTTGTACTTAGTTCGATGGAAAAGTTTTTCTCGAAACTGAATTTATCAACAATCGCGTCTTTTGGTAAGTCCATGAGGTGTGCACAGTTTGGGAGAGGGAAGTCTCTGCCAAAGTGCGTTTTCCCTTGTAGACTTATCTTCGCCAGTCTTAGATATGATTCACTGGCAACCCGCTTCACTGTTGTGTGAAGTAGTGTTAGGTCTAGGATGACTTCCATTGCCGCGGTTGGGCATGTTCTCATTGCTCCTGTTATACATAGACATGCGAGTCTTTGTACCTTTCCTAGGGTTTTCCTAGCCGTTACTAGCTGGGTTCGGCTGTACCAGGCTACCGCTCCATAGGTGATGATAGGTCTCACTATCATGGTATACATCCATCGTAGGATCGATGGGTTACAACCCCACGTTTTGCCCGCAATGTTTTTACATACCATGAGTGCCGAAATTGCTTTGTTTGTTATGTTCTCTATGTGTCGGTTCCAAAGGAGTTTAGAGTCTAGGGTTATTCCTAGGAATTTAACTTCTTGTTTCCAGTGAAGCCTGCTTCCATCAAGGCGAATGTTCCTCAGGTATGGGAGTTTCCTTCTTTTTGTAAATGTTACCAGTGTGGTTTTTGATGAGTTAAGGCTCAGTCCCACAGTCTGACACCATTCCTTCGTGGTTTGGAGTGCTTTTTCTATAAGGTCACAGAGTGTTCCTTCGTGTTTGCCTCTGGCTATGATGACAATATCATCGGCGTAGCCGAGGCAGTTGAAGCCCTGGTCTGTCAGTGTATTTAGTAGATCATCGACTACTAGACTCCACATCAAGGGTGAGAGTACCCCTCCCTGTGGACATCCTCTCGTTGTGGTGACTTGTATGGTTTGTTCCCCCACATCCGTTTCTGCAGTTCTGGTGGCTAACGTTTCACACATCCAGGTGGATGTGGTTTTATCCACTCCTTTTCTGACAAGCGCATTCTTTATTGACTCATGAGAGGTGTTATCGAAGGCCCCCTCTATGTCTAAGAAGGCGCAGATGGCTACTTCTTTATTCAACAGTGTGTTTTGGATGCTGTCAGTGAGTTCAAATAGAGCGGTTTCTGTTGATCTGCCCGCTCTGTAAGCATGTTGCCTAGGGTGTAGTGGCGTCTTTTCTAGAACATTTGTTCTGATATAGTTATTTACAACTTTCTCAACTGTCTTCAGCAAGAACGACGTGAGACATATAGGTCTGAACGACTTCCAATGAAGTAAATCATTATCAATAAATAAAACGAATAATGATATCAGGACCCGTAGATATTAGGAAAATGTCTATGTAGTGTAGTCAAGTTATCGGAATTTAGGTCCAACTTCTGAAAAAATTATATACAAATGTTTATGAGTGGGAACATACAGATAATGTGGCCCTAGATGACATACTAAAAGTCCCGTAGATTCTGACAATGACAAGTTGCAAAAAAGTGGCCGCCAATAGCTTTGTTTGTTTATTTGCACCAATATGGCACTTTCTACTAAATGTATTTTAATCCCTATTTTTTTGTTAGTCTGACAGAGACAGACTGATTTTTTGCTGCACCTGATGCAGCTTGGTGTAACTTTAGTGCAAATAAACAAACAAACCCATTATGATCGTCTCGACCGGCTGCTGCGGTTTATTAGAGCAGGAAGATCAGGCAACTTCACAATTACTGTTTAAAATTGATGATCCCAATATTTCACGCAACACCTTTATCTACAAGACATTCAGAAACTTCATAATAGGTATGAGTCCTGAAAACTATGAAAAATTTGTTGATGAAGGAATGTTCACTTGTAAGAAGAACCAACAACTTTTGGTCCGGTACTTGGACCGACATAGTGATCGAGCAGAATTTGATGAGGTCAATCAAAACAACTGGTGGCCTAACTTATAGACGCGGATTTACTAATTCGTCTTTGGCCAGATGGATTGCTGATATGTCAGTTTGTATGCCTGTTACAAAAGCTTTTGGAATGTCAGTCTGTGACTTTAGAACAGCATATAGAATTGAGTCGCTTAAAAAAATTCAAGATTGGCTAAAATACAATCCTTATAAATGCAAGGAGTTAGGAGTTCATGTCAGTTTTCTCTGGACGAATAGCTAAATCCGATATAAACTGCGATTTAGCAGATAAAATTGGAAGAACAGTACTAATAAAAAATATAGGCAAAGTATTCACAGATATTAAATGCAAGCGAACGGATCAACTCAAAAAAATTTCTAGAAATGAGCAACATTATTATTAAAATTAATCAGAATTATGTTAAGGTGTCCCGTATACAATTATTTAATAGCACTGGCGTAACTAGCCATCTGACCTGGGGGGGCCTATGGTGGGCCTAGGCTGGGCCTGGTAGAGGCGCCGATTTTTGAAAGTCCTCATGGGTGCAGGATAATATTTTTATTTTGTTTATAGGGCGAGGGGGAAGCTCGGCGCAGGCGCTGGCGAAGGCGAAATTTTTTCATAGTGTATACCGGTCTGGCAAGTGAACATCTTACATGCCAATTTAAATGCAATAGAATGAAACATCTAGAAAAAGTCTAAGGTTAAATAGAGAACGGAAACGATTTCCCTTGTTCCACCTCCAGCGTTCCAAGGGCTGCATGCTGGAGGTGGAACAGGGGAAATCGTTTTCGTTCTCTATTTAACCTTGGACTCTTCCTATACATTTCATTCTATTGCATTAAAATTGGCCTGTAAGATGCTGGCTTGCCAGACCTGTATATTTTTCTATTTTTCTCTACGAGCGTGCGAAAAGTGCTTCTTTCTGCACGGATTTCAGGCCAGAAAAATATCACTTCTTCGCACTAGTATGCGGAAAAGTAGAATAATTATGCAATTTAAGGTAACCCTGGTATTTTATGTCCTAAAATGCCTCATGTCCCGATTATTATGAAATAATAGAGATGGAGATGGAGAATAGAGTAACATTAGCAATATAAAGTAATAGAGCATAGAACTGACCACAAATAACAGAAGGACAGAATATTAACAGGTACCTTCCTAATTTAAGACTAATACCACTTGTATAATTCTTATACAAAGTTGTGTAAATTTGAATTACATGATATCCACGAGAGCTCCGAGCACCCATGAGAGGTTGATTATGGGAGCACCTGCCCCAATGCCCCCATTTACTCGGCGCCAGTGGCCTGGGGCCTGTTATTGTAACTTATTGGAATCTTCAGAAAAGTAGAACAGTGCATTTACTCAGGTATGCACCGTAAGCTAATTTCGAGGATTAGTTATGAAAACCTGGATTAGATATAGTATGTAATTTTAAGATACAAGAGTGGATGGGATATATGTTAGATCCGTTATTCTATGGATGGGAACGAGATAGAGATGAACATCTTGCGCCTACATCCGTAACAAAAGCAATTGCCCCCTCTGATATACTAAAAATGGTATTCTGTAATTGCAAGGAAGGGATATGCAACAAGGCATGCTCCTGCAGAAAACTTGGATTAAAATGTTCTGCAAAATACGTCAATGCTCAGGAATGATTTGCTGGAATTCGTGCATCGTATATGAAAATGATGATGATGATGATATTACTTATAATTGAACATAATAGGTACCTATTCTTTTGTGAAACTGGAAAAAGTCAGTAATTATTTAAATACATGTTGCTGATACATCCCAACAAATGTAAATTTGCATTTTAAGTAAAAAATATCCCTACACTTCTCCTCATAAACCTGATAGTTTTTGAGATATTTGCAATAAAATGTAAAAAACAAAATGGCGGCCGTTTTTTTCAACTTGCCAGAGACATAATCCATGGGACTTTTAGTATGTTGTTTAGAACGTTACTCCTCGTACATTTTTGTTAAGAAATGCTTGTATAGAATTTTTTCAGGTTCAAAATCTAACTTGCCTACACTAATGAGTACTGGTTGATTACTTATATTGAATATTATCCTCTACTTACATCTAATATAAAAGTAATTTTTGATCGCATATAAACTTTTCATCAAAAATGGTCAATAAAATCTCCAGTATTTTTATACATATATGCCCAAAAAAACCTATCCATCTTAATATTGTCCAAACATCAATTTATTGATGAGCCTTTCTGGCTCGGTTTTGATAAGGTTGGTAATATTATAGAGGTGAATAATCTATAGATCCCTAGTTCAATGATCGTATTTTATTGACTGGGCTTAAGGATTTTTTGTTTTTTGTGTTACATCGAGAAAAAACAAATTTGCAGAAAATAAATAATAAGGACAAAAATCCGACAATTATCAATACAGTTTGCAAAATAAATATGTATTTTTTTTTTTAAAGTTGGCCCAACTAGTAAGTAAATACGTTTCCTATAAGGTTTTGATTACACAATTAAATCTGCATTTCTTCAGTCTAACTTTTTTTTTCTCTTCACTGTTTTTCCTGTCTCTGTATTATGGCAGTGCAGGTCAACTGAAAGTAATAAAGTCGAAAACAATTTTAACGGCATCCTGTAACAAATGTCGAACATGGGCAACAGTAAATGATAAAATAGTGGTAGTTCTTGTGGTCTGGGGCTTCGGCTCACGTCCCCCTATTCCGACCACGTACTCGATTTATATAAAACTTCGTGCAAAGATTTCATAATGTTTGTTCTTTAAGTAATTTATTTTATTTATGAAAGGGCAACGACTGATTCTTTTGAGGGTAATAGAAAAGTTTTTAAATAGAAAAAAATTAAAATCACATTATCTAAACCATTATTACAACAAGAAAATAGTATTAACTTTGCTATACATTTCAAAAAACAAATTTCATTGGAAAGAGCGTTGCAACCAATTAAGTCAATCCGAGTGATCTTTAACGACCTAAATGTGGTAATATAATTTTTACCACGTTATGGAAATATAGAAAAGTAAATTTATTACCTTTCTCAGGGCCTATTCAATTTTTTTTTCTTTTCCAGTTTTTTCAACATTGTGATTTCCGAGAGAAATATTCATCGCACCACTGACATATTCTTCACGAGTATATTAGATAAAACATATGTTTAGGAATTCATGTTGGGACCTAACGCCTACTTTAACGCATAAAGAAAAGGGAAAAGGAATTATGTGAGAAGCCTCAGCGTTTCAAAAATACAAATTTGCAAAATCATTTTCTCACCTTTTACATATCTAATAAATTCACGTTTCATCTACTTCGAAATTTCCAAAAGCCTGAAGATTTCAAAATCAATTGAATCTTTGTTGAATTTGATAATATAATACATATGTATGTAATCAATATTATCTTAAAAAACCCACTTAATAATTTCTACTGTAGTCTTCACTAAAGACGTAGTATCAGAAATTAAATCCCAAAAACAGTTTTCTTAGGTTTTTGGTTGGAAACTTAAATAAACTATGTAGGTATGTACTAAGAAATTGTTCTACTTGATATTTAATAAGTAGGTAACTACCTACCTTATTACCTAATTATTTGATGATAATGAGGATAATTCTATTCAATTATATTATCAGATCGTGTATGCATTGTCTTTTATTATTCCGATTTCCGAACTGGATTGAAATCCATGTTTTCCAGCCAACATGTCATGTTTGCAATTATCTGAAAACATTTCAAATTCAAAACTTTTAATTACTGTCGCCATTTGTTATAGCAATTTCATTGAAACGCTGAAACAAAAATGTGATCTAATTAATTTCGTTTAATTGTTTCGAAGTTGCGAAACTATAATTATTTTATTTTCAATTAAACATAACTGGATGTTTGCATGAAATCTATTTCTGATTCTGTATCTTATAGCACCTTGTATATTTATTTGATGTATTTTATCTAATGATGATTATTGATTGGAATAAACATAATTTTTTTGATTGTATGTGTCGCGACAAAAACAATAAATTTATCCACCTTGGCAGATTTGTTTGTTCACAGTCAAAACTTTGGATTTGAATTAGGCAAGTATTCCGAAATATGATGAACGAACAAACGCTGCAAATTGTAGTTTATTTGGAGTAATGATTATAATAATTCTAGACATACAATTCCGCTAAGGGAAGGCGAGGAAACTTTATCATTTTTCAATTCAATAACTGCCATTCGTCACAGCATTGGTACTTCGTTCTTATTCATATACAACACAATTCCTAGTAAGTGGTGTACATAAAAATTATGTTTATGGCTAATGCTATAGTCTTCATTTCAAAATAAAATGATTATTTCAATTAGTCTTTTCTATTTTTCCTAGAAATTGATAAATCGCTAAAAGCAGTTGATGTATCCAGGTATTTACTTATTCTGGCCCTAGAACTTGGTATCAGTATCATAGCAAAGATCATACTAAAAGGAAGTTACTTTAAAAATAACAGAATAAATAGTTGAAATTTGAGAAGACGATAATATAATATATCAATTTTTCAGTAAAATTTTCAGGTAGGTACCTACTCAAGTAGTAATTTTGGCACCTATTCTAACCCAAAATCTAAACAGTTATTTTCAAAACCTAACAAATTATTCCTTTTATGAATTTCAACTATTTTGAGCCATGAATAATGTCAGCCCTATTTGCTGAACATACATACTTAATTCGCTTTTCTATATTATAATGTCGCAGCTCGCCTAGAATTGTTAGTCAGTTGAATTATAATTATATTTCTTATTTTTAACCTTTGTAAAAGGTAACGCGAAAGTACTGTATTGTAAATTAGTGAATAAATTGTTTTTTAAAAACTCGTTATCGTTATCGGCTTACGGATTGATAACTGACGCAGTCGTCCGGAAATTGGACAAACCGGGAACTCGAACCTACACCCTTGTGTAATAATGGTATTAAGCGTTTGCGGAGAAGTGTCGGAGTGGCTTTACGAAATCGAAAACCAAAGAACCACCTTCAAGCAATCGGAGTATTGGAACAAAATAGAGAAGAATCAAAATAATTTCAGTTCAAATAATACTTATACAAGTAAAGATTTGACTCAATTTAAACCTGAGTACTTGAATTGCGTACCACAATTCGATCGTAACTCTAAGCATCTGAATAGATATTTGACAGAATGCCAAAGTTTAAATGATAATTTCTATGATGCAAATCATCCAAACCATTTTAAAACTATTTACTTGATAAATTGCATCATCGGAAAACCAATTGGAAACGCAAAATTGATCCTAGGTACAGAAAATGTCACAACTTGGGATAATTTGAAACAAACATTGAACAAGGATTTCGCAGATCAAAGGGACGAGGCATGAGATCTCGTAATGTTGATATAACAAAACACAGAAAAATCTAGTCAGTATTATAACAGAGTTATGCATATATTAAACCTGCTTTGTTCTTATGTAAATAGTCAGGAAGTTGACCCAAATGCGAAAAATTTAAAGCAGCGGCACCTATACAATGATCTTGCCCTTAAAACTTTCTTATCCGGCTTAAGGGAACCATTAGGAAAAACAATTAGCTGTATGCGTCCCAAAGACCTTTCCGAAGCTGTACAGTTTGTCACACACAAAATTTTCATAATATTGCAAAAACTCAACAAAAACAACCCTCCCAGCATTTCAAACAAAATACACAACAAAGATATAATCATTCCAACTTTTAATGGTAATACACCAAATAACACCTTCACTCAACAACAATTTCTATCTCAACCTATTCATGTGAGTCCAGACTATAATAAAATTCAACAAAAATTCCCAGGCCATACCTGTATGGACAAAAGTTCAACATCATAACAGACCATAAGCTCTTACAATGGCTGTTTAATCATAAAGATCCCACTTCAAAATTAGTACGATGGCGAATAAAATTACAAGAATTCGACTACCAAATAACATATAAAAAAGGAAAACTTAACATAAGTGCTGACGCGCTAAGTCGCATTGAGTGACACACAAAAGACGCCGCCAACTTCTCAAGTTTAGTGTCGTACATTGTAGAATTAAATAAGCCACTTTAGCAAGAATGCACCTCATCTACCAACAACGAGAATATAATTCCCGAAGAAGATAACTTAGACCTAATTTCAACAATGGTACAACCCGACCTTAACCCACCAGCAGACGAAGACGACAACGAAACCGTACATACAAATAAGGAACAAGATCCTATAGCAGGAGTCCCTATTATAGAATCAGCAGTTAATTATGGGGCTAATCAAGTGATTATTACGAGCGTCCTGCACTCGCCTGCAAATACAAAAAACTTGATATTATTCGTAAAGCAAAGAGGTTTTCTAGTCCAACTATCCGAAAATAATTTTGAGAATGACATCATGCAATTTGTGGAAGAAAATGTAGTACCTACCCGAAAATTTCGAAAATCCAGATACTTACGAACCTTTCTGCGAAATAATAAGAAAAAAGTTTAAATGGCTTTCAATTAAATTTAAAAGATGCCTGATAACATTAATTGATGTTGTCAAAAAAACAGAAATAGCAGAAGTAATTAAAAATAACCATGAGAACAAGACGAGGAATCGAAGAAACCACACACCACTTCTACCGGTAACTCCGAAACAGCTTTAAGAAACATTGCAGCATTGATACCATTCGTGTTTTGCCCGGATGCGGTATCAGAATAAAAAATAACGTCTTTCACGGAAGGATCAAAATTTTGCAGAACATGTCACAAACAAGTTGCAATTTCTGAGGATCCTTTGGCTCCCACACCTCCATGCCACATATAATTAATAGCTTCAGAAGTTGCTAAGTTGTAGACAGTAAAGTTATGTCTTTAACTTCTGCGCATAATATAATTTACCGACATTGAGGGATGGTGTTACAAGAACTTTTTCCATGTCCATTGTATAAGAAGAGAAGCTGTTATTTACTTTGGATCGTTCCTTGTCATCTTTTTTATGGTCCCTGGCTTCTTGTTTCCTAATAAGATATAAATCGTACTTTTCTTGTAGTGGACACTTTTCTTGTTCTTCCAAGAACTGAATTTCGTGCACAAATCGCACTGAACTTTTTTGGGACAATGAAACCCAAGGTTAAATTCAGTAACGAAAACATTTCTGTAAAAGCTAAATTTTTCTGGAACGACATCTCTATCTTCGCAAAAAAGTTTGTAGTCTTTACAACCGTTTTTCGGAAAGATCGGAGGGCAAATAAGCAAGTCTGGTTTAATTGTGCCTGTTTCAGAAGTCTTGCCAACTGCGGTTCTGACGGTCTTGCTAGAAATGTTCAGAGTGGCGAGACAAAATTTTTGACAAACTTGACGAGGAGCTTGATTCGATGTTAAATTATAAACAAAAGTCTTTGATCGTCTGTCATTGTTTTCACTAGGTATAACATCGTTTTTTTGGAATACAAGAAACGTGTTTTATAATAAAATTCCATTTAAGCTCTTGAGATTTTAGCTCAAGAAAATTTGATAGAATTTCTTCTCGCTGTTCCTCTCTAAAATTTTGTTGACATTTATAATGACAACGACATACAATATCTTTCACAGATTTAACATTTTTAAGTTTACCTTTCTGTGTATAGTACTGTTTTCCTTTCAATCTTAAATTTTTCTGCACATTTCGCTTCCATGAATTTGGATCTCTCTTTCTTTTCCGAGTGAGTTTTTTAGTCGCATTTTCTTAGGATGGCTTGGCAGCGTTAATATCTATATCTGAATCACTCTCCCTTCTCAATTCAGCATTTTCTGGAGTAGGCTTTCCACCATTAGAATCAACTTCTAAATCACGCTCTCTTCTTGGTTCTCTTGTCAGTTCTTCGGATTCTTCATCATAGCTGGATGGTTCATAACTATCTTCACTATCGGTAAATCCAAAATTCCCATCTTCGACATCGATTCTAGTGTCGGAATCTACATAACTTGAACTTGGTTCTGCATAACGGATTCCTTTATTCAGTGGCTTTTCATTTGGAAAAAAATATTTTCGATAACATTGCATTGTCATCCAGTTATGAGTCTAATGATCAAAGGTTCAAGTCTCTAGCTCATCTAGAAGTTAGTTTGATACAGTTTTAAATTAATACAAATTTATTAGAGACAAGAAAGCGAATTAAACCACGCCAACGTTATTAAGATGGAAAACACCATTGAGAAACATTATTTTTGCATAAGAATGCAAGAAAACCATGTAAAACAACAAAGAAAACATTTAGTAATAGTGCAAGCTTTGTTTTGCCACAAATAAAATTTGAATTGAAACCTTATAGTCCTCGGTTAGTCCCTAGTAAAAAAATTAACATTACACTCCTAGAAATTGATTTCTTTGAAGTAAGAATGGAGGATTTGTCGGGAATTTCCTCCTGGCTGCTATTTGGGTTAATCACCCTCAAATAATCAGAACTATCTGTTGAATTACGGACATTAGGGTTTTTCTGTGTCTGAATTTCATCTGAAAAAATGACAAAAGAGTTATTTAAACACTTTAATTGGTTATTTCTAATTCCGTGAATTCACCCAATAACTTATTTAATATTTGTTTGATGTCCTTACCAGGTATTGGTACCGGGATTAATGTAGCGAAAGTTAAGCTATCTTCATCATCATCATCATCACTGAAATTATTGTATTCGTTGATTTCCTGGTTGAGTGCTAGTTGACGTATCAATTTGCTCCTTGCACTGATTTTCAAAATTTCTTCTTCACATTCAACAGCTCAACACGTACTAACAAAGACATCAAAACTTGTCACCACTTGCAAAATGTCGATTAGAGCTATTCAATGCTACTGAAATACTTCCGCCAAAGGAATTGAATTATTGTAGTGAAAAGTGCTAAGTCGCTTAGGACTTTTCACCATGGAAGATTTGTGGCTTATAACTATTAGCAAATATACTATAACAAGGTGAAATATTGATCACTGGCTTAGATCTATTCACCATCATGAAATTTAAAGATTTTTAAGTATGTTAACAGTCACAACTCAAGAATGAACATTTTGTGGATTACGACCATTCACAACTAGAACGACTACCTATATGTGATAATCTCATATCCTTCTTTTCATTCCATCGAAAATAATCACAGGCAATGAAACTGAGTTCAAAAATACTGTTCTTACTGAAAGTAAAAATACATTTTTGTTCTCCTGAACCACATATGGACAAACTAGGTATATATTTTTAGAATCAGGAAACTGTGCTCTTCAAGAATATATAGAACCAAATATAGGACATCCCTATTATTTATCTACTTCATAATATCCATTATTAGATTAGTGTAATTTATGCACTAATAAACACTACTGTTCTTTAAAATCAAGCAGAAATATATTTCTTATTATTTGGGCAAATTACCTTTAATATAACAAGCCCTTTTGTGACCTTATCTACATTTCCATTGTAAAAATATAAAATGTTTTAGACTTAGAAAATGTTCCTTATAATGAGTTCTTAAAGTTTGTGAATAAATTCCGCCTCGTTATCTAAAGTATTTTATCAGAAACCCGATGCTTTAATGTGTATTTCGTCTAATAATAATCATCAATTTAGATTAGCCGTAATTTTGCGATTGTATGTGTGTCGTGAATGATGCTGCCACTTGCAACAAACAATAAAACTATCGACCTCGACTGATTCGTTTGTTCACAGTCAAAAGTGTAGATTTGAATTTAGTGTTTGAAACCATGGCCAACGTTGAACTAACGCTTGATCAAGAGAATCTCGTGCGAAAAGCGGCTGAAAGTGAAAGTTTTAATGATTTTGATATTTTGGCGAATATTGGTACTGCTAAAGGTGATAACTATTTGGGAGTAATACATTCAGTGACTGTTACGGAAAAAAATGACGAAACAAAAGTTTTGCATTTGATTTGTAAAAGTGCTCATATAATAGATAATTTTAGAGCTATGGTGCCTATTATTAAAATGTTTAAACGTGAAAGTGACTTGTATGAAATTGTTGGCAAACTTAGAGAATATCAAAATGAAAAAGCTCTATCGCGACCATTCGATGGTGTAGCAAAGTTTTATGGCAGCTGTTTAGAAGAGAAGAGGGAAACAATTTTGATGAAAAATTTAAAAAAAGATGGGTATAAATTATGGGATAGAATGACTCCCATGAACGACGAGCACTTATCGGCAGTGTTTGCAGAATATGCAAGATTTCACGCCCTGTCTTTTGCATTTAAACATCAAAACCCTGACAGATTTGAAGAACTTTCCAAGGATATAAAAACAGATGTTTTCATGGATACCGAGACGGAAGATGCGAAAGAAAAGTTTGGACACTTTGTTCAATACTATTTTAAAAATGGTTTAAATACAGTTGAGGGAAATGCAAGAGCAACGGCCGAGTTGGAAAAACTTCGTGAAGTTATTGGCCAAAAATTTGAAACATTAGGGTTAACGAAAAAAGCTGTGATTACCCATGGTGATTGTTGGTGCAACAATATATTATTCAGATATGAAGTAAGTAATTTCCTATTCTAATAATTAATACCATTTGCTCAATTTTTTTTTCAGAACAACAACAATACTCCATCCAAAGTATGCTTCATCGATTGGCAACTTTCGAAAGTTGGATCCCCTGCTTTAGACCTGACATACTTTTTCAGCGCATCTGGCTCTAAAGAAACCTATGCAAATATAAACAAGTATTTGAAAACATATCATGAAACATTGTCTCAGAATCTTCAAGAACTCGGTTGTAATCCTGAAGGAATCCTAAGCTTTGATGACTTACTGGACGAATGGAAGAACACAGCATGGTACGGAGTGTTCATTGGCATGATGATTCTGAAAATTATGCTGACTGAATCGGATGAAGTTCCCGATTATGAGAAATTGGAATCAGACGATAATATGACTGCTTTCAGTTATGAAGTGAAACGGTCCGCAGATTATAAGCAGAGACTTTGCGATTTAATTGAATTTATGGCCGATTATGGTTATTTATAAATTACACACAAATAATATTGTGATTAATTTTCAAATAAAAGTATTATTATTATGGTTAAGCGATAACTGTATTTATTTTATATTAATTAAATATTATACAGTTAACTGTTATTTTGTGGATAATTAATTATTATTTTCTAAAATTTAAAGGAAGTAGTATATTTTTAATTTTAGATAAATTTTCAAACAGGTACCTACTAAACTAACAATAGATGGTACCCATCTACAATGCCACAAATAAAAACAAACAATGATGCTTTTTTTATTATCATGCAGACAAAAAAATATGTATACAGCTGAAAAATATATAATGATATATTATTAAATTTTAATAATTGACCTTTAAACCCCAAAATTACAGATAGTTAATTTTTTGCAAAATTCATGTCAGTGCTTTTAGATAATTTTTAAACGATGTTAATCATCATCAACAGAAACACGCACAACTTCATCTAAATGCTATGGCAAATAAATATACGACCTAATTACCAAGTTTTAATATATCTAATTAGTACACAAGCAATGTCAACGATAATTAAAAAATAACTTGCATTCGTCAGTATGCGCATACATATAATTATCTCTGGTTAAGGAAGCTCGTGCATGACAAAAAGCTAATTTTTTAATAGTAGCATCTTGAAATTTGAAGCCTGCTAGAAATAAATTTCATTTGCATTTTCTGGTATTCATACAACATAAAATTAAAAAAAGATTCCGGATAATGACGATAATTGATAATGTTTATGTTATGGATTAAATGATATTCATATTTACAAGACATTTAGGTACCTACACATTTGCTAGTAGCGTTTAGTCAATTATTGTTATACAGGGCGTCCTCAGATAAAACTGACACATTTGGCAAGTAAATATCTCGAAAACAAGAAAAGATAACGAGACGCGGTTTGTTCTGGGAGAATAAAAAAAATTTAAAGTTTTTTTTTTACAGTATTGCCAAGTCCTAAAATTTGCTAGAATTTGGTTTTACAGCCATGCGATTTTTTGAAATAAAATTACTGCCTTATTTTCAATGAAACAACCTATACAGGGTGTCCACTTAGTGCGATATCGGACTATATCTTTTTACAGGGTGACACAAGAAAAAAAAAATTAAATTATAAAGTTGTTTGATACTCTAATATGCATTAGTTAAAAATATTTTTGAATATACAGGGTGCTCCGTTTATGAGGTATGCGACAGAACTTTGTTATTTTGATATTTGGATTCTACATAAAATTATGAGCAGATTTCATGAAATATACCCTATACCTACATAAGTTCAACTGTTTTGGAAATATTGACAGTTGAAAATTGACTTTTTGCAACTTTGACAGGCTGTAAAACCCAAACGCTTAATTTTAGAGGAAAACCGATTTTACATCCCTATCTTAGATTTTTATAAACTATCATTTGACACCAACTTTGGCTTTAACCGGAGATTAAATTTAACTGAAATTTTTAATCATGGATTAAATTCAAAGTTGGTGTCAAATGATAGTTTATAAAAATCTAAGATAGGAATATAAAATCGGTTTTCCTTTAAAATTAACTGTTTAAGTTTTACAGCCTGTCAAAGTTGCAAAAAGTCAATTTTCAACTGTCAATATTTCCAAAACAGTTGAACTTAGGTAAAGGGAATTACATGAAATTTGCTTGGAATTTTGCGTAGAATCCAAATATGCAATCACAAACAGGGTGTTCTATTTAAAAAAACAAAGCTCTGTCGCATACCCCATAAACGAAGCACCCTGTATATTTAATAATATTTTTAACTAATGCATATTAGAGTATCGAACAACTTTGTAATTTATTGTTTTTTTTCTTGCATCACCCTGTAAGGAGATATCGTCTGATTTCGCACTAAGTGGACACCCTGTATATTTTGTCATCGTCAGAAAGCCTGATTTTTCTACTTTACAAAAATGTATATATTTTTTTAATTATTTCGAAATAACATCGTGAAAATTACACTTTGTTGAAGAAGTTACCATCAACAGGCCAAAAAACGAAAAAAACATGCTTCATGCAATTAGAGAGACTTCAAATTTTCAGGATGTATCGGGTAGGGTCTTTTTATCGAACAAAACAAACCGTGAATAGATCTTAGACTCAGAAATGGAATTATGATTTTTTTCATACTTGATAATAATGCTTAGATGCAAGAAAAATCATATGAAATTTCTATCAAATTACCTTTAGAAGCTTCTTAAAAATACTTCAAGCAATCACAGGGACTTCAAACTTTCAGGGTTCATTGAGTAGGGTCTTTTTATCAAATAAAACAAACCGTGAGAGATCTTAGACTCAGAAATAAAATTATGAATTTTTTTTCACGATGCAAAAAAATTATATAAAATCTATTAACCTTCGCCGCCCCAAAATAATTTCAAAACTTGGGATCTCAGAACAGGGTCAAAATGGACCCAGATACAGAGTGATTTTGAATATAAAATTTTGGGAATCATAATAAAACATCTTATTGTATTATGCTTTAATTTCATTATTCAAAAATAACAACAAAATAAACTTACTATTCATAAGATAAGTAGATAGAAAACTGAAGGAAAAAAGCTAGAAATTCCGAAAACACGTTATAAAAGCTTGCTACGACTTGTCGAGTTGGAGGGTTTCAGGGTATACCGATTTATCCCAAAACCGGGTCATTGGTGACCCATAGAAAGTTGTCTCGGGAAAAATCGTTTTTTCGGAAAAATCATACAAAAGGCAATATTCTTGACATAAAGTAGGAGAAGTCACAGAAGATCTCTGGAAAAAAGTCGCGGGGTCGCAAGATATTCCCGGAAAATCAGATTTTGGGTCATCGCTGACCCGCTGTCGGTAAGGCGAGGGTTAAATCACCTTCGGAAGCTTCTGAAAAATACTTCAAGTAATCAGAGAGACTTCAAACTTTCAGGATTCATTGAGTAGGGTCTTTTTATCAAAAAAAAAAACAAGCTGCGATTGAAACTCAGGCTCAGAAATGGATTTATGATTTTTTTTTTCACTTAGACGTAAAAATATCATGTAAAATTTTTATTAAATCACCTTTGAAAGCTTCTGAAAAATATTTCCAGCAATCAGACGGACTTCAAACTTTCAGGGCTTATAGAGTAGGATCGTTTTATCGAACAAAATAAACGGCGAGTTGATCTGGGACTCAGAAATAGAATTATGAATGTTTTCTTACTTAGATGTAAAAAAATCATGTGCCATTAAATCACCTTCGGAAGGTTTTAAAAATACTTCAAGCAATCAGAGAGACTTCAAACTTTTAGGATTTATTGAGTAATAATAATAATAATAATCTTTATTAATAGCCTATTCGCTACCATAAATACAAACATTTTCTTTTGAATCTAATTACATATTTATATACATATATAATATAATATGGAAATTTTGGATTAATTTTCTCTGCTATTCCATCCATAGATGCGTTTCGACCCATCAGGTCTCGTCAGTATGGCTAGGAAAGCAAAGAAAACCAATCCAAGTTTAGTACCTGTAATATCAACTACTCATACTTCATAGTACTATACTATTCATTTTATATTTCAACGGTTTCCTTTATATATTTTCTACAAGATTTTTTAAATTATGTAATATTTGTTGAGTTGAGTCCTTAACATGGTTGGGTAAATCATTATATTGTTTGAGGCCCTTATAATAAAGACTGTTTTGACTAGAATTGGATGTCATCCTGTTTATATTATATAATCATGTATCTCTTTGACAAATGCATAATTTTTGAGCAATAATGTTTAGGCAATAGATTATTCAGCATATTATAAAAAAATGAAGAATACTTCAAGCAATCAGAGGGACTTTAAACTTTCAGGATTTATTGAGCACTGTCTTTTCATCAGACAAACCCAACCGCGAATGAATCTCAAGCTCAGAAATGAAATTATAATTTTTTTTTTCACATAGATGCAAAAAAATCATTTAGAATTTCTTCTAAATAACCTTTGAAAGCTTCTGAAAAATCCAAGTGATGAGAGGGACTTCAAACTTTCTGGATTTATTGAGTAGGGTCTTTCCATTAAACAAAACATACCGCTAGTGGATCTCAGACTCAGAACTGGAATTATGAATTTTTCTTCACTTAGATGCAAAAAAAATCATGTGAAATTTCTATTAAATCACCTTTGAAAGCTTCTGAAAAATACCTCAAGTAATCAGAGGAACTTCAAATTTTCAGGGTTTATTAAGAAGGGTCTTTCCATCGAATAAAGCAAACACCGAGTTGATCTCAGACTCAAAAATGGAATTATTAATCTTTTCTCACTAAGATGCAAATAAATTATATGAAATTTCTATTGAATCACCTTCAGAAGCTTCTGAAAAATACTTCAAGCAATCAGAGGGACTTCAAACTTTCAGGAGTTATTGAGTAGGGTCTTTTTTTTTTTTTTTTTTTTTTTTTATTTATTCCATTAAAGCCCTATAAAACACATTAACAGTAATTAAATTATAAGACTATTAGTAGCCAAAAATTACTACCTACAAACAGCGCAACTGGTCTAAAAATGTAAATATCACAATGAAATGGACTAAAAAAAAATGAGAATTAAACAATGAAATAGAAACACAAGACAATTAAAAATTTGCTATACTACAACATCAACAAAGTTGAAAATGTAAAAATCTAGAAAATCAAAAAAAAACAGTCTTTTTAATTCACTAACAGGAGTGCTAAAAATGTTAAAACATCATTATTCTTAGTTATTATAACATTACAGTGTCCAAGAGCTAATACTAAATAGTTTATTGCAATTAGATCCTACATTTACCTTAGGTACATGAAAATTAACAGCATTAATTATCGGAAGAGAGAATGTTGTCTTCTTCTATCACAAAGTCTTTGGTATTTGTATGTGCTTGACATACTCTGATAGGAAATAAGATAAGGATGGGAATTGTTATATTTTAGGTACAAAAATCGAAAATATTGTCATCAATTTTACTAAAGTCTGTCGACGAGTCAGCATTTATTTGATATAAATACAGCGCCGAAATCCATTACCGGGCTAGTGCGAACTACCTCTAATGGGAAAAGCACTTCTAGCTAAGTCTCCTCCCAGTGCAAACTACCTTTAATGGGAAACGCCCTTCTGGACCTGTCTCAAACCTAGTTTCAGTCTTCAGTCACGCCAAGTGTACAGAGGGTACATAATTAATACAGAGTGGCCCTTAAGTAGTACTTCCCTCCGTAGAAAAGACGTCATGATACCATTTCTAGGGTAATAACTATTATTAATCAATACACATCTTATTATACCTATACCAAGCGAGTTTCTCTCTCTACCTGAACCCCACCTACGCCCCCAACTCACGCTCCTGTTGTGACGTCCCAGGACAAAACGTATAGGGGTTGTGACAATATTTCTTTTGAATGCGCTCAATTCGTTCACAGGTTTGTTTGGAGAATCCCAGTTCAACTAGCCGTTTGATAAGGATAGCATGATGTATAAAAATCAAACTCTTTTGCACAGTCTGTAGGTATATGTATATTGTGTCGAACTGGGCTTGATTGCCTATAGCCTCAAATGCTTGAGTAGTGAATTTTAATAGGTTTGATACACTGGTTTTTCCACCAACGAAACCATGCTGCTCATCCACAATTTAATTCTTTATATTTTTCAACAGATATTCATGAGGTATAGACTCAAAGATCTTAGCCAGAGAATTCAATATGCTTATCGGCCTATAATTTTTAATGTCCCCCTCACAGTTGCCCTTAAAAATAGGAACAATAATTGCTGCTTAAGCTTATCAGGAAAAATTTGACTCATCTGTATCGAGAAGTTAAAGACATAAAAAATTGGTTTAGCTAGAAAATTGTATATGTGAGTTGGGATGTTGTCAATACCTGTAGATTTCTTAGGCTTCAACTTTTTTACTCCCTTCCTCACTCCTTGTATATTACCATAGTTGCAGTCATTTTCACTAGATTAATCTAGAAATGACGGGCTGAAAACCGAATGGAAAAAAGTAGCAAATCCATTCGCGATGCTGTTTGCGTCCCAGTATTCTTCACCATTGAGCTGCCTAGTCTTTGGTATGCCCGATGAGTTCTCGGACCTAAAAAAACTCCAGAAGCTTTGAGGATCCGTTTTGCTCAATGTGTTCCTTATATTTTTTATATTCAAGTTTAGTTTGCAATTTAATCTCACTTCTAAGATTTTTATAATGATCAATCTGTTCAGCTTGGCCCTTAGATTTTCTTACTAAAGCATAATAGCGTTTTCTTCCTATTTATTTTACTTATCAAATCTCTGGAAAATCAAGTCGGAAATGCATGTTTCTTTGTTAATACTGTTTTCTTAGGAACATATTTAGCAGTGCACGAATACATTTTTTTAAAGAAAAAAACCTATACAGCAATCAACATCTCCTTGGCTCTCCAAAAAACACCAATCTATATCCCTGATGGAATAATAGTGAAGTTTAAAATCTGCTTTTGCATAATTATAGACAAAACCACCTTTAAATTTAGCATTAGGAGAAAGGGAGGCATAACGGACCCGGCAGGTAAAACGATCCGTTAAAATCCTTTAAATAGAGGAGAGTGGGGCAACTTTAAAAACGATTTGTATTTACAGAAATAAACAAAACTTTATTTAAACATAGTGATAACATATTTATAGTAGGTAATAGGCATTTAAAACCAATATCGTATAAATTCAAAGAAAAAATTTATATTTTTTTGAATTAATGTCAACTGACGAACTTGCCCTCACCTATTGCGTTTTATGCGACAAATGGAGTAGCTACCTTCTCCAGACCAGACCTAAGCAACAACTAACTGATACGTACAACGCACCCTCAAGCCAGTTTCGGAATTTCCGAATCCAACCGATTCCGAGTAAAGCGCGGTGACAAACTTGCCTCGCCTGTCGAAGTGGCCCCACTCTCCCCTACTACTTACGCCATCTCTACAAAGTAGTTAACATAAAATTTTGCAGCAGGGAACAAGCTTTGGACAGTTAGCCGGCAAGAGTGACCTACGAAATTTCAACAAGGTAAGCTATATTTGGTAGAATTTAATATAAAAATTAAACAAAATTTGCATGCCTGCACTTTTTACCTCTTTAATAATACTATGTTTCCAAGGGCAAGAAATTAGCTTCAAACTATATCATATTTGTTTGATGTTCTATGTTGACATAATCTCCAAATCAGCACGTTTTCTTGAATATCGCAAAAAGGCAAAACGGACCGGGCAAAATGGACCACCAAAATGCCTTCTGTCTGACCATTTTGCCTTCTTGGTCTCTTTTACTTAAACAACTTTTGTTTTTTAAATATTTTTAGATGGTTCATTGGGTATGACTACGGTGCCGAAGACACTGCCGAAAATAATCAGCACAAAAGGTAAAAAGCAAGTTGGTTTATTAACATCGACAGAGAGGGGCCAAGTAGTAACTACTGTATTTTGCTTTAATGCAGAGGGCTCATAAATGCCACGCTTATTTGTGTTTCCGAGAAAAAGATTTAGCTGAAACTCATGAATAATGCCCCTCGAGGATCTTGGGCAGAGTGCCACGAGAGCGGCTGGATCCAGAAGTATATTTTGACGAAATGGTTTAAGAAGTTCATTACATTATCCAGAGCTTCCCTAGAACATCCAGCTTTTGTTAGACGGACATGCCAGTTACACAAAAAATCTGGATATCATTAATTTGGGTCGAAAGTATGGTGTTCATATTCTTTCATTTCTTTCCCACTGTACCCACCATTTGCAACCACTGGTCGCGAGTTTTATGAAACCACTATCTACGTATTTTGCTGATGCAGTAAAGCAGTGGCTCAGAACGGACCCAGGGAGAGTGGTCACTCAATTTCAAATAGCAAAACTCGTGGGAAAGGCTTTTGAAAAAGCAGCTACAATACCTACTGCGTATAACTCATTTCGCGCAACTGGGATATGGCCAACAGACCCCAATATATTTACTGAAGCATATTTCTTGGCAGAAAACACCACCGATATTCCCGACGATAACCAGGCAGAAGAAAATTTTGAGGAATCTCAGCCACCTTGTTCAAAGCCCATAAATAATTCAGGCGACCTGGCCACGATGGAAGCAGATATTTTGATGAGTTATTTGCAAGCCGAAGAAACCAACCTTGTTGTTCAAAGACACTAGATCCTAACCAGGACGAAAGTGATGATTCCGACAATGAACCACTTGCACGCCTCGCCATCCACCAGACTTCTTTGAATAATCTCTACTGCGCACTAGAGTATAGCATAGACCTCTGCCTGAAAAACAGAGGCATGCTCTCCCACTGCATAGTGATTGCTGTAGCGATGTATACCCCTGCCCCGGTACTAGCCGCAGTCTTCCACCCGTCCGTATAGCAGGTCCGGTACTGCTTTCTGGTCTCCGATATGCCCTGTTCCTATTCAGGTCTGCTTGAAAAGCTGACGTCGAACGGTCTATATAGAAAATATCTCACCACCGATTGCCATGTGTCTTGTCTTGCCTTCCCCATATCACAATGTGAAGAGGTGGTAGGTCTAGGAGTATCACCATGGCTACTATTGGTGTGGACCGCATTGCTCCCGTTATTCCTGAGCAGGCCAGTACTTTGCTAAGTTAGCGCATGGCACTTCCCTGTTGTGTCTTTGGCCATCATACCAGGGAGGCGTATTTCAAGATGGGTTGACCATCCTGCTGTATGCTCAGTACAGCTTGTCCGGTCTCATCCCCATACTTTTCCATGCAGGCGTCTAGCTATTATGAGTGATGCTACCGATTTTTTGGTGGTGTTTTCTAGATGCTGAATCCAGGTAAGTTTTGAGACCATTGTTACCCCCCAGGTACTTGACCTCGCTTGAAATCTGTATGTTTTCTCTCTTTAGTCTTAGTGGTCCCAGGTATTGTATTTTGCGACTTCGAGTCGATGCCACGATGGTTGATTTATTATTGGGACTGATATTTAACCCTGCTCTCTTGCATTCGCTCCCTAACTGTAGAGATGAATTTGTCCCGTGAGATGATAACTATGTCGTCAGCATATCCGAGGGCATGGTGTCCTCCGTCCCTGATTATCTTCCTTGAGCAGATCGTCCAGCACTAGATTCCACAGGTGTGGGGATAATACCGCACCCCGTGAGCATCCCTTGCCAGTGCCTTTTCTGCGACGATGGTTTCTACTATTCTTCTCTTAACATGGAAATGATCCACACACAGCAAACACCTCAACTTCTTTATGCTTAAGAGATCTGGTTATTGAGGCGAAGGAAGTGTTGTCAATAGCTTCCTCTATCTTCAAAAAGAAACCCAAAATCACCTCCCTGTTTTCCAATCTGGTCTCCATTATTCTAACCAGCTGGTAAAGCCCTGTTTCTGTTGACATCCCTGTCCGATATACATACTGATCTGGGTGCAGTGGTCGGCTTGCCAACACACCGTCCTCAACACAAAGACCCAATGATTTCGCTGCTCCTTTAAATGTATTCCAGGTTATGTCATGTACAGTTTTTAAGTTTAGTGATCATATCCAGTTCCACCAAGTTCCTCTGTTACTGACAGCTTTTTTGCGACCTATCGTACTGTTTCCACTCCGTTTTCTTTCTTGCCAACCTGTTTCCTTATTAAATACAAAATATTCAGGTTTTTAATGATAATAATACTTTCGAGCATTCGAATTAGTGCTAATATCAAGAAACCAAGCCATTAATGTGGAATCCTTCATCTACACCTTTTTGGTAGCTTCTTGGATCGTGTCGTCTTGATAGTCTGCAGTATGTGATTGATGATGCATCGAAACTATAAAACATGGTTACTTCAGGTTCTAGCCAGTATCCAAATATCGCAAATTTGAGAATTCTAGCTCAAGTAATAATGTCGGAATTGATAGTGTGAGTTTTTGAAACATTTGTAGCACTTACTTAACCCTCTAGAGGGGTGGGACCAACCCTTACCATTCCAAATGGAACAAAAGGCCGAGTGATACCTGTTTTTAAAAATCATTCAATTTTCTTTCAAATGAAATCAAATGGAAGAGAATTGAATGCTCTTTTGAAAACACTCGACCCCTTATTCCATTTGAAATAATAAGGGAATAGTGACTCTATTACCACAGTGGCGACAATTGCCGTTCCATTTTTTACTGATTCTTTAAAATCCTATATGGTCATATGGAAAACGCCTCTATTTTATGTCCTAACTCTTGCTAATTTTAAATATGAATATATTGTAGTATAACATACCCGGGTTCGTTCAGCAAGAGTGAACAGTGTGAATTTTTATTACCTTTTAAACAACTAATCTTCTGAAAAACGAAATGAAAAACAAATAGGACCTACGTTGTGGAAACTTACTCAATTTTACTTACTGGACATGCGCTCGACAGCAAATATTTGGGAAATTTAGGGGAAGTTGTGATATGTAAAGGAAACGAAAAATTTGTGGAACGTCTACTTTATTATTAAAGTAAATAGTACCGTTCTCATCCTGAAACTAATGGGGGGAAAGAGCACGGCAGAGAAACCCTCGATCTAACATTCCTCGAAAATCGAAACATACTGTGTCATTTTTAATAATAATTCTGTCATTAATTCAATAAATTAAGTCAATGAAAGTTTAAATTAGGTACCGCCCCTGTTCTTATGCTAAAATTTCAATTACACACACTACATTCAATCAACACTACCTATATTCAATACTGAAGAGTTTCTGGTTAGTTAGCCAGTTTCCCAGCAGGTACTGACGTCCCATACGGGAAGCTACTCAGCTATAGTTGTTTTTGAGCCAATATCTCTAGATTGATTATTTCAATTTGTTAGGATATTCTCTCGTCAGGGTAGGAAAATGTTAGTAAATTCTACAAGGCCCTAATACACGCTCTAGATCCACAAAATCGAAATCTCAGCACAAAAAGACAACACATAATTTCTTAGGTTTTCATTTACTTCTTTATCGGTGTTGTTTACAGCATGAAACGATTTTTTTTAAATACATGAACAATGCACATGTTATAAAAAAAATGTTATAAACAAACAAAAAAACATAAAAATGGAAAAAAAATGATACTTGTATAAATTGAACTCTCACAAACAAAATAATAATTATCTAACTGACCTGCTGATCGCTCCTTGACACACACACTACTAACAAATTGGATTGAGCAATCAGTTTATTGCAAAATAAAAATAAAAGTTGAATAATGAATAATAACAGATACGCGATACGCGCCTAACGGACCAGCCCCAGCTTGTTCTCTAGTCTCTCTAATGCCTAATCGCCTCTTCTCTAGCTCCCGTTGGGTTTGGTACCCTTTCAGTAAGCTTTACGGCGCATACAAGGTTGCAACATTTATTTTTATTCAGTAAACGTTTTTTTAAAAAGTTAAGATTTGAAGAAATAATATTTAAAATAGATGGTTTTCCTCAATATCAAATGTAAATGGCTATCCATCATAAAAAATTGAAAATAACATATTTGATGACTATTATTAGGTACATCAAATACATTCTTTTCAATTTTTTATGATTGATGTCCATTTGAATGCTATATTTATGTATATTCATGTTTAAAAATAGCAAGAGGTAGGTCACAAAATGTCGGCGGGACTTCTATTGTTTAATTAGTCAGTGTAAGTAAGGGTTGGTCTCACCCCGCCTAGAGGGTTAAAGATGTGCTGAGAATGGTTCCAGAAAACTTCCCCCTTTGAAAATTAAACGTCTACCAGCGACGCGGCATCAGATATTTAGCCTATTTCGTTGGTACACCCTGTATATACAAAAGTAATTTTCTATTATAGAACCTCGCTGTAAACTTGAACTACACATTCCATCCCGAAATGTTTCCCCTATCTCGAATCCGAGAAGAAAAATCACTTCGTATATATTTCAAAGAAAAACTGAAAAGAAGTTCAATTTCACTCGCAGAATTTATGTGTCCGGTCTCGGAGCGTGCAAATATTGGTTAATCAATCACCGTGAAGCTTCCCTAATTGAATTGGATCAGTATTTGGATGCTTCTGAAAAGTTCGGACATCTGCTATCGACGTTCAAATTAACCGAATCTTAGGAGATGCAGACTTTTTGGAATTATTTCAGGTATAACAAAATATATTTGGCAATTAAATGATAGTTTCAACTCTTTTTTAATATTATAGGCAAGTGTTTGATAAATTTCACATTAGAAATGTTATCATTCAGTTTTCGACTATAAAACTGGTTATATTATATGAGACATATGTTACCTACCTAGAAAACTGTAAAATATTGTGACTCGGATGAACTACTTTCAACAATTTACATTCATTCTTGTGCTAAGTGCTTATAGACACTTCTGGCAAAGTAAATATAGGTAAAATAAATTCTTTTTTTTTTTTGAAAAGCAACTTTTCCCATTTTCCGCAAAACAAAACAACATCGTGACTCTCTGTTCCGATAACTTTATACCGAACCATTAACCGCAAAGAAAACAATGGCCAAGAAAAGCAAAATTTACTACCGCACTTTTGCTCTATTTTAGTTTTATTCGCAAATAAATCTTGAAGTTTTTGCATTATTTTCACTTACGCTTCATTTCCAGGCAACTTCAGGCTCAACAAGTACACTTAAGAATGAATAAATGTAGTTTTTCTCGCTTCCGTATATTTTTACATTTATGGAGAATGGATTCGGAAGAATATATTTGATGATAGCTTTATAATGTTATTAAATAGATTGTTTTTACGACTAATTATTATTAATTTCTTCTTCTAAATAAAAATAGATGGGATAATTAAGAGAAAAATTACGAAAAAAATACATTTCCGAAACAAACAGAAAAAATAAAACTTAGAATACAACTTCGTAATTATTATTGTTTCTCTTTCCAAGAAAACTACATTTTTACCTTAACGGTAGCCCCAATTATCTTCATTTCCAACAGGTCTTCTGTTCTCACCTTTTATGTCTCCATTCCGAAATAAATAGGCGCTTATGCTCACGAACCAGACATAATTTTCTGTTTAATTGAGTAAAAACTAAAAGCAGGTTACGCGTTTCTTTTTCTTTGTTCTAAATTGAATAAGAAAGGGTTTATTTTTAACATCCGCATCTTTGTACAGAAAATTGGCAATTAGTTCTTAACGAATAAGAGTTTTGAATTTTACGAATCTTCATCCACAGTATGCATGGAAATTAAGCAAATTGGCATTCTTCTACTGATAATCAAAACGTCAATTCAATAAAAAACTGCTTTACTTTCAAATTTAATCTAGTTTTGTTTAAAGTTGTTTTTGCACCTTTGAATACTAACGTAGTAATGACAATTCTTGCAACTACATAAATAATCATATTAAAATGAATTATTTTATGGAATAAAATGGTGTTCAAGCATAAATTTCTATAAACAATACGTTATCAAACACTCGCAGCAGTCCAGTCATAATTCATTATTCTATTCCCACGGGTGAGTACAATTTATCCATTCAGAGAACCGCATTCGGAAGCTCTTAATATGCATGTACGCATTCAACCGCCCACTCGATTAAGGAATCAAACGACAATAATTGAATCACTCGGTATTATCAGCAGTTACAAGATGCATATGATGCACCAGCAATAATTGGATTAGCTTCCGGCAATGTTAATTCGGAAAATTCAATTAATAGCTTTGGTGAGTTTCACTTGTCGACTAAGTTTTAACATTATTTACTACCATGTTCTGTTTGTATTATTTATAATGTTGATAAATAGTCCATTTATGTCAGTAAATACTTCCTGCTAATGATAAATAGTAGGACAATACTTTAAAAAGTATTCAGTTTATGAATGATTAAATACTTGAGTAGGTACATTGCATTCGTAAAAAATTCTTACAGCTAGTAAAATAGGTATCTTGGAAAATATTTTAAATTATTTATTTTATTAATATGAATGCAACGTAAATAGACATCATATTCCAGAAATACAAATACATAAACTAAAACACGGTATAAAATAAGTGAATATAACATTTTAATCAATAAATCGACTCATCAAAAGTAAACGGATGGATAGATATTATGCACACAGCCCGACTCCACTTAACAAGCCGTGAACAAACACTTGGCAACGATGCAACCTGCAAGACATTCAGATCGGGCCGTAATCCGGGTATCGAGACGCGTATTTTCAAATTTATTTAAGGCTCGATTTAAAGATCTCGTGAATAGTATTGATATTTTCATTAAAATAATTAGATCAGTATAATTAATAATTGAAAGGGCATAAGAACATGATGCTGCTGTGAAATGCAACAAGTGTAATTTAAGATTTAGTTAGTAATTGTACTTAGTTTTAGTTTTGTTTAAATATTTATTGAATGTTGAAAATATAGAGCACATCATAATGAACATATTTTTGTTCTCGTTACCACAGATACATTGCGAGCACAAATCATTAAAGCCTTCATGTTGTCTAGTGCTTAAATTAGTTGGATCACGTAGGATAGTTTTTTGATTTGTCATTTTTAGGAAGTCACCCTCAGTAGCAGGTAGCAGGGCAGGCAAAAATCGCGCACATATGGAATAGAACGTCTTTAACAATTTCTGTAGGAACCTTTAAACCGCCACGTTGTAGACAATCAAAGTATTCGTCGTCAATTAGGTTTCCCTTACTTTCAACAAGAAAAGAAACACAGATGTTACAATTATTATAGTTTTTTATGATTTTGTGGGCAGCATAACCGGCTATATAAATTTGTACTGATTTGTCAATTTCATATTCATTTAGGTATTCACTTTCAAGTAAAAACAAAAATTTTTCAGTGTAATTATTTTGAGGCATTGTCCAATCAAGATCATTTTCCTGGATGCAGCTGTCTCCCTGTTTTTTAATCTCAGCTAAAGAGAAATTACCATCAGCAGCGCTTCTAAATATATGTTTGAGTCTAATTTTTTTTCTCTGAATTTAAAATATCATCAAAGCTAACACTGCAATTACAACCTCCGAGAAGTCTGTATTTACCAAATCTTTTTTCAAATTTTTCAGTTGTAAATTTATTGGGTAAAATATACAACAAATCAAATTTTGGAAATAAATATTCAATTATTTCTAGTAAAACAGCTGTACTATGGCAAAGTGCAGAATATGTATCGTTTGTAAGACGACCATTATTGTTTTCAAGTTTATGCGGATCCGATACACTAGCCCCCCCCGGTTTCCCTTTAAGCTCAATATTTTAGCACCCTATTGCACCCACCTAGCACCACCTAGTACCCAACTTACAGAGCTAGCACCACACCCTCCAGCGAGTTATAGAACATTTTCACCGGGGGGGGCTAATGTAACGCGAGCCCCCCTGGTTATCCAACAGGTCCAATTTTTTAGTACCCCATTGCACCCACCTAGCACCACCTAGCACCCAACTTACAGGGCTAGCACCACACCCTCCAGCGAGTTATAGAACATTTTCACCGGGGGGGGGGGGGGGGGCTAATGTAACGCGAGCCCCCCCCCCCGGTTTCCAATGAGTCCAATTTTTTAGCACCCTATTGCACCCAGCTAGCACCACCTAGCACCCAACTTACAGAGCTAGCACCACACCCCCTAGCGAGTTATAGAATATTTTCACCGTGGAGGGCTAATGTGACACGATTTAATTCAATTTTTTGTTTTGTGCTCACGCGGGCCGAAAGCTCTAGTCTGAACGTACCTTTACATACAATACTCTTTAAAAATTGAATTAAATCGTGTCACATTAGCCCTCCACGGTGAAAATATTCTATAACTCGCTAGGGGATGTGGTGCTAGCTCTGTAAGTTGGGTGCTAGGTGGTGCTAGGTGGGTGCAATAGGGTGCTAAAATATTGAGCAGATTGGGAAACCGGGGGGGGCTAGTGTAACGGACCCAGTTTATGCCTAGCTTCAACCCAGGTAACAAATTTTCTTAGAAAATTAACAGAGAAATGATCATTGTTAGAGATAGGATCGCAATACTCGTTGCTTTTTATTTTACCCCTGAAAATACTTGTATTACTGACAATATCCCACCAATGTCTGATAACTTCAGGAAAAGATGCTGTGTCTTTAAAACCAAAGTCATTTAAAGCAGTGATTGTTGAAAAATTACATATATTATCTGCAATAAAAACTTTTTGACGCTCAAAATTGTTGGGATAAACTGTTTTATGGTTAAGTTTAAAAGCTTTTTTTTCAACAACGTCCTTCTCCTGCTCATACATACACTTAACGTCATTATATTTTGCATGCCTGATCACATCAAAATTGTCAAAATCTGAATAAACAAAGGTTTTGTCTAAGTTTTTTAAGTTTCGCCAGTTATAGATTATGTTTTCAAATAAATAAATGCACAAAATCAAAGCTAGTAAATATTTTGCTTTCTGGTAGATCAGGGTTGGGGAAAGAAGTTAAATTTTTGCTTGTTAGATTAGAAAACATGGATCGGTTAATTCTGTGGTTGTCAGTTATGATATCTAGTACTTGAAACCCATTTATTCGGATTAATAAAATTACATTTTTAGTGGTAGTAGTTTGACTATTTCAGAAAAGTTTCCAAAAGCAGAAACTATCATAAAGGCGAGAACGGTAGTGGCCAAAGAACTGTCATTCGAAGCTACACCTACCCTACAAGATTTTTTCCCCTATAATCCAATCTTTTGGATATATAAATTTCATCAAGTAATAGATTTACAATTTTTTCATCTGGTTTTATAGAGGATGATACAATATTTAAGTAATTTGTGGTACTTTTGCACAATCTATAGTGTTATAAGGATGTGTATTGGGCGATACATCCATATTAGATGAGAGATATTGCAGATAACGTTTAGTTGGTAAGTTTATATAAACTCTCATCTATCAAATCATAGGCGCAACGAGAAATAAGATATAACATAATAGACCCTGAGATAGGGCCTGTTTCGTGGAGTCATTTTTTTTTGTCTGGCATTTTGAGGGATAAATTAGCTGGGATGAGTTAGCTGATGAGAATATAAGTGGTTTTAATGCCTGCCTCCTGTTCGAAATGTCCACAGAATGTTTCGTCGGAAAACTCGATTTCCAACTGTGATTACCGTCTGGCGATTTTTCAGCGGTATTTTCACAACAAAACCTTTCATTCTCTCGATTGCCAGACGAAAAGTAAACGCGGAAGGTTCTTTTCTTTCCTCTTGGAAGTTAACACCCATCCCCATTTTTTCAGCTATTGAAAAGCATCTGATATTTTTCATGGGTGAATTATTTATCAATGTCAATCTTTTATTTAAAAGCTAGAAAATTTGAGATCATTAAAAAAAAAAATCTTCATGTAAATCAATTTTTTTCTTCTGCAAATTTTTGAACGGTAGACCGGCATTAAAATCACCCATATTCTCATCAGCTTAGTAGCCACATTCAGCCCTCAAAATGCCAGACAAAAAAAAATGACTCCACTAAACAGCCCCTATCTCACAGTCTATAAATGACATAATTATTATTTCACTTGGTCACCAAATATTTGGCCCCGTTTAGAAATTACAGTGAATGCAAGAAAGGGGTAGTTTTCGATGCAATTTACAACTTCCTCGCACATTAGGCAAGTCCGTGCTCGCTTAATTTTCAAGCAAAAAATTCGAATAAAAAAGCATTGGAGAGTGCATTTCATTAGCAATAATGTGGTGTTTGAAAAATTGAAATCGGATTATGCAGTTGGCCGCTACTGCATCAAATACGCGCAAATAGGTGAAACGTTGATTCAGTGACCTTGAATAAAAACATGCTAGTATTCAAGACGCTGCAGAAAAAAACTATAGAAGATAGAAGGGTGGTGTCGCTGAGTTTTTTTAAAGCAAAAAACTTCAGCTACAACAATCATTTGAAACTTTTTGCTAATGGACCATCCCTTTGAGCAGCGTTCTCCATGAACCGCAAATTACCCCTAAAAACCACCCCTAACTGAAAACCCTATGGAAGTACAAGGTCGCAAACTTAATATGTTATTAAGCACATGAAAATGAACCGTTCCCCCCCCAAAAATGTTAACTTTTAATTATGTTGAGGTAAACTTCCTTCATTGCTTGGCCTAAAGGTAGTGGGTACTGAAAAAGTTCTACTTTTTTTTTTTCATATGATTTCTTGGTATTATATTTTCCTACATAGAACAAACGGATTTGACATGGAGATATAACTTTAAAAGAATATTGTTTTCGGAGAGAGCTTGAAAAAAATACAAATAAATTAATCAATTTCTATGGCCCGAATGACTCCTTGAAATTACTTTCTTGACAATAGCTAAGTGCAATAATTACCTACTAAATTGCTTTTTGGCTTTCGTGGGCTGGAAATTACTGACTGAGGGCTTCCACCAATCTGCATTAAAATAATTATTTCAATTATTAACAGAACTGTTCCCTGCTAATCGATATAAAACGGAAATAATGAATATCGACAGTTCATTAGAATAATTGACAGCCGCCGAGAGCTAAGAACTTACTGCTTTCAAATATTATCGGTAAAAAAAGATATTAAACTTAAAAATCGTCTTCACAGGCTAATTAGAAATGGAAAAGCTGAGCTTGAGGTTATTCTTGAATGTAGGGAATTGCGAGGCCTTATTAAAAAACAAACAGCCAACGATTTCCAACTATATCATGAGAATATTGAGAATAACGTAAACATGGATCCAAATAATTTCTGGGGTTTTGTTAGATCTAGACGCAAAAATCCTAGTATTCCCTCTGAGTTTGGTTACAACGGGCAAACTGTTAGTGGTGCGCAGGCGATAGCGGATGCTTTTGCTCAACATTTCAGCTCTGTGTTTCATAAGTCAGGTGCTGCTTCTTTGTCGACAGAATGTCAAGGTAACTTTGTCTTTCCAGTAATAACAACCGAACAGGTTAAAGCTGGCATCAAAAAACTTAAACAAAAAAAAGCCACTGGTAATGATAATATACCCTCATACATCTATAAGGGCTGTGCTGATCTGCTCTGTGCTCCATTGATAAAAATATTTAACCTCAGTATTGAAAAGAACATTTTTCCAGACCGATTAAAAGAAGCCACTATAACACCAATTTTTAAGTCGGGAAATCTAAATTCTATAGAGAACTACAGACCAATAAGTGTACTTAATTCACTTGCTAAGATATTTGAGAATATACTTTATGACATTATACTAAACAGATTTCGAGATAGTTTTGTCCCTCAGCAGCATGGTTTTCTGCCTGATGTATCAACCGTCACCAATCTATGTACTTTGACAGAGGCAGCGGCTGGTGCCATAAATGGTAAGGAACAGCTGGATGTTATTGTAACAGACTTTGCATAAAGTGGATCATGGGCTTCTTGTTACCAAACTGGGTAGATTTGGGTTTTCTTTGAGTGCATGTATATTATTGGAATCTTATCTCCTCTCTAGAAACCAACAGGTTAAAGTTGGTGGGTTTTTGTCAAGAAAATATCTTTCTACATCTGGGGTACCATAAGGTAGCAATTTAGGGCCCCTCCTGTTTGCCATATTTGTAAATGACTTACCCAACTGTATTGAATTTTCAGAATGTCTCTTGTTCGCTGATGATTTTAAGGTATATAAACGTATATCCAACCCTGTAGATTGCAACCTACTTCAAAAAGATATAAATTCTGTTGCTCAGTGGTCCACAGAGAATAAAATGCCTTTAAACACAAACAAATGTCTAACTAAATATGTCCTTTACACGCAGGTTCAATTATCTTAGACATGATTATTCTCTCAATAATCAGGTGCTGAGTAGAAAAGATGAATGTAGGGATCTCGGAGTACAATTACAGGCAAACTTAAAATATAACCAACACTATGAAAACATTACAAATAGGGCATATAAACTGTTAGGCTTTATAATTAGGAATACCAAGTACTTTGAAAACCTTAAATCAATTATTTATCTGTATAATGATCTGGTTCGGCCACACTTGGAATATGCATCCGTTATTTGGTCGCCTCAAACAGAAACTCACAATAATATGATTGAATTTTTGCAAAAAAGGTTTCTGAGATATTTGTATGTTAGGAAACACAATATATACCCCTTTAGAATCTCATATAACAGCATGTTAGAGGAGTTTGGCTTGGTTAAGTTAAGTAAAAGACGTATGATTAATGATATAATGTTTATTTATTGTATAGTTAACAATACACAGTAAAAAAAAATCCCGCGACAAAGTGGTAGACACGTGGTGTGTAAAAACTATACACCATTGTTCGTAAAGTGCCCTCCACTTAACCAACAGTATTTTGGTAAACATATCTTACACAATACAGTGTTGAATCAAATTTATATCCTGGTTCCGTGTTACGCTCATGACAATGTGTAATTTTTTACACCATTCTCATTAAATGAACACCAAAAATGTTTAAATTTACACGGTAGACGAACGTTTATACACCCAATAGTGTGTCGAGTCAAGCTCTCCGTCCTCTACCTTCTTTTGTGTGACAATGATCAGTTCCAAGCGTGCTAATGCGCTGATGGGATGGTTGATGTTCGTTTGTCGTTGTCTACAATAAAAATCATTAGAAACCAAAACCAAAGTCTCCAAAACTAAAGAGTTACGCTATAACGTACTTATTTTGGCAATTGCCTAATTATACTGCTACGGCTAGTCAGCTTCAGTTCGGAGGCCATGGGTCTATGGGTTCCTTGTATACATCTTACCTTTGGGCGCCACCAAGTTAATTGTGACTTAACTAGGAAGATAACCTAATGATGTTATAAACAAAACCTGTGCAATTGGAGAGCTTATCAATAAAACAACTAATTAGGTACAATAATGTATCTGGCTTCTTTATTAAAAAATAATAACAATAATGAATAGGGATAGCCAGGACATCATTATGGCTTGTACCAATTTATAAATATTTGATTATAAAAAAATTAATGTAAATAACGCATATATAAATATGAATTTTAAGTGAACATGACTAAAAACCTTTTGGTATTTACACTTGTGAGTGATAAGAAAAATATAGTATGGGTTACACTTTACCAACAGGCAAATTAAACACAGAAAGATGAAAGTTATTGTTAGGGCAACCTCAGGGTAAAATTCTAGAATTTTATTTAAGGGGCACTTACCGAACCTAGTTCAGTATCCAGTGATTTACATAGGATTTGCCTATATAGTAAAAGGTGTAACTTACATGTGATACAAGTGTTTGTTATCTTCACATGTATGTGTAAGTCCAGAAGTTCTAAGAGTGAGGTTAGCTTCATGTTTGGTCTCACTGTAGATAGACAATGGTATGATAAGTGAGTCATGAGTCCTATCCACGTGGTATCTGTTTTACGTAGAACTCAATGTGGTTCTAGTAGAGCGGTACCAAGAGGGTTGCTGAAGGGAGGCTACCAAAGCCAACTAAGAGCAATCTAGATCTAGTCTAGAATCTGTTTCTAGGAGCTGTCCAACTATAGCCTAAGACTGTCTAGCTACAGCCTAGCACTAGGACTAGGAGTAGGACCCTATAACGATGTTCGTATAAAAAAACAAATCGAGCCCCAAATATTAGAAATAATCTAACCTCAAATTGAGGGATCCCCTAGACCAAAGGTGAAGTCTTAAACTTCCAAAAGCTGCTCGGAACAGTCCTATTGAAGAAACGAAACACGTGTTGTAGGTTAATAATCCTGAAGAAAATCTCAAAAACTTACCAAAACAAAATCCAAAATGACCAAGGGACGACTCTAGACAATTATCAACAAGAAATTAGTCTAAACCTTGAGTTCCCTGGCACAAAATTCCAAAAAGTCTCGCCCAAAATCAAATAGGGCCGAGACCAACCTTTCGGTATCAAGTCTCAAGATCAAAAGCGCTGATTCTTCATTTAGATTTCGGAAGAAGGCTCTCATTTGTCAAACTTCTAATTTTGACATTGAAGAAAATTATAGAAAAAAGCGTGTTCAGTTTCACCCCAAAAGTACGAACTGAAAGTTTGGTTGTATAAAAATGACTGGTGAATATTGAAAAATGCCTATAGAACATATATCAAAAAGTAGAACAGGTCTAACGAAAACGCCTAGACAAAACAGCTGTTCAATGACATGATGAAAATGAAAAATCAAAGAGTAAACAACTATTTATCATAACTTCAGATTATTGATTGGATTTGCAAACAGAGATGATGATGGTACTACCTCCTTTTCCTAAGATTCTAATCAATAACAGCGGGCCCTGCCGTACTGAATCAAACCTTCCTAGATCAATCTCTAGATCTCGGCTGCATCACCGAACTCCGCTACGCGTCGTTCGGTGAACGGCTGCCGCGAGCGGAAAAATTCATTTTCCGCACTTGTTAGGTAAATAGCTATTTTCTACTTAAAATTTAATTTGAAAACGAAACTTGGAAAAAGTTCGATTTAAAAGTGGTATATTAGGACGTAAAATGATCTGTAGAGTCCAAAAAACAAAAAATATACAGGGTGTGCCATTCGAAAATCGAAAGTTCCGGTAATTTTCGGTGAAACCGGCAGTCAGTAAAATTTGTCATATATGCACAAAAATAGCATTTCGTTAGAATATCAAGCCTACCAAGTTTCGTTGATATCGATGAACAAATAAAAAAATGGTAGCCGGAAAGTAATCTCATGGGCACCCGGTATATAACAGAATATTTAAATGGAGTATATCTGATCTTTCAAGTAAGTACTTGGAATATAAAGTATCCCCGTCATTAGGTGAAGCTATTACAACAATCTACAATACCATATCAACTCTTACCCTCTCAAAATATGAATATCTATCAAAGTACTCACCTATGAAAAAATCTCAATCAAATTTACAAACGACCAGAACAATCATAAAAATATTCTGTTTAAAACAGAGCTTGAAAACTACAAGAATAGAATACTAATGAATTATACAGATGCATCTAAAAGAGAGCTAGTTAATGGTGCAGTATTTTATATTGCACAATTGAATATAAAGCTTAAATTTAAATTGGACGGCAATTATAGCATCTTTACATCTGAAACTTTTGCTATACAGAAAGTACTAAATTTCGTGCTTCAAGAAGAAAATAAAAATTATGTCATTCTTTGTGACTCCATGTCTGTCCTTAAATCTCTTGACACAGTTAAACCTTGTATTGTTGCTTACCTAGAATATCTTTAATAATATCCTGGTTCGAAAGACGAAATTTATTTCTTAATTCTTAGAAGAAATAAGACAGACTCTCAACTTTTTTACTAATGTATTGACAACTTTATTATTAAATTATATAAATGTTACTGGTAAACTGGTAAAGGTAAAATTGAAAAAATAGGTAAAATAAAAATATTAATTAATAATAAAAAGGAACAGTAACACCTTGGTCGTATAAAACTAATTCTGCCTTATAGAGCATTTGAAAAAACTACAAACGCGATATATTGAAGCATAATATAATTACATTTCCTTTCTATGGGTTAAAGCACACAGTGGAATTGAAGGAAATGAATTTGTAGGTAATTTAGCAAAAGACACTAGGTATTAAGGATGGGTCTCCTACAGAAAGTGATCTTGTACTGAGTGATGAGTGATAAATCATGAATGGAATCAAAGATAGCAAAGTTACTGTAGAAATTCTCTCATAAAATACTCTTTTTTTGTTGCAAGTATTCTAAGTGAATATTGGCACCAAAATTAAAATCAGCAGAAGATATATCGCAACATCAACTCGTTTAAAATTTGGGCATGCATGTTATTATACAATGATGTTATCCAACACATTTAAACAAAGTGGGTGTTCTAACCTCTCAGTGGACTTCTGCCGAGTAAGAGGGGACCTTGATCACATTTTTTTTAATGTGCCAAATATCCAGATCAAATTCAGCAATTATATAACGCTCTAATCAAAAAATTCAAAGTCCTTTTAATTTGAATCACTTATAATAGCTTGAAAATCCTGATATTTATAATAAAATAATGTTTTTTCTTCATGAAACCAATTTAGAAATTTGAAAATAATAAAAAATTGTCTTAATGTTTATCCCAATGTTCACTCCTTATTTACTTCCTGTGGTCTCTTATGTTTGTCTAATTTTTGAAAAGTCGCCCTGATAGACCCCATTGGTGTGAAAAGTGTGTCCCTGTCAAAATGTTTTTCTTATCGAAATAGCTATTCCAAAACTAACTTATTTGTGACTGGCTGCACGACTGATCAGTCCAAACTAAAAAAAAAACCGTTTAACAATAAACTCGTAGATAAGTCACTTCCTGGATTTGTAAATTACCTAAATTACTTGTTAATTATTTGAATTAAGCTAATTATTGTCGAGTGGAATTATATTTTATTTAATCCTAAAACCCTGGAACTTAGGTATATGTATTCTAACAGAACTTCATTAGATTTCTATTTATTTATTTATTTAAGAATAACTCATACTCTAGTGTTTATAAAAACTACTGACTTCATAATGCAAATATATACGGTGTGTCCACTTAAGTTCGCAGCATATGGAAAACTTTTTTATTATTAATTTTGCAAAAAAAAGTTATTCTCAATAAAAGTTTCTGCTTCTTGAAAAAATAGTATTAAACTATTAAAACTTAGAATAGCATGTACAGGGTGCTCAAAAAATGGAAAAATATACAGAATTTTTTGGTAAAAAACTGTAAAAGTAGAAAAAAATGGCACGTCACTATA